>CM034309.1:39539831-40139831 GCA_019925795.1 Dendrobium chrysotoxum | reverse complement strand
TTAAGAACAAATTTATATTATCGAGAGCACCCTTCGAAAGAATTATTTTACCCACAACTACTTCACAGTGTTATTTACAAAATATTGCACTTATCCCAAACAAATCCTATATCTCCCATATGGTTGTTAAAAAGGGTTGATGGGTCAGGTATGAATCCGACCCGAGATTGACTTGACCCGAATTCAATCAACCTAACACCGACCTGCTTAATAATAGGTCAAAAATACAAGCCCAAACCCCACCCGCTAGCAATCGAAATGACTCAAACCCAATCTATTAATCAGTTTTGATTAATTTTTTGTAACTTAATTATCAACTATAAAGCTTAACATATTTGATAAAAAAATAAGAAAATTATACCCATAAATAAAAAAAATAGAGAAATATTAAATGGGTCATTTTTAGGTTAAAATATGGGGTTGCGGGTCAACCAAACCCTACATTTTTATTAAACGAGTTAATCTTAACCCGAAATTTTCAGGTCGGACTGAGATGTCGGGATATTTATTGACACCGCTAATCTCCCATTAAGGACTTGCCCAACCATTATGACCCCATCCAAAGAAAGTGCGAGCTTCACTAAAATTGCAAAATTGCTTTTATTTAAATTCAATCATAAATATAAACCAAAATAAATCTGATCTATGGCCATGAAATCCGAGCAGGTTTTTAAAGAGGTTGAATTGGAATAAACCTCATTTTAACCTGAGCCGACCAACCTGCTCGACGTACAGTTTAAAAACTAATATAAACTCAGCCCATGTTAATTCTGTCGAAGTTACTGGAGCAAAAACCTATGGAGAGAAATGAAATCAATGGTGAAGAGCGGCTCCTCCATTAGTGGTCCTCCCATTCATATGCATATTTTCCCCCGCAGTGCATGTCCCCTTGCAACAATCACGGCAACAGATCTCAGATCTCCCACCATCCATGCATGATGGATGACATCCATCGATCTCTCCAGGGCTGGCTGGGGCAATCGTTAGTTTGAAAAATCTGACTTGTAATCTTGATCATTCAACCACTGTCTCCAACCCACCGTAATGTGATATATTCTCGCCTTCTCCATCGCTTTCCCTCTGAGTCCCCACCGTCCTCAAACTCTCAATTCTACCTTGCGCACTAATTATAGCACCCCCGCGCGCTCGCCGCGCCCACCCCTCGCCCGGCAACTGCCAGATCTGCAAATGTACGAGATACATCTCCTTGGGGGGGGGGGGGGGGGGGGGGGGGGGCGGTCAGTTCGATCGGTCCCCAATGCCTTCATGGCGATGCCGGGCGGCCGGCGAAACGTTAGCTGTTGCCTCCTGTACGATTGGTTTTGTTCGGGGCGGGAGGTGGGTGAGTGGGAGAATTTGGTTGGGGCATTATGGCGAACAAGTGGAGGGCATGGTCCCCGTGAGTGGTGATTGGTGTGGTCGAAGCCGAAGCATAAGTCGCCGTCATTTTAGTCCTTTTTCCTCCATCTTTTTCAAGCTTTCGAGATCGAGATCGTGATCAATATCATGATCTGGTTAACGCAGAGATTTTTTTATGGGATTTGTGGTGCCCGGCAACAACGTGGGTGGCAGACGCTGTGCCTGAAGGAGGAGCCATACTGTTACCTTGCCTAATTAATTTTTTACTCAGTAATGCCATAACGCACAAGTATTCTTCTCATTCAAGCTTGGTTACTTGAACCATTTTATTTATTAATTTCATCTGTGTTAGAAGTATTGTGGGAAACAAAATAGTCATTATTATAGGCTTACAAAGCACATATCAATTGATATATATCTTAATATGAGGATCGAGAACCCCTTATGGGGATCGATTGGAGACTATCAAAGTCTGTTAAATAAAGAACACTTAAATTAATCTTGCATAAATATTAATGATGAGATGACTAATGTGTCTAATGGACTTTTAGCTAAAGTACCAAAATATCATTCATTTTAAGTGCCTATAAGCACTCTTCAAATAGGGGCGGAATCAACCTTTCATTTTAAAATTCAAAATTTTCATATAAATAGACTAATATTTAAAAAAAATAAAATAAGGACATAATTCAAAGTAAAATCTTATTTTTCATTCTGATAGATAAATTCAAAATCATTATAATCTTATTAATCTATTTTACATTTTTTGATAATATTAGATTACATATTCATTGGGACTCAAAACAAACACATCTTATTCAATGTAAGACACAAGATAGTCGTTGAGCCAATCATTGCCCATCCTACTACACAATCGATGTTTGATAATTTTTATTGTAGAAAATGCTCTCTCCGTTGTAGCAGTAAAAACTGATAAAGTTAATGCTAAAGTAATAAGACTATACACCAGAGGATACACACCATCATTCTTGACCTTAACAATTTACTTTGCAAGATCAGCAATGCTGCTTAGAGAGGAGAACTCTTTACTGGTCTGCATATCAATAATATAAGCTGATAATTGACTTTTAAGAGCCACAAGCTCAATTATTAAAAAATTACTTGGATATAACTCTGCTAGACATATCAATTTTTTCTCATCATAAGTACGAAAAGAAGCACTTGGGTTTATGCATGTCATACAAAGACTTCTCCCAACTTATCTACATATCTCACTGCAATAGCTAGTTATTATTTCGTAGAAATATTATGGGATTCATCAACTATAATTGAGAAGTATGAGTCACCAATATCTTTCATGTTAGATATTAAGGTTTCACCAATAAATCTTGTTTGTTTTGAAATTAATTTGGCCTTAGTACCAAATCATACTTGGTGAATATATATAAATGCAACTACTCACATAAGTGTAACTATACAAAGTTATCAAAGGAGCTTAGTGTTAGCTTATGCTAAAAGATTCATTTATATGAGGAATGATACAAATCTCATGTTAAAATTGTAGGCTTATATAGATTGTACTTAGAATATGGTTGTACTTTGAATTTGTGCGAGACTTTTTTATGTACCGTCATTTAAATGGAATTTGACTTTTATAGCTTGTTTGGATAAATCTGGTTACTCTTATTAATTTGAAAATGAAAATTTTAGTCTCTTTTAGTATTCAAAAATTATTGGTACATGTTCCTTGATTAATAGTCTATATAAATTGGGTATATCTGCCTCACAGATAAATAAAATTTTGCATATAAATAATTTTGATATAAAGCAAAAATTAACTGATGAGAATTCATTTATGTTATGGCATAAGCGTTTAAGACATATTTCTAAATAAAGAATTAAAAGGCTTATGCTAGATGGAATTCTTGATTCCCTTAATTATACTGATTTTAAAATTTATATTGAATATATTAAAGGAAACAAATAAATATTAAAAAAATATGTGTCAAAAAGAATTTAAATGTCTTGGAATTAATATATGCTGGTATTTGTGACCTATTCCCTACAGCTTCATGGAATGATCAACAATATTTAATTACTTTCATAGACGATTACTCTTGCTATATGTACTCATACTTAATACATAAAAAATTAGAATCCCTAGATATATTTATGATCTTTAAAGCTGAAGTTGAAAATCAATTTTATATGAATATTGAAGCTGTCAAATATAATTTGGTGATAATTAATATGGTAGATATGACGAATCAAGTGAATAATGTCCAGGCCCTTTTGTAAGATATTTAGCAGAGTGTGACAACATTCCTCAATACACTATGTGAGGGATTCTAAATCAAAATGGTGTAGCTGAGATATAAAATAGAACCTTAAAAAATATGATTATAAGCATGATTAGTCATTCTTTCTTATCAAAATCACTTTGACGAGAAGCCTTATAGATTGTAGTTTATATTCTTAATAGAATTCGAAACAAAGTAATAGCTAAAACCCCATATGAGTTGTGGAATGAAAAGAAGCCTAGTATAGGCATTTTTATGCTTGGGGATGTCTAGCTGAGGCTAGACCATATAAGCCTAATAAAAGAAAATTAGACTAAAAAAATTATTTGCTGCAATTTTGTTGGATGCTCTAAGAGGTCAAGAGGCTTTAAGTTTTATGATTCCTCAAATAAATTTTTTTATGGGCAATGCTAAGTTTATTGAGGATATTGAATAAAGTGGAAGTTATAAACACATGAATTTTAATTTTGAGGAGGATTATGTTATTATTTCTACTATTATAATTGAAAATGATCAAATAATTATGTATGATGTTTATTTAGATTATAATTTTTGATAATCAGTATACTTTTGAGTTATCTTCTACTCATATAGAAGGATAACAATCTCAAATTGAAGTGTCATTAAGAAGATCCACAAGGAAGAGGAGAATATCGATTTCAGATAATTATATCATGTATCTCCAAGAACATGAGTTTGATATGAGATTGGAAGATGACCCGGTCTTTTTCAGTCAAGTCAAACAAAGTGTTAATTCCCAAAAGTGGATAAAGACCATGAAAGATGAGATAAAATTGATGAAAGATAACGATGTTTGAGATCTTTCTGAATTGCTCAAAGGAGTAAAATCGATTGGTTATAAATAAATTTTTAAAATCAAACTGGATTCAAAAGGCAATGTTCAAAGATATAAGGCACGTCTTATCGTTAAAGATTTCACTCAAAAAGAAGGCATTGATTATAAAGAGATTTTTTCTTTAGTTTTATTAAAAAAAAAATTTAGAATCATTATGACACTTGTAGTTCATTATGATTTGAAGCTACATTAGATGGATATAAAGGCTGTATTTCTCAATGGTGACATTAAAGAAATAATATATATGATGCAACAAAAAAATTTAAATCTTCTGATTCAAAACATTTGACAAGCAAATAAAAAAAAATCATCTATGGTTTAAAATAAACATCCTGTCAATGGTATAAAAAGTTTGATCAAGTGATTATTTCATTTGGTTTTAAAGAAAATACTGTTGATCAATGCATTTGTCATAAATTTTATGGGAGTAAGTTTATTCTCTTAGTGTTATATGTCAATGATATTTTGCTAGTAAGTAGCGATATAGGCTTATTGCATGAGACTAAGAGATTTCTTTCAAATAAATTTGAAATGAAATATCTTGAAAATGCATCTCTTGTGTTGGGTATAAAAATTCATCGGAATCGCTCCCGTGATATATTTAATTCATCACAAACAACATATATTGATAAACTGCTTAGCATATTTGACATGAAAGATTGTGTGCTAGGAGATACACCTATTGCTAAAGAGGATAAATTTAGTATGCTTCAATGCCCAAGAAATGAAATTAAAAAGTAAGAGATGGATAAGATTTCTTATGCATCAGCATTAGAGAGTCTTCTATATGCTCAAGTTTGTACGCGTCTGAATATTACATATATTATTGGAATGCTTGGTAGATATTTAAGTAACGCAGAAATGGATCATTAGAAAGCAGTAAATGGGTTATAAGGTATCTAGAAAGAACAAGAAATTTCAAGCTCACATATTGGAGATCTGATCATTTAGAGATTGTGGGGTATTCCGACTCCGATTTTGCTAGTTACCTCGATAGCAGGAGATCCACTTCAGGCTATATTTTCATGTTGATTGGAAGAGCTATATCATAAAAAAGTGTCAAGCAATCACTTATAGCTTCTTTTATAATTGAAGCAGAATTTATAACTTATTATGAGGCTTCAAATTAGAGAATATGATTGCAAAATTTTATCACGGGGCTATACATTATTGATGACATTAAGAGATCATTAAAGATAAATTATGATAATAAAACAGTTGAGTTATAATCCAATAACAGGAGCTCGTCAAAATCAAAGCACATTGACATTAAGTTTCTTGTTGTTAAGGAAAAAGTTTAGCGTTCTTAAATTTCTATTGAACATATATTAGTACAAATTTTATGATTGCATACCCACTTATAAAACGATTACCATCTAAAGTATTTCATGAGCATGTGGCTCGTATATGTGTAATTTGTTATGATGGTGTGCTAGTATAGTGAGAGCTTGTTTGTATTGTTCAAATTATTATAAACTTATTTTATGATCAAACTAAAGTGTTTTTATTTTTGTTATTAAAAATTCTGAAATAAAGTTACTTAATTTTAGTTGCAGTTTAGTATAAAGTACTGAATCTTTGATGATAACTCTTTTGAGTTATAATATTAGATCAGCTTAAAATAGTCATGCTTTGAGACTACATTATATGAAAATTTCATGCTACATATCCATAATTAATCTATATCTTTAATTATATTAATATAATGACCATTGATAGGTCTTATTATGAAGAACTATAAGTTTATAACAAAGATCGTTTTAATTCTATATTGATATAATTGATGAACCAGATTATCTAAATATGTTATTTCATAAAGATAGTAAATATTGAGTTCTTATAGTTATTTAATAATGCATACTTATAAGTATACAAATATTTGACCCAAATAGGAGATTATTAAAAAATTTCTATATGTGAGCATATATATTTTACATATAAATAAAGTATTATATATTTGTAACTATTTAAAATTGAGCAAATTAAATTCGTGATCTATTTAAGAAATAAATTATTATTTGACTTATGTGATATCTCAATTAAATTTGTATGTAATTAAATACTATGTAGATGCCAAGTATTTATTTATTTTAATAATGAGCTAAAATAAAATAAATACACTTAAAGTATAAATATGATCGTGATCCCCAATTTAAACGATTAAGTTCTCATTTTTCTCTCTTTTCCCATCTTGAAGGAAAAGAAGGGGACTCTCGCTCTCTTACAGAATGCCGCTTCAAACGTGGAAGATCGAAAACCTCAAAAATATCAATTATGCATTTTCAATGGATTCAAATATGCTTCTAATAATTTTCTTGATGATTTGGCATATAATTCGAAGATAATGAAAATTATTTTTCATCTCCATTGAATCCTACACCTCATGCATGGGAGAAACTTATTTGAGCATCAATCACTTTTAAGGTTTTAAGAAATGATTAATTAGTTAGAGAGAACTTAGTTTGGTTCTTGATTAGTTTGAGATGTTCTTGCATAGTAGAGCCCCGTGAGAGGCAGCTGGAATATTGATCTCAGCCTGAAATGGTATGACATGACCTGCCTTCCAAATGTCCTTTCAATAATAAGGTACGCTGGTCTTTTTTATTTCCCAAGATATTGTTCGTCATTTCTCAAGTCTTTCTATGTTCATTTCCAAAGTACTATGACCCAAAGCACATTTCTGATCTGAATGCCATTTCTGTTTAGTTTTTCCCCCTTCTTGTTTTGTAGTTTTGTTTCCACCTACTGAATTGCAACTCTGATTACTCAATTTGATATTGCAATTAAGATAATGACATTCTTAATCACCTAAACAAAACATGTTACAATTATTGAAATTTGTAAGAAAATGATTTGATTAAATTTTTTTGAAAGAATTATAGAAAAAAGGATATTATTTTGCCCAAGTTATGTTGAAAGAGGGTGTTGTATAAAAAAGGGTCGGTTGGCTATGTATGCCACGCACATCGTTTAATTTGATGGGCGTTGTATGGTTATCAAGACATATGGCCGACATAATTTATGGAGAATATAGGGTGGGCTTGCTCGGCCAACCCTTTTTTTTTTAGTTACTTTGAAAAGAGGGTGTTGTATAGTAAAATAAATAAATAAATAAATAATCTTAGAACCTGACTATCAAGCTAATAAAAATAAAAATATAGAGAAAGTATTAAACATATTTAATGTTAAAGGCAACTACAAATGTTTTTGAACATGCATTTTTTAACTTTAAAAGCAACAGCCACATGAAACTAATGAGAAGATAGAATATGTGCTCATAATTTAGTGTGTTTCAATGATTGGTTCAATAATGATGTTAGAACTAACATAATTCATGCGAGTAATAAATAAAAATATATCAAAATTAGGGCTATCAAAATCGGGTCACGGCCGGGTTCAGGTTGAAACTAGAACTGACCCGACATCAATTGACCTAACTCGAAGCCGACCTGTTTTTGCAAACGGGTCAGGTATTTCAACCCGGACCAGACCTACGCGGGCTACCGGGTTGACCCGACTTGACCCGCAGACACGCTTTGAGGCGAGCGACGACGCAAGTGATGGCGTGGGTTGGCGACAGCGTAGGGTACTCACAACGAGCTCGGGGTCGGCAGCGGCACGACACTGTTGGCACGGTTGGAACGTCCTCAACGAAGTGTTGCCGCGTTGGAGTGTTATACGACAGACCGGTGTGTGGGACGGCGAGGCAGCGACGGGACGTGACTTGACGTGAAGAGACACGCAGGCAGATGCCGTCAGTGGGGGTCAATCCGGGTCATTTCCTGGTTTCCGGGTCAACCTGAATCCGACCCGATTTTTAAAACGGTTTGTTGAACCCAAACTCGACCAGTTTTACAAACGGGTTGACCTTAACCTGAAATTTTTGGGTCTGCTTCGAGTCGGATTTTCGAGTTGTGTCAAATATTGACACCCTTAATCAAAATAATGAAAAAAAATATTTGTACTAAAAAGCATCTTTAAAAAGCAATAAAAAAACAATCCCAAATGAAACCTTAGGACAACTTGCTTACTGCTTTCTAAAGTTTCTTGAACTAGAAATTTTTTAACTAAAAAGTTGCTTTGAAAAACAATAAGAAAGTTGTCCAAAACTAGCGTACAATTTCAACCTATCGGATACATGGCAGCTTATTGAAAGCCCGACTTTGACCCCTAGCGGCTATCTGTTATCACTCATTGCATGATATTTTCATATCAGTCTGAGCTCACTATCCAACTCTTCCTCACTATCACCCTTGACTTGATAGCTTCCAAGCATCTTGTCTTCATCACCTGACATCTTATTAATGCCCACCTATTCAAAACCAGCACATGTTCACCATCTTATATAGTGCTAGCCTTTCAATTATTCTTTCCCAGTGTTTGTCTACTTATCACTACTGGTTGGTCCTGAAGATCATGACCATGACAAGTCGTTTTCCACTCTTCTATTTTGTTAGACTAGAACTAGCCAACACCAAGCTGAAGATATCACTTATCCTTCCTATCTGCCACCTTTACCACCTATTGGCGAAAGGGAATCCCATGCCTCATCTATGGCATCACGACTACTATACACCTAACAAGCAATAGAATCAAGTTCACTATACTTATAAATATGTATATCTTAGGTGTTTAGAGGATCATTATGGCTTCATTTGGGACGGCTTTCTACTGCTTCTTAAAACAATTATCTATTACAAAAATTAAAATTTTTGCATTATAAAATTACTTTAAGAAGCAGTAAGAAAGTTGTCACAAACGAAGCCTATATCACTCATAACATTAAAGTCATGTAATTTCTTCTTTTTTTTCTTATAGGCTTCGTTTGAGATAGTTTTTTAGCGCCTTCTAAATCGATTTTTAAGTACCAAAATTTTTTAAATTATAAACTTTTTACTAGAAAATTACTTTAGAAATCAGTAAGAAAATTATTCCAAACGAAACTTTAATCTCCTTCTTCCCTTCATCTTTTTCTATTTGAAAGAAGTGCATAAATATTGTAAGTTGTAATATTCATTTCATCATGGTGGAATCCTTCCCATCTTTAACTAAGAGATGTGGGTTGTAAAATTAAACAACTTAAGAAAATCGATGCACCCATGTCCCTCTTCTTCTTACCACTTTTTCGCTCTCTTCTTTAACTCTAATTATATCTAAGAAGTATCTCTACCCAACATCTCCACTTCTTTGTTTAATTTGAATGCCTCTCTCAATCTGAGCCACTTTTGGTGCCTTTCTATCGAAGTAATAGTTTTTGGCATTCAAAGTTTGCCTTATCAAGCACAAAAGCAAGCCATGTTTAAGTTTGTGTTGCTGGAAAAAAAAATGATTTAATTGAAGAAAGTTTTGAAGGAATTATAAAAATAATAGGATACCAACTTTCTTTCCATGATTGTTGAAGTGTTATATCTTGCTAATAATACAGAATTTTATTTAAAAATCACTACATAGAATGATAATCTTAATAGTTGTGTGTGAAATCTTCACCATATTTTATTTTTTCACTATGTTTTAAAACTATTCATTATTTCTTTTTTACTTCATCACCTTTTTTTGACTTCATCTCCTTCTCTTTGAGGCTTCGTTTGAGACTGCTTTCTTACTACTTCTTAAAGCAACTTTTTAGTATAAAAATTTTAATTTTTAAACTAAAAAACTATTTTAAGAAGCAATACAAAAGTCATCCCAAACGAAGCCTGAATGATGATGAAAGATAGTTACTTCTTTAGGCTATATATATGAATTCACTACATCTCTTTACGCATGAAGAAATAACTAATGAAATAAAAGATTGAGTTGCTCAACTTGTTGTGCTTGAGTGCTTTCTTTGTTGAAGTAAATACCTACTTCAATGAACGTGTCACTTAACCTTGGTGAAGGACTTCCGAGGATTGAAAGATTATAGGGGCTCAAAGTTGTGTTTTTCTTGGCGATCTTGGTTGTTGGGATGATTACCAATAAGGATGAACCATATGCAGCTAATCTTGGTGAGGATGATCAAGTTGCCTCAACTATTCAAATAACAATGGCTCCAAATTCTGAGTTAGATCAATGAGAGAAGAGAAGAGAGAAAGTGTATGTATGTACTTAACACCTATGGGATGCCAGCTCGTCTCTATTTGATTCTTGGCTATGGAAAACTTGCAAAAGTGGCCTTCTTAAGTTTAGGTGAATGCTTCCTTAAAATTAGCATAATAAATTCATAGGAGGCCTAGGTTAATTGGATGATGTAGTCCTAAAAGGACTCTCTTTTCTGCTAGATAATCTAGAGAGTGTGAGAGGAATTTAGTGGCCTTTATTTACTAACATCAGTCTAAACCCTTAAGAGTTGTTAGAAAGGCTGGGTAGCGAAAGTCATTAAAAATTATGACTAGCATTATATCAGTTTTAAACTCTCATCAACTGTTTGATGGGGTATAAATCATCCCCTTATAATAGTCAAGTTGTGACAACTTGAAGTTCAATGAGATGGGCTCCTCAGGATCTATGCTGAGAAATTATATGAGAACATGAACTAACAAAAAGAGCATAGAGATTATAAGTTGACAAGAACAACCTCCCATTGTGACCTCTTCCCTTGATTAGGGACGATAATGGTGGCAACCTAATTATGGCTAGAAACGAGTGGAGGTAGCAATAAGAGTGGTGGGTGCAATCAGAGTGAAGCACATTGAAGCTTGTAACAATATGTTTTCCTTCTCATAAAGCTCTAATAACTATGCCTATATTACAAGAGTCAACCAATGATGATTGGAGCCCTCACCAAGATGGTGAGACAACTCATTGTTATGGCTACTAAGCAACATGAAACTAGATTAATGGAGTAGAAGAATCCATATGTATCTTTGTTAGATGATGCCCTATCTCAATTTTCCTTTAAGCTTTACGTTCTTTAAGTTCTTAATAAGAGCACTAAAGATGAGAATGATGGTTGCTTTCAAGATGGTTGATAAAGGTTACATGGAAGATTAGGGGTGTCAATATATGACATGACCCGAAAATTTGACTCGGACCCGATCCTTTTAACAAACGGGTCAAATTTGAGTTGAATTTTTTGACCTGATTGATATATCAAATCAGGCTCAGGTTAGCCTGTGAACCTAAAAACAACCCGTTTGACTCAAAATCATGCTCGCCCCCTCGTCCTCATCCACTTGCCCCTGCGGCCTCACCCTCTTGATCAATGCTCGTTGCACTCACGGGTTAGCGAGTCGGGTCCAAGTCCAAATTTCTAGCCTGTTTGTTTAATCAAGTTGGATTCATATCATATTAATTAAAGTCGGGACAGTTTCGGGTGAGACCCAAATCCGAACCAAAATCCCAATTTGACACCCCTACTCACTTGTTCGCTGCCTCGTCCTCTCGCTCACGTTCACGAGTCGGATCCAGGTTTGAATTTCTGATCTAATCATGTCAGGTTTATGTCAAATCAATTGAAGGTGGGTAAATTTCGGATTGGATCCGAACTCGACCCGATAATTCATTTTGAGACACCTAGATGTAATAGGCACAAATGTTAATATGATATGAGAGATTTATACTATGAAGGATATGTCTCAAACCAGATAGCCAATAAATGATCATAATATATAGAGCAAAGTGGAGCACACATTATCTAAAAAAATCATAAGATTTAAAAATAATGAATAATTTATAATTAAATTAAAAATATAATAGATAAAATATCATAATATAAAAAGAAATCATCAATCATAAAATAAAACATAATACTATATTAATATACATGAAGGTTAATGAAATGCACTATATTTTCACGACAATATTCTTTTTAAGTTAGATCTAAATTTGAGATTAATCTATTTCTTTTAGCTAATAAATATATCAATATGACCAATTTCGAAAGTTGAACAATATAAACAACACTAATTAAACAAATTTAAGAAGCAACAATGCATTACATAATACGACCAACATTTGACCAATTTAGAATAAGCAAAATTAAGCATTAGATAAACAAAAGAACTGAAGTACAAATGCACGAAAAAATATTAAAAAAAAAAGAGCACAAAGAATAAAAAGCTGAGGCCAACGCACTTTTGAAGGCCAAATTACCAGAAAATAGGACTATGGTAGCCAATTGACATGCAACTTGATCAAGGTGATAAGTTGGTTGGCAAGGAGCCAAGAAAGAGAAAACACTCGGAAACCAGAGGTGGGTCGATAGACTAGAGCTGAGAAAACAAATGTGGGTTGGCAGCCAAGAAAAACTAAAAGAATACGGGCCAACAGGCTAGAGATAGGCTGACAGCTTGGACCTTTGGCAAACAAAAGGCAGCGTAGTAGGCCCTGAATACATTAAGGAATCATACATCCCCTAGAAATTGATGCCCAGTCAAACCAGCGAGGCCCATGAGTCAAGCTGACGAGGCTGAATTCTATCATCATGGCTCACAAAAGTTCAAAATAGAGTGCAAAGCATAAGCCATTATTTACCCTTCAATCACTACATTTATTTTCCTGGACTTATCCTTTTCATCATTAAGATTTACCCCTCCAAATCTAAATTATTTCTAAAGATGATGAGTGTTTCTCTAACTCTTATTATTTTTTCAGATCTGATATCTGGTTACCATCACAAAAAGTTCATTCGTTTTTTAGTTGAAATAATTCCACTCACACCTCACAACAGGGCATAATGCTACCCAGGTTTGTGATTGCCTGAGCACAAAGGAGAACGCTCCACACCTTCTTCAACAATATGAATATCAACATGTTAATGATATTTACACTGTATCTCCATTGCCCAAGAGATTGAGCGTATCATTAATTCGATATTCAAGTCAATCCACAAGGATATTTGAAATATTGAAAAAACAGAAATACTGAAGGGACCAACTCATATAGTTGCCAGAACATGCTACTTCAAAAAGCTATGCAAATTGAATGAATGGATGTAGCTGTAAGGGCTAATAACCACAAGGTTAGTCAAATGGTCCATTCATTCTATTTACTAATCAGTAACCAAATCTCTTCTCCATCTACTTCTGATAAACATTGGCAGTAAGATCGCTCCAAGAAGCAGTATATTACCAAAGTCGATTCTCAATAACAGCAGATATAATTTCTTTCAGAGTTCCCTGAACAAGGAAATAAGCAAAGGTAAGATATCGCATTTTAATACGGGTACACAGTTGGTGCAAGCAACCAAGAATGTATTAGCAGCCCTATGTCACCTGATAGTCATCACCATCACAAGCAGTCCTTTTTCCTACTTGGAGTTCACTTCGTTAAAGTAATTAGGATGCATTCAAGATTTTGGTATAGTTATCCTACTGACTGAAACTCTCGGCCTTTCCATTTATGGGGTGGATTAGAAACTTGAATTTCGCCGCTAGAAAAAAAGAAAATCAGACACTGCAAGGTGTGTGCCTATATAGTTATACAAAATCAAAGTTGGACAGAAATTTTGCATCTGAAAGCAACATGTTTTGCAACTATTTTTAACACTTTAAAAAGTATTCTTAATAAAAAGCATGATTTGCAGGCATTCATAACTAGCAAGTATTATACAAAGTCAAAGTTGCCGAAAATTATTGAAGGAAAAGAGGCAAATTTCATCATTTTGGATATTAAGTTTTGAAATGATTGCTTAATTATGTCAAATTTATTAGGCTCACTTATAAGGATATTAGAAGACATCACTTGGTTATCTTTATGAAGGAATGCACATAGTAAGAAAGGCAATCAAAGAATTTTTAGGAATACAAAAATATTATATAGATCATATATAAGTATTATAAAGAAAAGATGGGATTGTCCGGTTCATTAAGATATTCATTCATTTCTTGAACCCTTATTTCCAATATGATCAAGATAATTATTGTTATAAACCTGAAGTCATGAAGATTTAATTTAAGTAATTGAAAATAAAAATATATGTAGTAAGCTTATATTTGCAATGAATGAGGTTGCAGTTTATCAAGATAATTTAGAAAGCTTTGAAAAATCGATTGCTCTCACAATGTCAAAAGAAATGCATCCGGGTTAACTCTTCATAACTTATTTTGTTATATTTATGATATTTCTACACCTTTAACTAAATCAATAATTTTAATATTTAATTCATTTTGATGAATGGTGAGAAATGTTTGGCTCTGGCATTCTGAATTTAGAAAAGCCGGCCATACATATTCCCAGTCAAATAACTACTTTGGATGTGAAATAAATTAGAGTGTGTTTGAGCAAATTAATACCAAGAGAATAAATCATTAGGAGCATTAAAAGCAAAATGATCTTGTGTATATTTAGTAATAATATGAGAGATATATATACTCTTTATAAATAAAACATATGTTAAACAAATGCTTACTCAATAACTCAGTATTTTCTCATTTTTAGCTTATAATGACAATTCATAGTCCCATAAACTCATATTTACTTTGAAAGTTGTACCATGAGTTGCTTCGTCCAATGGTACCTTGTAGACCTGGGTTAATATATGTCTAAGGAGAGAAATCTGAATCCACCTTAACTAACAGAGGGCTTCGTGCCCAATCAATTATATCCTATTGATTCATTGCTCAATGATTGATGCCATTGGGGAACATACGGGCTTTAGCCATGACCGTAATTTAGTGGTGCTATTTAGCAGCAAACCACCCGATTTAGAGGGACCCGATCATAACCGTTTACATGCAGTGCCATTTGACGACAAAACCGTCGGTTAGAGGATACATATCACGTCCTTGTCGGCAAGAGACTATTTGAGAATGAATCCTAGTGATATTCTCGACCAGATTAGCTCTTTGTAAGCTGAAGCGATATTTAAATTTGTCCACCTCGACATATTATTGCGGAGAGTTGATAGATTTTACTTTAAATGTTTGATGGTTGAATTTCGATCTTAATATTTGGATTTGATATATTCTTGGAGTTTTGAATTTCATGGGTATTTGGGAAGCATCTTGAATATTTGGAATTAACCCCTCCAGTTGAAATCTATGTTCAACACAACCATCCTCGGGGTATTTACGGCCATTTGCATTTGTGGATTGAACCTCGTCGACTCTGTCAACTTGCCGACAAAGGATCGGGTTCGTCGTTGGCTTTGTGCCTTTGTTAGTGAATTTTTCTTGTTATAGGCCTTGAAATGTTTGGCGTTGATCAGTTGTGCGGGCAACTGCCATTTAAACGTGCGCGACGCTCTATTTGAGAACTTGTAGACGCCTTCTATCTTCTTGCGTGGGTGTTACGGATCTGTTGACCTCTGCTATAGTATGCAAAGAACAAGAAAAAGAAAAAAAATAAAAAAATGCCTAAAAATGATTACCTGTACAAAACCCATATCGAAATCCTGCGCTGAATCCTGTCGAATCCCGCCGCAGCTACAGTGCCCTGCCTCTGCAGGCGGCGCCATTTCGGACAGAGCACGCGAAAGCCTCTTCTCCTGCTTTCGTTTGCGTCCATAAAAGGAGAAGGACCGCAGCTTCTTCGCGACTCTCGCGACCCAGCTACGGCTCATCCCCTCTCACTCTCTCCTTCTTCCTCACGCGAAAGCTCCGAACCCCACCTCCTTCCTCTCCGACTAAGTCCCGCCGCCCTCCTCTTAATCCCGACACCTCCTTCGAAGACGTTACTGTCGGATCGGAAGCAACAACTGGAGCTCGCTGGATTGTGAAGAAGACTCATCCAATCTCACACTGCCACTATGCCAACTGCCCTAGCTTCGACGGCTTCGACCCTTCGACGACATTCCTTTCCTGTTTGATCAGAAGTTATGACACTCTGATCGGAACCGACGATGGAGCTCGCTCGCAGTGAGGGTAACTTTCTCCCTGTCACACGCTTCCTCGACTCCTTTATGGCTGTTCGACTTCGCTCCTTCAACGGCGTCCCTTTCTGTCGGATAGGAAGTTACGACACTTTGATCAGGGGCAACAACAGGAGCTCACTGGCCGTGAGGGTAACTTTCTCCCTGCCGCTAGCTTCTTCGGCCAAATCCTGTTGCCGAACAGCCCTTTCGGCCTTTTCTTTTAATTAATCTGTTTTAATTATAAATTAATGATAAGTAATTAAATTTAATTACATTTAATTATAGTAATTATAATTAATATTTAATTAATCATAATTAATTAAAATTAATTATATTTAATTAATGTTATTTATAATTATTAATTAATTAATTGTAGATTAATTTTAATTAATTAAATGTATTTATAATTAATTATTATTAATCATTAATTAATCAAAATTAATTAAATTTAATTATACTTAATTATTTTAATATAATTAATTATTAAATAATCATATATTAATTATAATTAATCAATCTAATTATAATTAATTATCTTTAATTAGAATTAATTATTATTAACTATTAATTAATCATAATTAATTATGTTTAATGATTTTTAATATAATTATTATATCAATAATTAATCATAATTAAGTAATCTAATTATACTTAATTATTATTAATTATAATCTAATCATAATTAACTTAGTTTAATTATAATTAATTATCTTTAATTATAACTAATTATTAATTAATCACGTATTAATTATAATTAGGTAAATCTAATTATAATTGTTTCTAATTAATTACTATCATTAATAATTCTTTAAAAAAAAAAGAAGTGTCTCCTCTCGCCTCGATCTGTGTGCCAACTCCACCTTGCCGGTCGCCAAGGTATAACCCTTCTAAACCTTAAAACTTTGGGAGTTCGTCTTCGACGCTTGCAACGCGACGAACAACCACCCATGCACGCTTTTCTCTAGCATGGCGGGAGGCCCAGTTTCCTGTAGTTTTTCCTAAACGGGGGAGATGCCGAGAGGCTGTCGCATTTTCCAGTGGACGAGGGACCTGACTTGGACAAATTTTGAACATAACTTGAACTTCAGTTGAATATTAAGAGGAAGTCATTTGAACATTTAAACTCAAGACAAGACTTGATTTGGACCACAAGGGATTTGGACAACATTTGGACAACTTGAACTTGGACTCAAGTTTGGACTAAGAGCTTGATTTGAATGATGACACAAATAAGATCAAATGAATCATAAATGACAAATGAATCATGAGGAATTGAACTCTATTGTAATTAAATGTCTTGATCATGCAAAGAACAAGGAACAATGAAGCAATAGAAGAGCTACATTAAAAGCTCATTGAACATGAGTTGCTCATGAGCAAATGAGAGATTCATGAAGGATCTTAATGAGATATCAAGGGATCGTCATTTCAACTGAGATGCAAACACTAGCAAGTGAATTCACCACACAAGATGTAAGTTATCTTCAAAAGCAATGAAAGGCTTATGACACGTGACATGAGTCATGCACAAGCAATGAACAATCATAAGGATGTGTGATCTAGTCACAAGTGGAGGCACAAGGATATTCTGCTGAACGTTGCAACTCATATGCAATTTGATTGTAGAACATGTTGCAGAACCTCTAATCCACATAGAAACAATATGAAACTAGTGGTGTTCATATCAATCAATCCGCAAGTCTATGTTAGAGAAGCTTGAAAGCATTAAAAGGGGGAGCTATTAGTGGATGTGATTGTTGATATGCAAAGAAGGGCAACGACCCACACATGATTGTGAGCATGAATATAAGATTTTCATAAAACATAACGGCTTATTTGTGGGGGCAAGTAACGATCAATAAACAAGCAAATACACCGATCTTCTACAATGTAGAATCGATGTGCAGTGAACATGACAACACTTGTAAATGATTGTATACAACAATAGAGATCAGTTAACCTGTAGCAACGACTTTTAAAAGACTGCAATTTCTTACAAGTTCTGAAGATTGATGTGCTATGAGCATAGCAAATTCCTAGCTAATATGCACGAAGTAATTGTTGATGGGTATAACTCAGTTGGCATTCAACATCAAGGCAAACATTCAAAGATCCCTGACAAATATTTCATCTATAAATAACACGCACTTGCCTACAGACAACGACATAGAGCTTGCGATGCATACAACGAACCCATCTACAAGCAATAATGATGAATATATCATCAATGCGGTGGATCTCCTACAGGCATGAGGTAAAAGATCGTAGCAAGGGTAGAGGCCCTTTAGCAGCGACATAAGATTTTTCATATGTACAACGATATAACTATGGGTGATGATCAGTAGCATGCAATAGATGTTGCAACACCCTTACTATCAATTACCATTCAAATGGCCAGCAAATACGTCGATCCGTTGCAATCAAGGGAGGACAACATGCAAATCAATATCATTCATTCGTGTGCAAATACATTGGTCCCTTACCAGCAGAAGTAGAGGATGCATAGCAAATATAAATGCCTACAGGCAGCACTGGAAGGTCTGCATACAAAGTAACCTGCTTGAAGAAAGAGACATCAAACCAGTGGTGAATGCAGTACACTGGGTACGCATGTTGCATGACAACTACAAGCAAGCAAAGATCAAGAATCTACAATAAATACAAGCATCTACGAATACATAGCAGGAGATTCGTTAGTGCGCTACAATCTACCTACAGAAAGTAACATGTAGTGCACGACAATCTACCTGTATAAATCAACAAACAGCTCAATCCACAAGCCATTGCGCTACGCCACCGGATCCGCAACATTCATACAAGCGGACAGAAGGCGTTTACAAATAATTATAAAATGCCCCCACACGTGCATCGTAATTTGTACACATAGGTACACAAAAAGGGGGGATATGCGATCTAAACCTGCATGGGCCCCGGCGAGCGTGTTATAAGAACACACATGACATCTAGGAATGCTGCGCGGGTCAGAAAATAAACCCAAGTTCGAGCCCGATCCTTCTATGTGAGTAGATAAAAGTCGACATGGCTCGAATCATAAAACAAGTATATGGTCGCGAGACCGACTAGAATATTTGTTTTATAGTTCATATTAGGCCTTCAAGGCCTTCAACAAAGAAAGTTCATTAACAAAGGCACAAAGTCTACGAAACCCGATCCTCTGTCGATAAAATAGATAGAGTCAACAAGGTTCAATCCCCAAATGTGAATGACCCCGTACACCCCGATGATGGCCGTGTTAAATGCAAATCTCAACCGGAGGAGTCCACACATATCATTTCAAATACCACCCAAATACCCACAAAATCCAAAAATCATTCCAACTCCAAGATATTTAAAATTGAAATCCAACCATAAAACACTTAAAGCAGAATCCATCCACCCTCCGCAGCAGTTTGCCGAGGTGGACGAATTAAAATTTACTTCAGCTCACATAGGACTAATGCCTAGTCGAAAATATCACTAGGATCCATTCTCAAACAATCTCCTGCTAGTAAGGGCGTGGTACGTGTCCTCTAACCGGCAATTTCGCCGCCAAATAGCACAACAGGTAAACGGTTATGACCCGGGGCCCTCTGAACTGAGTGGTTTTGCCGCCAAATGGCACCACGAGATAACAGTTATGGCCAGAGCTAATATGTTCCTTATTGGTATCAAATCCTTGAGATATGAATCAATAGGATATAATCGATAGGGCATAAAGCCCTCTGTTAGCTAAGATGGATTTAAATTTATCCCCTTAGACAAACATCCACCCCAGGTCTACAAGGTACCCTTGGACGAAGCAACCCATGGCTGCCGACAAAGATCCTTCTGTCAGGTTGGGTCGACTACCTCCTCTGACTAAGTAAACCAGAAACCACGATGGCCTGGGACGACGGAACCATGGGATCTTGATCGGGTCCATCATCCATTCCCCCACCATCCTCTTTAAGTGTAGGATGGTGAAATTTCTTATTTTAAATATCAAATACTTTCAATACCTAAACCTATGCTGCTACTATATGCCAGATGCACGTATCTCTACATATCTGATTGATGACTAGCCTTAATCGAAAATTCTCTCTCGTGATCGGGAGGAGTAATTAACTATAGGGGCTTGCGCCTATAAAGGAAACCAGAACTCAAATCATAAAGTCCTCACAAAATGAGGGCGAAATTTATGGGTAGTGTCTTATCTACAAACTCATCTGCCTTCGAAAATTTACCCCGAAACTTAATCCGTTAAAACTCCCCCGAAAAAGCAACGGGGAGGCCGGGGCTGAATTTTTGGAGCCCACAGTTGCCTCATACAGGTATACTATCATGCACTAACGAGTCTCCTGCTATTGCTTGTAGATACTTGCATTCATCATGAGTTTCTATACTGGCTCGTAGATGGTTCGTATTTGCTACAGTTCTTTTGTATTTGCTAGTAGGCAATATGTCATGGACGTGACGGGTCTCCTACAAAAGCTCGTAGGAGCTTACATTTACTGCATTTCTTCCCACGTTTACCTGTGGATGGCATGTTGAGTGTATGCCTATGTTTGCAGATGATATGTTGTATGTACGAGTACGACGCATCTCTTACAGCAGCTCGTAGGCATGTTATTGCGCGTCTGACAAATCTTCCAATTGTTAGCGAGTATTTGCATTTCCCACGTTCTTCTACCCTTGCTTGTATGCAGATCCATGTATCTGTTTGTAAGCCTATGTTGCCTACTAGTCGGGCAGCATTTGTCACCAATATTTCCATACATGTTGACTAACAAATTTCTGCCTTCATCATCAATTTCTTTATGTATATTGATTGGTGACCTTCTGCACTTGCTTGCATGTGTTTCAGTGTTTGTAGGAACTGCTATATGTATATGCAAGACGGCTAATGTCACTCGTAGGGAAATTGTTGCATTTATGACTTATCAACTATCATCGCTGCTTGTTAATGTTTGTATGTCACAAGCTTGCTACCTACTGTTGGTGGGCAAGCTTCATTCGCTATAAGTTTATTATCTTGTTTCATTTGGTGAATCGTTGTACACATATCAAATGCTTTCTTGCATTGGTGAATTGTTGTACACATAACAAATCCTTTCTTGTTGCCCGTAGATGTTTTTATCTACTTTAGACTCTTGGTTCCGTCATTTCTTGCAGGCGAGATAATGTATTTATTTGCAAACTATATGATGTTGTGTGTAGGAAGATAGTTGCACTCGTTGTTCATTTGCAGCCGTCGCATTGATTGCCTCTTTCCCACCGCCATTCATGAAATATTCATTGTGTGCATTACAGACCCTTTGTTGTTTGATGTGTTTGCTTGCAAGTTGATTTTGCTTGTTGATGTTAACTGTGGGGAGTTATTGTACTTGTTATATGTGCCCCCCATGTTTTGGAGTTATATGATATTGATTGCCTCTTCTGTTTGTGGGGGATTGACATATTTGCTTGAAGCTTTCAATGCAACTATCCCTACCCATTTTATGAGCATGACTGAGTTGAATCTTATTCATGGGTGAGTTAAGAGTTTTGCATCATCACTTGCAATTAAATTATGTGTTCGTATTGGTTGTCGCTTGTGGGTGAGATAAAGGAATTTTCCTCATCCACCATAAATACTTGTTTGTTAATTCATGTTCATTTATTCAGCATTATATTTTTGTCATAATTATGCATTTTTCAATTTAAAGTTCGGTTCCCTATGGTCCATATCAAGTCTCTTGTATTAGTTCAGGTCCTCTGCATTTGTTCAAGTTCCCTACATTTGCATAGGTTAAGTGCATTTTGACTCAAGTCAGGTCCCTTGTTCATTGTGAATTTCGGCAGCCTACCAGCATCTCCCTCGTTTAGGGAAAATTCCAGAAGTCGGGCCTTCCCGCCACGCTAGAGAAAAGCGTGTACGGTAGGTGTTGGATGACACTACAGCCATAAATCTTCAATCTCACTACGCCAAAGAAAGACGTGTATGGGTCTTCGAGATACCTGTTTAAAATGCGTAGTTCTTTCCCCCTAGACATTGAGGCGTCTATGGGTACTTATATTCGTCCCCTCTGCACTAGAGAAAAACGCGTACAGGGCCTACCCACCTCGTCATAAGCGTCACACCATGTTCCCTTCCCACCACGCCAGAGAAAAGCGTATATGGGTGGTTTTCCGGTGCGCCGCGAACGTCGAGAGTGTTTTTTTTTTTTTTGAGTTTAGGGAATCATACCTGCGCATCAAGGTGGCAACGACGATGGTGAAAATGCTCACAAAATTTCCCCTCCCTTTCTTTTTTTGAACTCCTTTTTTTTAATCTTTTTTTTCTTATTCATTTTAGTCATCATGCAGACATACACACACACGCACGCATCTATATATTAAAATTGACAATAATAACGATGATGCAAATAGTTAGTAACATAAGCAATAGATTAGCAAATGACAATGCTAATTAACATTAGACACACTAATCAATTCGGCCAGGTCGTAGTGGGCTGGGGGTCGTGAGTTCTATGACAGGGATCGAACGAACAGGTGAGCGGATAAGGGAGGCTATGGCTTGGCTGTTTCGAACAGAGGGGAGGCTTGTTCGTGGATTTTGGATGTTCAGTTGAGGACAGAAGCGAACGGACAGGATGTGGTCGCAAGGTTTGGCTGCAAGGTCGGTGGATTTGGCCGGAGAAGATGCGGTTGTTTGAGGGTTGGCGGGATCTAGCTTGCATGCGTTGGAGAAGGCAGACAAGAGAGGGTGGACCAAGCTTGCATGAGTTCGGACAGGCGGGTGGAGTTCGGGTTGTCTGCAGCCTGGGCTTCACATGGACGAATGAGGCAATGGGGCAGAGCAGAGGAGGTCTTGTTTGACGGCTGGGGTCGACTTGCAAGGCTTGGACAGCGTGAGGAAGTCGAGATCAAGATTCAATCGACACAATAGGTGAAAGTTGGAGGTCTGTTAGCTGCAGAAGGTTTTAAATGAATAGGGAGGTAGGAGATTTGGCTACAGGCGGTTTAGAGAGCTTCTAATCATGGATTGGAGCTCTCGTGTGTGCGTAGACGGACCAATCAAGGATCGCGGCAGAGGCTCTCAATTTAACAACGAGCAAAGAGTTTGCATTCGTTGAATTTACGGGATTTAGATGCAAAATTGACGGATTTTATGGGATTTCTGAGGAGGAACTCAACGGATACGAGGTTTGTATTAATTTGATTTGCAAATTGATGGATTTTTTATTGATTTTTTATTTTTTTTAAATTAGGATAATAATAATAATAATTATTATTATTATTAAGTGACAGAGCTCAAAACACTATTTTCAACTCGATTCGTATGTTACTTCTTGATTTGTGTGCAATTGTCTTGGCGTTCGCATTGATTCCCGCGCATGATCCTCATTGGGCGAATTTATAGCATATTTTGGGTACTGACAACGTTCTGGGCACAATTGCGAAATCTATTTTGCGATCGGATGTCATTTGGGCAATATCACACATCAATTTCATCGGTTTGTGCGTCATCGCTTAGAGATTCGTGCCAATTTTGCCAGAAGATTCCAATTGAACAAGTTGATAGTGATTTTTGGATGTTGACAATGTTCCAGACGCAACGACGAAATTCGTTTTGTGATCAGACATCATTTGAGAGACGTTGCGCATCAATTTTGGGTGTCAATTTTGGGCGTTGGTCGTCCCTTTGGACCGATCTCATCCGATTTGGCTGCGAGGGGTCCCCTCTTAGGCGAACTCGACGTCCTGATTGCAACGGGTCAGTTCATTTGGCAATCGGAGGTCGTTTGACCTTTCAAGTGATGTGTTGCGTCGACGTGCACGTTGCTTAATTCGCCAATTTTGTCCTCTGCACGTGGTTTGATATGTAAGGGTCAACATACATTATTTAGATCATAGTTAAATAATTTTAATATTCATTACATTATTCAATTCAGGCTCACATTCAAACTCGATTAAAACATTGAACTTTAAGCCTCTACTTCTTCCAATTTCATATCCGTTCAAATTTTCACAACCTTGATTTTACTCATTAGGTTCTACACAACTAAGGGTGATACCAGGCATTAAAGAAGTAAAATAATATCTACAAAATATATTTGTCACCAAAAATTTGGTCTCCCAAATTACTTTTCTTCGCATCAAGTTTGCATATAACATAGAAGATATTTCTCTTTCAAAGGAAATATACTACAAACCTTCTTGAAGAAATCGACCTTCTTGAGTGCAAGCCCGCTAACTCTCACGGAAACTCGACAATCATCCATATATAATGAAAGCTAAAAAGATGCTTCTTGCTATCAATAGCTAGTTGTCAAACTTATCTACTAGCTTCACTTAACCTAACATATCCTTTCTTGTTGATGTAATTACTTGGCATATGCAAAACCCAAAGAAGAAACATTTTTTTGATGTTATAAGAACTTTAAGATTTATTCAAAAATATTTGGAAAAAGATTTGCTTTATTAAAAACATAATCATTTAACAATTAAAGCTTTTTCTGATGCAGACTCAAGAATCTACCTTAGGATACTATGTACATATGGATGGAAATCTCATGTTCTGAAAAGGAAAGAAGCAAATTAAATAGCTATATCAAGTATTAAAGCTTCATTTTGCTTGTGAAATGATGTGAATCAAAACTGAAATAGGAGAAATTGACTTCTGTGTTCCACAACCTATACTTAACTATGATAATCACACAATTATCTACATTAGAAGCAATCCTATCTTCTATAAAATAACCAAATATTTGAAATAGATTGCCACTTCATCGAGATCCAGTTGTATCAAAAAAATCTCTCTCCACATGTCTACAATCAATTGACATCTTTATCAAAGAGCTCTTCCTTTTTCTTATCTTTATAATAAGTTGGAACTTTGTGATATCTCTAATTTGAGGGGAAATGTTAACATAGGTAGGTATTAGACTAGAAAGTGATATCTTAGGCAAGTCGTAGAATAGAGTGATAAGTTTTCTTCAATGTTTAAAATTGCGCAATTAGAGGCGCGCCTCTGCGCAATTTCACCCCCAGGCGCCTTATTGCTTAAGCAATTCTAGGACCAGGAGAGACGTACGCCTCATAGAGCCTGAGGCGCGCCTATAACAGGGGAGGCGTACGCCTCAAGCAAATGGGTCCCACTCACTTAAGTGCCTAATCAAATACCCCATTCATTCCTCCCTAGCGTCCCTTGGCCAACCCGAACCGCACGAAGCCGCAAAGCCCCTAGCTTCCCTTCTGTATATTATGCACAACAAGAGATTGAGAGATAAGAGGTTCAAGAACAAAGGGTTGAAGGATGATGAGGACCCTTTAGTGTGTGATGATGTAGCGTCTAATAATGAGTGGTTCATAGATGATGAGACAGATTTGCTATTATCAGACCTACAGCTAGAGGATCTCAGTGTGGATGTCTTGAGGGGCAAAGCAGATCAAGCGGGCACATCCACTAGTACCACACCACATACATCCACCAGTACTGCAGCACAATAAGCAAACAAATGTATCTCACAATTTCTTATATGCTATTGCATTTAAAATATATGCAATTAACGACACACTACTCATTCTTATTGAACAGGGAATAGAAAAGTGGGTAAGATTGAAGATGATGAAGATTTGACATTCATGGATACAATTAGAGATGAAGATGCCTCCATTGAAGACCCATTTAGTGATGGGACATGATTGAATTTTACATGTTCTTTCTTATTTGTACTTTGGGAGTTCTGATAGACTTCAATTTGTAATTTTGTACTTTGAATTATGCTATGAGATGCATATATTGCATCTATTTTATTATTTTTCACTAAGTTCACTTCTCATTTAGATATTTTTATTGTATCATAGACTTTTACTGTTATTTACCTGCTAGAATACTTAAATTCACATTTACGCAATTCTTCGTCCGTACGCCTCACGGACGAAAAACGCCTCGAGGCTTATTTACGCAATTTTAAACCATGATTTTCTTTAATGCTATCTTCATAATTGAGAATATTCTTCTTTGTATTATCTTCCTTTTTGGCCTATATTTAGGCACTGGCATTCAATCAATAATATTTGATTCCTTCTTTAGCAGTTATAAAAAAGAAAAGGAAAAAAAAAAGAGCAGTTTAATGTTTACCGGAGAGTGCTCCTTCAAACCAAGAGTTAGAACCAGCGGTCTGGATGAACCACAAGAACTGTACAGTCAAAATTACTATCAGATATCAGTCCACAAATTCCAAAATAATGAAGCTATAATTGATAATTCATTAGTAAAACTATATATGCCAAGCAGAACCCATTGTTTTTTTTTTTTCCTGATCATCAAATCAACAACCAACCATTGATAGTGATTTTTCATTACTATAATCAATAGCACTGCACAAAATGACATCATTCTTTACAGCACATTTTCCTTACGAAACCAAATACTTGGCTACAACATTTACAAAGATACACAGTACACGGAAAAAATAAAAGGGACATCCAAATGTTAAAACCAGAACAACTGATAAAACAGAAAAGCCACAGTTTAGATTGACCCAAGATTTACCAAATTTTGATGTAGAAAGTTTCCACTGGCTTGCCCATATTAAAAAATATTTAGTGACTACAAATAAATGCATTAACATGTTCTATACTAAGAAACGAGCTCTAGTTCTAGTTCTAGTTCTAGCTGCATGCTCCCTACCCTACTTCTCAGAGCTAAAGTGGGTTTGAGCTATAGCCCAAGTAGGATGTTCCATTATAGATACATGTATGACATGTATGTTTTTGGCTGAAATCCATTTATAAATTTTTTTTTTTCTGAAAAGGATGAGAAGCTCATGTTTAAGCTCACAAATGTATACATAAGTTCTTGAATACAGCAAAACATCATCATTAGACTTATCCCAAGTATTTAGAATAAGCCTCAAAATACAACACTAAACTGTTATTAATTTAGAGCACCAGCATCCCGCTCATTATAAATGACCTTTTTGTCAGCCAAGGAGACACCTCCAATTGATAATTGTAAATGTAATTAACAATCCATCAAATAAATATTTCAAAATATTCAAATATCTGAAATATTAGAGTACGGAAGCTCAAAAACAAACCTAATATGTTCAATCAGTTGGCGTCCACATGCATCAAGCAGTGGCTGCATCATATATATAGAAAACTTATAATTCTTAGAAATTAGAATCATAAATACATAAGATCCGATAAATATCCCAAATTTGAAGAAATTCAATAACCTTACCTCGTCTCTTTTACCAAATATGACAGAGACACTAAAAGTGGGATCACTGGCAAAACCTTCCTCCTTCCTGCAGCAGATGAACGATTTTCAATAAAATCTTTATCAGCACAAAAATAATATATGTTTCTTTGATGAAAGGAGAACAGGTAAGATTGTTCTCATGAGACCCAGTTGATACATAAACATTCGCAAGTAGAACAACATATCCAAAATAACGAATGTTAAATCTAACAGGAATCCGATCTCCTCACAGCAAAAACATCAATATTGAAGGAAAAACGCAGCAGAAATCAGCAAGAAAGAAAGATATTATGAGTTAATTCTCTTTTAACCAAAATACAGATTGATCTACTATTCGAGAGGTAGATCGGTTCTCCAAAAACCCTAGTCGTCGCTAGAAACAACTCCAAAGAAAAACTACAGCAAACATAATCACATAATGAATATTAAACAGCCTAATTATCCCAATATAAGCCTCCCTAATTCCCTCCCAAATCTCAATTCAAGACAGCCCCCTTTTCTTAAATAAATCTTTCATAATTCACCCCCAAATCTCAATTTAAATTAGCCCTCTTTCCTTAAATAAATCTTTCATAATTCTCTGTCAAATCTGAATTCAAATCAGCCCCCCTTCCCCTAAATAAACTTTCCTAATTCCCTCCCAATTTTGGTTTCCTCTGGTAAGTAATTAAAGGTGGACTTATTCCCCTTTGGATCCCCCTCTTTCCTTGCCTACCGTCCCTTCTAGTGGGGCCCGCAGGCTTCACAGGTCCATGAATACTCCCCTCCCAAAGAACCACCTTGTCCACAAGATGAAATAAAGAAAACTGATGTTGAATCATACAATACGATTCTCATGTTGTTTGATAGTTGTGCAGATCCTTCCTCTCGATCAACAGTTCTCTTAGCTCCTCTTCTAGTCGAACGGACTCCTTTCACTTCCCTTGGCTCTAGGATTACCTCCATTTCTTCTGTCAAGGCATTGACGGCGTCGCTGATGGATTGCGATCACCAATAACTTTCCTCAACTGGAACATATGGAACACCGGGTGTATGGTGGAAGTAGGGGATAGCTACAAACGATTCGTCACGACACCAATCCTCTCCACCACCTCATAAGGCCCATAATATTGTGAAAATAACTTTTTATTTCTTCTTCGAGTTAATGTCTTCTGTAGCGTCGAATTTTCAAATACACTTTATCACCCACCTTGAACTGTATGGTGAAAGACTTCGACCTCCCCTTTATCTTTGCCCTGGAAACTCCACTACTGTTGCACCCCTCACTTCCCCCATGAATAACACCACCAGAATTTTGGCCCTGAACAAAATGACAAAGCAAAAACTTTGCCCAAGCTACCCATTTGTATTGAACTATTGATTTGCATTTTGTTGCACAATTCTTCTGTGCCTCTAAACCCAATCATCACCCAATAAATCTTTTTCCTCTGATCTTCGAACGGATCTAACCATATAGTGGATGTTATTCATAATGAATAGATAAGTCAACCCAAGATCCTTATATTGCTTAGATTTACCATCCAGGTTACTTTGAAGAGCTTGCATAATTTGCATTGTAACAGTTGTCAGTTGGGAAGTTGAATTTTCTCCCACCTTTTCAAACTCCTGAAAAAATTGCTTCAAAGTTGATTAATAGTCAGATAAAAACTTCAAATAGTTAATCCCATACCTAGTCAAAGGGTGCACGGTTCCATGCATCACACCAGTTTTTGTTGCATCTTCCACTGCTACCTTAAAATCACCGAATGTTTTTTGAGCAGTTTGGACTAAGCACCTAGAAAGATTATGAGTAGCATCCCTCATCTCAAAACAAGTTTTTCCTTCAAATATCATTTCAATCTCAGAATGAAGCTCACGCATTATTTCATACATGTTTAGAAGCACAAATAACTTTCAGGAAACCCCTTGCTTTTAGCTATAGCATCCCCAAAACTAGAAAGCATCAATACATTGTATGTTGTTACTTCAACAAAGCAGCAATCCTTAAGAACATTGATGCCATTAAAAAATTGATCACATATTTTTCTTTCTGCAACAAACAGGAGTTTCATAGCAATCCTTATATAGTGAATCCATTTTCCAATTTTGGACTTTAGAACCTCCCATAGCATCTAATGTACATCCTCTTTACTGAGCTTTTCCACTCCTTTACCCTGAATTGCCCTCATCATAGTTTTAAGAGAAATCCTGGGTTCTAAAAAAATAAAAATAAAAATAAAATAAAAGAGAAACCCTGGGTTTGGACAATCTAGGAGCCCTGACCCTCACCTTCCTCTCTTCCACCATGAATTCTATAGTTAATGCCTTCCACTTCACCTTGGTCTCCCCAAGAGTTTGCAACCACTTCATGCCCAAAATTACATTTGTACTCCCAAACTCCAAGGGAAGGAAATCCTCCCTCACATGGATCTTCTGCAGTGTCACCATCAACCCTAGGAAGATGCCTCTACTATTCTCCACCTTCCCTGTTGCCATCATCACCTCAAAATAGCCCGTGTTGACCAGCTTCAGCCCCAACCGATCCACCACCTGGTTGGAGATGAAATTGTGTGTCGCCCCACTGTCCACCAGAACTACCACTGATTCTCCTCTTATCTGTCCCATTACCTTCATGGTGTGATTTGAGGTAAAACCCACCACTGAGTTCAGAGAGACATCCATCACATCTACGTGCAAATACTCCTCTAGAGTCTCCTCATCACAGATTATAAGTTCCTGCAGCGAAAGATCCTTGCAGCGGTGGCTCGGTGCAAACTTCTCATCACAATGGAAACACAATCCCCTAGCTCGCTTCTCCTAAACCTCTGCCTCAATCAGCCGCTTGAAATTTCCCTGGGTTGTGCTCCCAATCCCCTATCCTTAGGTACTTCTCTCTGAATAGGCACAAGTTATACCTTTGATGCCAAAAAAAGTAGTCATCCGTCATTAAGCTCCCAAACTGTTCCCCTTGTTGCTTCTCTCAAGTGAATTTTTGTCCTCCACCATATGGGCTAGCTCCATAGCCCCGCCAACCCTTGTGGCCTCAATAACCGGACAACGGCCCTGATGTCTGGCATGGGCCCCTTCATGAAATTTTTCTCCAACACTATCTCAGATAGCCTCTCCAATCGACTAGAAAGGTACTCAAACCGCTCCCGATAATTCATCACTGTCCCTTCTTGAACTAGAGCAAGGAACCACTTGTAGAAGTCTCCTTCCTGATTTGTTCGAAAACGTTCTAATAAACTATCTTTGAACTCCCTCCACAATCAGATTGGATCTCTCATGTCTCTCCACTAATACCAAGACAAGGCCTTCCCCTCCAAGCATAAAGTCGTCGCCGTGAGTCTCTCCTCCTCATAAACCCATTCACTGCAAATTACCTCTCCACCTTATAGATCCACCCATGAGCATCTTCCCCCTAAAAAATGGGCATCTTCAGCTTTCTCACTCTCTGATCCCCTCGGCCCCAACTTCTTTTTCCACCTTCGGCTCCTCCGATGCGGCGATTGTTGAGATCTCTCCATTGTTCTCTCCCACCCCTCCTCCTTTTATAGATATCAGCTTCCACAAAATCAGCCCTCCTCGTTTCTTCCTCCCAATTTCTTCCCATACTATATCATTCACCCATTTCCCTCCTGGTTATCATTTTAAGAGGTGGCATATTTTCCTTGTCGCCCAAGATTTCTATCTCTCGATCATCCCCCATTTTGTCGATATTGGGGTTTTCCCCACTTCCTTAGCCACCCGCTAGTACTCTCGCCTACGATGTTGTCGATTAGGTATGAAGCTCCAATATTTTTTTTCATCATGTCCTCTAGGTTAGAAAACCTTCCGTCCATGGATATAAATCGTTTCTCAATTTCAGATTTGAGTTGGCCAACTTCTCCATCTAGTTTCTCATCCAAAGCATCTACTTTCTTCAGCGTCATAGGTCCCGAAACATGCTCTGATACCAATTTGATAGGAATCCAATCTCCTCACAGCAAAAACAACAACACCGAAGGAAAAATGCAGCAAAATCAGCAAGAAAGAAAGAGCTTATGGGCTAATTCTCTTTGATAAAGATAAAACAAATCAAGATACAGGTTGATCTATTATTCGAGAGGTCTATCGACTGTCCACAAACCCTAGGCGCCGCTAGGAACAACTCCAAAGAAAAACTTTAGCAAACACAATCACATAGTGAATATTAAACAGCCTAATTAGCCCTATATAAGCCTCCCTAATTTCTTCCCAAATCTCAATTCAAAACAACCCCCTTTCCTTAAATAAATCTTTCCTACTTCCCTCTCAAATCTTAATTTAAATCAGCCCCCTTTCCTTAAATAAATATTTCCTAATTCCCTCCCAAATCTGAAATCAAATCAAACCCCCTTCCCCTAAATAAACTTTCCTAATTCCCTCCCAATTTTGATTTCCTATGGTAAGTAATTAAAGGTGGATTTATTCCCCTTTCGATCCCCCACTTTCCTTGCCCGCCATCCCTAATAGTGGGGCCCACAGACTCCACCGGTCCATTAAAATCATGAATCAAAATGTCATCTAGTAGAAATATGGAGCCATCATAACTAAAATCATGAATCCATTCAAGTGTTTGGGTTATGCTAATGGATTCACGATTCCATATATTTGTGAAGAAGTAAAATAGTGGGAACCAACAGATGGAAATTATTCAGGCTTCAAATTTTTGTTGGAGTTATCAATATTAAACTCTGCATTCAAAAGGAAAATTCTTACCTGGCATGAAGAATGGTTCCCACACATCCTATCTGAGTCACCATGACCTGAGGAGCAATTCAGGATGAGCATTGGAGAGCAGAACAGACATAACTGACTAGTTAGAAAACAACCATCATATCTCCAGGCCATTACATATGTTTCCAGGATGAACATCTTTAAAACCAAAAACAAAATATGATTACTAACCATAAAATAATCATCATATCTGCAGACTACTACATCTGTTTTGTTTCCCTGCAGCAAAAAGAATTGCATTCAAGTAATTTCCAGATAGACTAAATCTAATAGAAAAAACCAAGAAGGTTGGGTTCAGACATAATACTTAAATGGAAGGATTCAAAAAGAAACAGAGCTTGAGAAAGAAATTAAAAAATTAATGAGATGTTGAAGTACTAGAGATTTTTAGATCAATGCAATGCCGTTGATCATTTAACAAGTTAAATCCCCACAAATCATAGTGCATAGTACATGGTGTGTGTACGTAATACTTAAGTGACCACCAACCTCTTGGTTGAGTGGTATTGCTTTGACTTCCAAAATGGAGATCAGAGGTTGAAATCTCAGCAAAAATATTAATATTAATAATAATAAAGCATAATACTTGCTGAAAGCATGTGATAATGGTGATGCACTGACAGTTAACTGATATTATGTATCAGAAGAGAATGGTGAAAATAGCTGCTTATCTTAAACATAGAACTTCAACTTTTAACAGTAAAAAGGATTTTAATTCAGAAATCGTAACTTTGAGTTGATTTTTAAAATCTGTCTTCCAAAATTTCCTGTATATACATTTTACTAATCATAATCCACGAAAAATTTGTCCACTCAGTTCATAAAAATAGTTCTTCCAGGAGAATAGAAATACTGTGGTCAGATAATGAATTAATATTATAATCATAGCTTCCCTCAGAAAAAATAAGTATACATTTGCCAAAAGCATAGTTATAACAATAGAACACAAACAATACAAATAGACGTAACACTATATCAATGATTATGGTAGGCAAAGGATTAATTGAACAAAAAATTGACCTAGAAAGAATAGATGAGACCTTGATTTCTAAGGAAGTCTTCTTGTAACCAACAGGAAAGGGAGTTGTCAAACTTGAAGTTGAAACAGTCTCCATTACTCTGGAAAATGTCAAAAAAAAAAAAAGAATATAAAACATCAGCCCCTTTTCAGAGTAAAAGGCAATTTTTTCATTGGCATGTGTATCCGAAGAGATTCAAAACCAGAATGAAAACCGTTATCGCTCCATCACTAACAATTTAATACAACATAACCAAGCTTCATGATGATGAAAAGTAATTTATTTTTAGTTTACATAAAGCAATGACTGGCAATACGAAAAATAAAGCATGCAGTGTAACAAGTCATTATAGCAATCTCAAGTGTCTAACGGCTTTAAAAAAATAGTTAAAAATCACATAATGTGGAAGAATGTTCTCTCTGGGTTTAGGGAAAGATCAAATAAGTGAAATGGTATCCTTCCCACATCATTATTTGCTATAGGTAGAGTAGAGAATCCTCTGGCTACACCCACTAGGATGTGCTTCATTTCCGTTGTAGACCCCAATTAAAAAAAAAACAAACTGGTAGAATAAAAAAGGTAAGAGAACAAAACAACAGGAGAGGAAGGCGACCAAACACGAGCATCCAAAATCCTTGGCAAAGGTGCATGCTTGATAACAAGTTATTTTAAAAAAATGCTACTACTACAACAACAACGAGCCTTTATCCTACTATGAGAGGTTGGCTACATAAATCGTTTTTCTACTTTGTCTTATTATGAGACAAATTCTCATTTAAATCAAATAAAATAAGTTCATTTCAAATCCATAAATCCACTAAAAAAAAAGCTCCTAAATCCATATGTACACAGGCATTAAAATAAACCTATAAAAAGGTATTACTCGTGTAATTTCTTTACAAACCTAAAATCCTGCCATTAAATTAAACCCATAAAACCCCACTATTCAAGTAGTTGATTTAGGAAACTTTTAAAAACCAGTAGGGAATTTCATGAAAACTTGGGAACAATAACGATAAACCCAAATGCCCAAATGCCCGGCTTGAAAAAATCTAGAAATCAAGATACCACCAAAGCAAAAATTAGCATCCAAAGCACGCAAGTAAGTGCCAGGGAATAAAAAAGGGATGGGAAAGAGACGCCAGGGTCATGATGAAGGTGGTTTTGGTGGAGATTAAAGAAGTGGAAATAATGGATGTGAGCATCCACCCAACCAAATCATAGAAAAGATAATAGACAACGGAGAAAGATATAATCACCTGTTACCGTGCAGAGGTACAGCTTGCCAAAATTCCCCTATTTTTTGCAAACTTTTCTTGGTGGATGAGTCCTTTTCTAGCAAAATGGCACTAGAAGTGTTCCCAATTATTAGTGAAACTGTGGAAAATAACTAGAGACGCTTGCTCGTATTGCCAATGAAGATGTTGCTAAAGGTTCTATTAGTTTCAACTTGGACCAATGAAAATGAGACCAATCAGGTGGCAGTTGGGCCTGAGCCATTGGTAATTCAACCACACTGGGGTAGAATTTTAAATTCAACTATTCATAGATTGATGAAGATGGAAATTTAATAGAATAAAAATACTAATTAAGCATACCATGCAAGTGATCACAAAGCAACCTCACACCAACTCAGTAAGATTGATTTTGTTCAATCTGAGCCATGGTTATCTCGTCTCAACTAAGTCTGAATTTTTTTCAATCCAACTTGAACCAAATAAAGATAGTTTAGAGCAAAATTAAAGCAAGCTGAACTATTCCAACCAACAGTTTTTAATGTCCAACTCTAACTGAAACATAACTTCATTTGTTTTAATTTCAATTTCACTTTATCATTACAAGTGTTCAGTTTGGTTCTAAATCATGGTCAATTTGTCATCAAAACAAACCTTACCTACCCCTATAGCCGCTATGCTCTTGGGCTTTTGTTGTACTTTTATGGCATTAATGTTAAAAGGAGAAGATAAAACTGGACTAGATTTGCATCCTTCTTATAGCTTCGTAAGAATATAGTAGAAAGCAACTCCGTGCAATAAATGAGAGAGTTAGCCTAGAGGCATGGTAAGGCTCAATATTTGGGAAAAAAAAAAACAAGGGAAATTTTTGAATTAACATAGTCCGCATATCTAATTTGGAGTATTTCATCAGTATATGAAATCATAAAAGTACTTAATCCAGATAAAAAGTGAGTAAGACATAAATTTATGTGAAAGACTTTGATTGCTATCACATCATTTTCCGTGAAAGGCATCATTATCTCATTGGGTGTTGTAGTCTTTTAACTCACTCTACATATTTGCAGGAACTTGTAAATGTATTTTATCAAGATTGTGCTATGCATCAGTGGATTTTGAATTGTTATATTTTCATTAATACTGGTTACTTACATTTAGGAGTGTCAATATTTGACACGACCCGAAAACTCGACTTGAACCCAACCCGAAAATTTCGGGTTAGGGTCAACCCAAACGCGAAACATGTCGGGTTCGGGTTCAACAAATCGACCCATTTCAGAAACCGGGTCGGGTTCGGGTTGACCCTGAAACCCGAAATTGACCTTATTTTGACCCATTTTTGACCCGATTGACCGGTTTTGACCCGAAAACCCAAGATTGTCCTGTTTTTACCCAATCGACCCGTTTTTTACCCAAAAACAAGCAAATTTCAGGTCATTCGTGTCGAGTCGGGTTGACCTGGACTCGAAGCGGGTCGAGTTCGGGTCCGAAAAGCTGACCCATTTTCTAAAACGGGTCGGGTTCGGGTTGACCCGAATAGTGCCGGGTCAGTTCCGGGTTCGACCCAAACCCGACCCGTGACCCAAAATCAACACCCCTACTTACATTGTTAAGTTTGTTAAGTACTTGAGTTACTTTTTTTGGATTTAATGGAACTGTTGTATTAGCTTGATCGTTTATAAAACATAAACCGCATAAATTGCATTTGGATTTGGTCCTCTGGTGCATGATTTGGTGATATTATTACATTGCTAATGTATAGGTTGATCATTAAATATATAAATTTTGTAAAAGCCACTCAATCTAGCCATTATGCTCCCAAACTGTGTTTTATGTCGGGCATGAGAGGATATTAGAGCTAGGTTGATCTGATAGAACTTAAATACTTTAGGTGAGTGTGTGTAGAGATATTAAGAGTGGTAGTGTATGTAAGATCTTAGAGTGGGTAGTGCATGTAATAAGGTGATTATCATATGTTATTATTATTGTATTCCTTATGTTTGATTTATAACTTTTTGGCACCATGGCACCTGAATTCTAAGGATCTAGTGAGGCGAGTGATACGCCTTGGTATCAAAAACAGCCAACGAACACGGACAAATTCAACAAACAACAGATTTTTATTGATAAGAAATGAAATACGAACGAGCAAGACACAATGGTCCTCTTTCGAGAGGAGAACCTTCTCTCCCAAACCCTAGACGCCGCTAGGATCCCTCACAAAAACAGTAAACAACAATCACTCACAAAATTCTCCATACAAAACATAACATAAACCCTACTACTTATAGCAAATAATAAACAATAAATTCCAAAACAGCCCTCCCCCAATTCTCTCTCAAATCAGCCCCCAAATTTGCCGTCTCCAATTAGGAAACATCTCCTAACTAATCCCCTCCAAATCAACCCCCAAATCTGCCCTTAATTAGGAAACATCTCCTAATGAATCCCCTTCAAGTCAGCCCCCAAATCTCCTCTCTTCAATTAGGAAATGTTTCCTAATTAATCACCTCTAAATCAGCCCCAAAATATGCTCTCTGCAATGATGAAACATCTTCTAATTAATCCCCTCTGATTAAGAATCTTCCTAAATAGCTCTCTCTTGATTAAGAAATTTCCTAATTCCATCCCAATCAAATCGGCCGGTACATCAATACTCCCCTCCTAAAGTGTCACCTTGTCCTCAAATTAGAATGAAGGAAACTACAGAAAGCACTAGACTGATAGCATTGGACTGAAAAAATGGACTGACACTAGGTCGAATAATCCCTGCCTCTAGAATCTCCCTGATCAATCTCTTGATCTCATCCTTTTAGAGTTGGGGAGAACGATACGGACGAACACTGATATGTAAAACTCCTTCCATCAAAATGATAGCATGCTCGTGTTCCCGCAGAGGAGACAACCTCTGAACTAACTAGAACACCTCTCGATACTGCTGTAGGAGTGGTTGAATCATGTCTGGTATCTTCTCCGCATCTTCTTCTCCTTCCAAACTCTTGAGCTCCATCAAAAATCCCCCTCCTTCCCCTTGTAGGGCACGAATCATGGTTTTCAAAGAAATCATTGCTTTGGATAAGCTGGGGTCTCCCTTAATTATCATCTTTTTTCCCTCCACCTAGATCTCCATGGCCAATGCTTTCCAGTTCACCTTGGTCTCCCTCAAGGTTTGCAGTCATTTCATTCCCAAAATCAAATCAGTACTTCCCAACTCTAATAAAAGAAAATCCTCCCTGATGTGAATCCCTTGCAGTTCTACCTCCAAACCCTGACATATCCCTTTGCTCTTCTTTACCTTTTATGTGCCCATCATCACTCCAAATCCTCCCGTGTCTACCAATTTCAGTCCCAATTTGTCTACCACCTAATTCGATATGAAATTGTGAGTAGCCCCACTATCTACCAAAATCACCACCGCCTCTCCTCCTATCTGTTCCCTCACTTTCATAGTATGATTCGGGGTGAATCTCACTACCACGTTTAATAAAACTTCAGCCACCTCCAAATGCACGGGCTCCTCTTCCTCTTTTTCCTCCCCTGTTGCCTCTGCCTCGTCCACCTCCTCCTCATCACACACAATGAGAACCTGCAAGCTATGATTTTTATACATATGCCCCGGTGTAAATTTCTTGTCGCATCTAAAACATAACCTCTTAGCTCTCTTGTCTTGCAATTCAGTATCAGTCAGCCTATTGAAATCCCCTCCCTGTCGGACTCCCGAGCTACCCTCCTTTGGAATCACCCTTTTAACTAGTACAGTCTGCATCCTAAGTGCCAGGAAAGTGGTCGTCGTGCAGTAAGAACCTCCTCCATTGACCCCTTTACTACTCTTTTATAGTAATTTCTTGTCCTTAATCATCTGAGCCACCTCCATCACGGGGGCATGCTACCCGCACTGCTGCCCTCAACTCTAGTTTGAGGCCTTTCATGAAATTGTTTTCCAACATTGTCTTCGACAACCTACCTACTCGTCCTGATAGAAGCTCAAATCTTTCCCGTACTCCATCATAGTGTAGACCTGTGACAATGCACAGAATTGTTCATAGTAATCCCCATCCTACTGGGCTTGAAAGCGCTCCAACAAAAACTCCCTGAACTCCTCCCACGAACACATTGGGTACCTCTTCATTGGTACAGTGACAATGCATTACCTTCAAGACATAGAGTGGCGGCTATCAGTCTCTCATCTTCTATCAAACCGTTCACTACAAAGTATCTCTCCACCCTATATATCCCCATACACGTCTTCCACTTCAAATATAGACATTTTTAACTTCCTAATCTTCTGATCTCCCCTGCACCAATGTCCCCTTCCTCCCCCCTTGCCTCCCATGAAGCAAGCATTGGGGTCTCTTCATGGTTCCCTCTCCTCCCTTCTCCGTTCATATTCCCTCATTCTTGCATATTCCCTACCTATCCCCCTTCTCGGTAGAAGCTCCAGGTGAGGTATTTCCTCCTCCCCTCCTAAAATTTTCCCCTCTTTGTTCCCTTGGCATGTCTTCTTGCTTCTAGTGGAGCCGTTTTAGTAAGAATTCCAACATCCGCTTCATCATCTCCTATATATTCCCAAACCTTCATTCTAACGTTGAAATTCATTCATTCACATTTGCTAGTAGTTGCCTTACTTCCTCCTCCAACTTTTCTTCCAATGCCTCAAATCATTTTTTCAGCCATCGATACCCGGATCAAGGCTTTAACAATGAAAATCAACAACTTCGACGGAAATCTAGCCTCCAAACAGCAAAACTAAATGGGCAAAAAGAAAAAAAATCTCCACAAGAATCAGCGGCAACAACTGAGATTTCAGTCCAGGACATCGCTCTGATACCAATTTGATAGTAAGTGCTTGCAAAATTTTAGAAAAAGCCTTGCCTGAAATTTGATTTTAAAAATGTCAAAAAACCAACGACAAGAAAACTAGGAATATAACACACATGAACACTTTTTATTGAAAGTTTTATGAAAGAAAAGACAATATACAAGTGAATCTTCAAATGGGGAGGAAGATCCGGCTCTCCCAAAACTCTAACTGTCGGCTAGAGCCCAAACACCCTAAGAACAATCTAAATTCAGCAAATGACATTACCCCTAACCCTAGAAAAATCACATACGCAAAGCAAACAAAAAACGACAAATACCCAAACAGCTCTCCCCAATTCCCTCCTATTTCCTTAATTATTGCCCTCCCAAATCTACCCTCTTAAATTAGGAATCATTTTCTAATTAATCCCCTCAAAAACAGCCCCAAATCTGCCCTCTTCAATTAGAAAATATTTCCTAATTAATTCCCTTCAAATCAACTCCCGAATATGCCCTCTTTAATTAAGAAATATTTTCTAATAATCCCCTCAAAATCAGCCCCCAAATATGCTCTCTTCAATTAGGGAACATCTCCTAATTAATCCCCTTTGATTAAGAACCTTCCTAAACATCTCCCTCTTAATTATAAAACTCCCTAATTCTCTCCCAATCAAATCGGTCGGTCCATCAATACTCCCCTCCCAAAGTGCCACATTATCCTCAAGGTGGAACGAATAAAACTATTGTTGAAGCACTTGACTAATAGTACTGGACTGAAAAATGGACCGACACTGGGTCGAATGATCTCTGCCTCCAACATCTCCCAGATCAATCTCTCGATCTCATCCTTCTGGATTTGGGGATACAGTACGGACGAACACAAATAGGTGAGGCTAATTCCTTCAAGATAATAGCATGTTCGTGTTCTCGCGGAGAAGGCAACCCCTGAACTGGTTGGAACACCTCTCGATACTGTTGTAGGAGTGGCTAAACCGTGTTTGGTGCTTCTATCTCCTCACAATCTTCTTCGTTTTCCAAACTTTATAGCTCCACCAAAAATATCATTCCTTCACCCTTTCCCCTCTTTGGAAGTGGCTCCAAAATCAACTACATGTCATATGCCAATATAATCGGTAATGTTGAGCAGATAGGAACCAAATTCTCTATAGGTGAGGTCATTAAATTCTTGTTCACTTGAGATTGAAAAACTACAGAGACTTTGGAATCTTGCCCGGTATAAACAGCCTTTATTAAACAAAACTTTGCATTAGATTCAGCTACTCAAGCAAATTTGTTCATGCTTTGTTAACAGTTCTGCTTGAAAGGAATTGAATGCCATTGATGATGATAATGTCCTTTGACATGAAGATCCAACACCTTTGTCATTCCTTCTAGGTTGAAAAATTTTTCCTCCATTGATGACATTTTATCCTCAAACGACGATTTGAGTTGGCCAACTTTTTCTTTAAGACGCGCTTCCAAGGCATCAACATTCTTTGCCGCCATAGGTCCAAAAAATTATTCTGATATCAATTTGATATGCCTTGGTAGCAAAAACAGACAATGAACAAATACAAATTCAACAAACAGTAGATTTTTATTGATAAGAAATAAAATACGAACAAGCAAGATACAATGGTCCTCTTTTAAGAAGACCTTCTCTCCCAAACCCTAGACGCCGCTAAAATCTCTCACAAAAATAGTAGACTGCAATCACTCACAAAATTCTCCATACAAAATATAACATAAATCCTACTACTTATAGCAAACAATAAACAACAAATTTTAAAACAGCCCTCCTCAATTCTCTCTCAAATCAACCCCCAAATCTGCCCTCTCCAATTAAGAAATATCTCCTAATTAATCCCCTTCAAATCAGCCCCCAAATCTACCCTTAATTAGAAAACATCTCCTAATTAATCACATCCAAATCAGCCACCAAATCAGCCCGCGAATCTACCATCTTCAATTAGAAAATATTTCTTAATTAATCACCTCTAAATCAGCCTCCAAATATGTTCTCTTCAATTGGGAAACATCTCCTAATTAATCCCATTTGATTAAGAACATTCCTAAATAGCTCCCTCTTGATTAGAAAACTTCCTAATTCCCTCACAATCAAATCGGCCGATCCATTAGGGAGCTCATAACCCATTAGGAAGGAGAATCTCATTACCTACCAATGGAGATACTCCAAGTCCAAAACAACCACATCAAGATAGGGCAGCACTTTCTCAACCACACACTATAGTTGAATCACCAACTCCCAATGTTGCTTAGTCACAAAAAAGAGTTGGTCTTTTGGAGGGGTAAAATGAAAATATGTGTTACTTCAACAATTTAAAACAAGTGATGAGCAGCTTTCAAACTTGTAGATGCACTCTTCAATTGAATCCTACTTCAGGGCAGCACTTTCTCAACCACACACAATAGTTGAATCACCAACTCCCAATGTTGCTTAGTCACAAAAAAGAGTTGCTCTTTTGGAAGGGTGGGGTATAAGTAGAGGATATAATGAAAACATTTGTTACTTCAACAAGCAATGGAAAGTCTTCAAACTTGTAGATGCACTCTTCAATTGAATCTTACTCCAGTGCCTTCTACATCTTCTATTGTTGACCACCACTTGAAATTGTTTTCAAGATATGCATCCTCCTTACTATAATGGAGATATTCTCCCTCACATGAATGAGGATTGCCTTTCAAAAATAGAGAAGCTTTTTGATTGAATGTTTGCACATATACGATGAAGTTGGCCTTGACATTTTTTGTACAAGATGAAGAATCTATCCATTTGTGGGTTGCATAAAGTTGGATTAAATTCGTTGGTATAATTTGAGATAAGCACATTCCTAAGCTATCATAGTTATGAATGAAAGATGAATTAAACCCCTTACTCAAGGTGATAAGATTTTATCACAATACAAAGCCCCATTGTATGCACTTGTTTGGTAAGCACCATAATCTACACATAGATGTTACAAATTTCTAAAAAGTTTAATATATTATGCTCACCATCAACCTTTGATTCCATTACAAGTATGAAATTTTTGTGAATTAGTGAAGAAAATACAATAGTTGAAAAGTGATAGGATGGCAGCTCAATATCGAAGGGCAAGGGTGATGCACAACATAGAAACTGGCATGCTAGAAGATGTCAATCATAGCTCAGCAGAGCCAAAAGCGAGTGTCTGATTCAAGTACTTTATGCTCCTTACATGGGAGGTGCTTATGACCAATCAAAATGCTCATAAGCAAAGACAAGATATAAGAATCCTAGTGCTAATCATGAAAGTAGGCCATTTGAGGAGCCAAGCTTTTTTCCAAGATGTAGGTAGAGCTTAATAGCCAACAGGAACAACAATCGCCACAAACTAAAAATACATGCAAGTTAGGTTTCATACACTTACTCAACGGGGTCCATAAACATTTGCACTTACTCGATACAAAACTAGTAATATTTTTGTGCAACACCAATGAAATGTAAAAAGGCACTTCTAGTCAGCTTTAAGCCCTACTCATCATTTGATCCATGACAATCATGAGAAATGGCATCTAAATAATACAATAAAGCATTCTTTACATATAGTAATCTTCTTGATGACACATATTGTCCTACTCTAGGGAATTATGTCCACACTCATTTGATATAGATAAGACCTACAAAATCAAACAGAAGGTTTTAATACTCACGCAGTCATGCCTTCTCGATCAACCCTAAAAATTTTGATAATATCCGCCCGTATGGTGTCATATGTTCACACATGGACAATAAAAATAATAGCACATAATTTAGATATATCGACCAAGCATGACACAAAGAATCTTGTCCCATGCACCATAAAAATATCTATAAGACATACTGTAAATGTTTTAAAAAATGAACCAAATCAATCACAAATATGAAAGCTTCCAATACGTACAATAAAATTTTAAGAATATTCATGTCAATGTAAACAATAATACAATGAAAATGAACATACTGAGATTTTCAATAAATCCAAATTTACATAACATGTATACTAAAAATAGTACATATGCAAAAGTAGGTGAATTGAGTAGAGTTTCAAAAAACTGTACTAGACCTGGACTTGAAATACGAGTAAAGACTGACTCAAACTCAACTCAAAAAAGAGTCCATTCTAAGTCAACTTGAAATAAGTTCAAATTGGCTCAAAGTAATCTTGTTTGAATTAAAATAATAATAATAATAATTTGCAATCGATGGAGTAAAGGTTCAAACCTCTGCCTTTAAAAAATGAAAATAAAACTTCGCCATTGTCTCAAAATATGTTAAAAGAACAAATCTACATACAATATATATATCTGTGTGTGTGTGTGTATAAAGAGAAAGAAATAAAAAGTCAACTTGATCGAATGGCTCAAAATTGACTTAAAAAACTGAAAAAAAAAAAAGCTTAGTTAACATATTTATCAATTCAATTTCAAATTACCTCAAAACTCGAGCGAGATTCGATTTTCAAGCAAAATTGCCACTCTATGTAAAGGAACTTTTACAACTAAGATTGAGACTACCTATCAAATGAGTGCAACTATGTACTAGTTTGTAAAAATCAAATTTGATTCCCTCGATATATACAAATCCAAAAAAAAAGTTAAAATTACTCTCATCATAAAGAAAATACTTTAATAAATAATAATTAAGGACTCTTGATGGTTTGATTACCCTAATACTTTTGATCCTTCAACGGCTCCTACAATCTGCCCGTTTGCATTAAGCCACAAATAATGTACCCCAAATTATTACTCGCTCTCGGCATCGTTTGAGGAAGCAATTATAAATGATAGGTTTACACCTTCCTTTTAAGTCTTTTTTTTTGGACTTTTAAGCCAATTAAGTTAAATGCACACATACATCATATACACAAGCTTTGAACCCAAAGCCTCTTGATTGCTATTCAAAGCTCCCGACCAACAGATCAAGATGAGCTATTATTTTGAGTTATTCAAAGCTACTTTTTAAGTCTTCTTAAGTGTACCGTCATTCCTCAGTACAACAGACAAGTATGTAGTAACTCGAAGCTAATGAAATCCCACTTTGTTGAGCTGAGACCATAGAGCTGAGGGAATAATTAAATTTGCAAGGGAAGCGTTGCTCACACCGCTATTAAACATTCCATCCCCAACCTTTATCATAAACAAGAAAATAGACTCTAAATTATTTATTTAGGCTAGGGTTTAGAGCTTTTCTTTCAAAAGTTAACGTTAGCAAAAGTCACATTCCTTCCTAGGGCCTGTTTGGATGCAGGATTTAGGCCGGATTTAGACAAGATTTAAGCTAAATCCTGCCAAACGCCAAAAAAAGCCAAGTTAAATCTCACGGTTAGTCTAAGCTCGACTTCACGGCATTTTCGGCATTTCTGCCCTAAATCCCGGATTTCGTAAATCCGACATTTTGACTGATTTAGCCGAAGAAGCGCGAAAGGGAAGAAATATCGTTACCTTCTCGGCGAGCTCCTGCACGACTTCCGATCCGCAGCAACAACGACGTCGTCAGAGTTGTAGAAGCTCACGCGAAGCAGGAAAGCAACGTCGTCGGAGACGGAGAAGCTCAAAGCGACACTTTCAGAACTCTACTTCATGCGACTGCAACGAAGAATTGGAGAAGTAGAAAAGCGGTAGAGATTAAATATTAAAGGAAAATAATTAATTAGATAATTTGAAATATAAATAATTAATTAGATATTAGGATATAATTATTAATCAAATAATTAGTTAGTAATAAAATATTTTACTGATTAGTTAGATAATTATTAGTAAAATTAATAATTCTAAACTCATTAAAATAATACTTTAAAATTTTAATGAAATAATTAGTAGTATAAATAATAATTAAATGATTAATCATTATACATAATAGTTAAATAATTGATTATATAATTATCATTATAATTAGTATTAAAAATTTTATTAAAATAATATCAAAATAAATAATTTGATAATTACTATTTAAATTATAGTTAAGTTATTAAATAATTAAATTAATTTCTACTTATATTATTCATAATTATAATTTATTGATATTAATTAAAATTAATAAGTAACTCATATTTAAAATACAAATATTATATGAGCTAACCACTTTAATCTTGAATAAAATTGTCAAACAATCTCACATGATTTATAAGAATTTTACTTATTTCTTACAAAATAATTTTCAAAGTTTAAGTGTTTAACACCTTCGAGATTTAATAAATATGAATTTATAGAACTTTTTAAAATTCTTTCAAATTAAACGATTGCTGCATCCAAACAAACAGACCTCTAGAGTTCTATGCTAATCATCAAGCGCTCCATCAATTAAACATGAGTAGGACTCTTCATCAATTAAACCTCAAGTTCAGGGGCGGAACCAGCCTTAATTTTCAGGGGGGGCAAACTTATAAGGCATATAGGTCGGGGGTCCAAGGGGGCAGCGCCCCCTGGCGGGGGGGCAATTACCTAAATATCACAGTATTTTAAAATTTTTAGGGGGGGCAATTGCCTAAAAACTCTTGGAATAAAGACTCAAAAATGAATAAATAAGGACAAATTTATCTAAAAAATCATATAATCATTTTTTTTTTAATTTTTTGAGGGGGGCAATTGCCCCCCCTGACCTCTAAGGGGTTCCGCCCCTGCTCAAGTTGACAATTTTTTGTTATAATCATATATTCTTGCTTGTATGGCTTAGGAAAAGAACAGGTTGGAAGGAGATCGTATGTCCTGGAGTAACCCGTTTTGCAACAACCTTCATAACTTTGAAAAGTGTGCATGAGCACCATTATGACCTACAAGCACTAATCACAAGCAAGTTCTTTATGGATTCGAAGATATCCAAAACCTCTAAGGGAAAGGAAGTAGCTTCAATTATTTTGGACTTGAGATTTTGGGATAATTGTCTTATTATTTCGAAGATATTAGGTCCTTTGATTAGGTTGTTGCGTATTATTAACTCTAATGAAAAACCATCTCTTGGATATCTATATGATGGCATGTACAGGGCAATGAAGGCAATTAAAGCTATTTTCAGAAATGTAAAGATATCATATAAGCCTTTTACTACTATAATAGAAAGAAGATGGGATACTCAATTAAGGCAAGGCATCTATGCTGCAGCATATTTTCTCAATCCTCATTTCTAGTATGATAGAGAGAACTATTGTCAAAAGCCAGAAATTTTACAAGGTCTAGTTGAATTAATTGGAAATAAAGACATTTGCTCAAAGCCCAGAGTTGCAATGAATGAAGTAAGATTATTTCGTGATGGCTTAGAAAGTTTTGAAAAGCCAATTGCACTGATAATGGCGAAAGAAATGCAACCTAGTAATTCTCTTTTTTACTTTCAACATGTGTATATACTTATACAAACATGCTTATTCACTAAATTTTCAAACTTGATAATTTATAGATGAGTGGTGAAAGATGTTTAGATCAAGTGCTCCAAACTTGCAGGAAGTAGCTATAAGAATTCTTAGCCAAACATCATTTTCATCAAGATGCGAGAGAAATTGGAGTATTTTTGAACAGATCCACTCAAAGAGACGGAATTATTTGGAGCATCAACGGCTCAATGATCTTGTATATGTTCGGTATAATCTAAATTTAAAGAATAGGTATGATCTTACATTATATTAATATTTCTGTACAAGTGTCAATTTAAATAGTACGTATAATCTTAACACAAAGTTATTTATTCATTTTTTAGGTTTCAACTTAAAAAAAGATATTATGACCCTCTCGATTATAGTTGTGTTGAAATGGTTTATTTTTGGATACTAGAAGATGAAACAATTCGAGAACTTGACTTACAGGATTTGAAAAATGAGATATACAAAGAAGATGCAATGCCAATTGTTGAAAAACAAAATATATCATTCAATCAGTCAGGACATTGTAAGTTGATAATGAAATTTGAGTATATCATTTAAATGAAAGTAAAAATAATATCTTATTTTATATTTCTTATTTGTTGGTGAAGGTGACTTAGAAAATGAAGGAGATATAGGCGACATACTCAGGCTTGATCAATCGGATGCATTTGGGTTTGAACATTTTGGTGAAGCGAGACATGGAGACTTATGTGGATAGATTTGATGATGCTAATTCAGGAGATCTTTGATTTGTCTCTTGTGAATATTTTGAAAGTTTGAAACTATTGAAATGAGAAAGTGAATATGTTTTCATTTTTGTTATCAGTTGGTATAAAATATTTTTGCATCTTTCTATGATTGATTGTGTTTTCAAATGAAATATACTATTATGTTTTTCTTATTTACTGTATATATCATTTTATTTTTTATACTTCATATTATAATTATGTTCAATTTTTGTTATATATTTATAAATATTTGTGTCATTATTATAATATTTAAATATAATAAATATTTATTACGTCATCCGGTTCGACTCCGATTCGACCCCGGTCGACCATCAAACCCCTAACCTCTTCTTCTTCCAGTTCATTGACCGATCCGGTTTTAAAAGCCTTGAGTTTAACACCTTCGAGATTTAATAAATATGAATTTAGAGCATTTTTAAAATTCTATTCAAATTAAATCATTGCTGCATCCAAACAAACAGACCTTTAGAGTCCTATGCTAATCATTAAGCGCTCCATCAATTAAACATGAGTAGGACTCTTCGTTATCTCGATCACCTCCTCCTACGCCCACGCCGCCGAGTTTGCCTTCCACTCGGCCTCCTCTTCCGCACTATCCTTCCCATTACCTGCTCGCTACTGGCAATCACATAAAAGTCTGAAAGCTTGGTCTAGTCGGGTCAAGTTAAGAATAAGGAGAGATTATGTGCGCATAATCCAGAAATGACTTTTCGTCCGGACTTAAATAAGGAGATACGTGTATCTTTTATCTTTTGTCTATATATAAGAGAGAAAAATACACGTATCTTCATATAATTGAAATCCAAACGGCATTCTGACTCTGCACATTATAATTTTTCCAAGTTAAGGCCCATCAAATCGTTGTAATTGTACTATTAAGTGACGGTCTACAACTTGGGCTTCCTTTGAGACGAACTTTCTTGTTATTTTTTAAGTAACTTTTTAATATAATTTCTACATAAAAAAATTTATGAATTAAAAATTTTATACTAGAAAATTACTTTAAAAACAATAAAATGTTCCAATAGAAAATTGTCTACTAAAAAATTACTTTAAAACACAATAAGACAGTTGTCCCAAACAAAACTTTAGTGTAGTAAAATTTTCACCCTATCACTCTCATAACGCCTCACGATCCCAATTTCTTTTATATTTAAGATAATAGCAAAGTGTTCTCATAAGTTTTTCAAAAACTTTATCAAGTGAATACATCTACATTTGATATATTTTTAGATAGCTTACACAAAATAAAAGTGGAATGATGAAATAATTTAGGTCTTCAATTCTTCTAATACAAATTATTGAGTGTTCTTCAAATGAACATAACCTAATTAAAAGATAATTAATCTTTCTAATACAATCAAATCATCACCTTTAAGCAATCTTGGGTGAAGGCAGGCTGATGACACAGAGAGAGCCTTTGTCAGCTGTTTGTTACTGAAGTGTATTACTTTGTTAGCAAAAGGACTCAGAATTCATTATTTTGCAAATCTCAAAATAAGGAAATGCAGCCAAAGGCCTAAATTGATCACATTCACTTTGCATTCATTTACTTCATATTCCAAATACACCTAATCAAGCAGCCCGTAAATCAACAAGTAAATAGATTTAATCATCTCTTTTTCTTCAATAATGAGTCCGCACGCAAGAAAATTTTGTCAATCTCATCTAATTCTGCTATGTTCAGATCCTTCTCTTCAAAGCCACCTCTCTTAGCAGCAGCAGAGATCCGACGTAGATGTTCCTGAAAATCTTCAGTAGTTCCATCGTCTTCTGAAGGAAACCTATCAATTCCATCTAAATACAGAGGGGGGCGTGAATATTCTTTCTCCTCCCCTCCCACATCAGAATCTGTCTCGAAAATATCAGAAAGATTTTCAGATTCTGAAATGGCGCTGGACTCCATTGAGGATTCATCCTCATCAGAAGTAATGCTTCCTAATTCACTTTCTTTGAGTATACTGATTCGATCTTCTTTGCTTCCAAATCCCTCAAAACTTCCTTCTCCAAGCTCACAGAATTTCCTCTTGATGTCTGCAACTGGGTTTTCTTCTCGGTTTGCTAATTTGGGTTTATATTCCTTATCACGCTTCATCCCTATATGGACATCGTCAAGATCTTGTTCAAGCTTGGGAATATACCTTCTAACAGCATGAAGCGCATCTCTGTACTTAGACTTATCCAGGGCCTACAAAATTTTGAAAAATAGATTAAGCAGTTGTCATAGCAAACAAACTCATAAAATCAACATTCGGTAAGTACAGTCTTCAACAAATCCACAACCAGAAAAGTCAGAATTGTAAATATATAATATAGCATCTCCTAAAATGAATAGGAAGATGATATTCTGCACAATGAATATTCAAGCACACAACTAGCTTGCCTAAAAAGCATTCGACTTCAAATCCTATTCATTTTGACATTCTGAATCCAGAGGGAGACCAATAATAACTAAAGCTCCATGGAGTAGGAGTGAAAGATCTTTAGACTTCTTAACATAAGAGTAAAATAAACGTACTAAAGATCTACAAACTCCTAGTGGCATAAGTGAAGACTTACAGACTCCTAGGGGAAGAAGTAAAATAAAAAAGAGATGAACTGAAGATTTTTTGAGGAAGGAGAGCAAGTTTGGCTTAATTCAAATCAAAATTTTCCACGGCAAGTTGACTGAAATTTTATTTGAAATCAAAACTAAGTTCAGTAAAGCAAACTCACCTCGAAATAATTTTCGACTAAATTCAAAACTCCATTTGAGTTTGACTCAAATTTGAATTATATTTAATCATATATTAATTAAATATAGTATATATTGTACTATGCATACTATATATATTAGAAGTAGAATAAAAAGAGGGATAGAAGCAATACAATCATAATGAAGCACTTCATTGTTTTTCACCTAAGATTGAAAGACGCTTCTAACTTCAGAATAGAAGAAGAAGAAAAAAAAGGCAGGAAATAATATATTCTAGAATAAGGAAAAATATTAATTTCTACACTAGGAAATATAGCTTGAGAATGAGTGCTGGGCACTATGAATCCGCTCAAAAATGTGAGAATAAGTGTTGGGCACTATGAATCCGCTCAAAAAAACCCTAGCCAACTCCTCATCTTTAATTGCTGCTGCTCTCTAGCCCCCTATCCTCTAGCTCTGTCGGAGGACAACCTATTCAACTTCAACCATCTCTCATGAAATCTCCTCCAACTAAATTAGTCAAGTCCTTCCAACAAATACCAACCTTCCTCTTTCCATAAGATGCTCTCGGGCAATCTCTCTTCTCACGACTTTCCCTCCCTAAACACCCAAACTTCTTCAGAGAACACTCACTCCTAACGCCATCAATTCCAATTCCTCCAACATTCCAAAAAAAAACCTCGTCTCTTAACTGGAAATCTCTGTTCAATAGCAAAGGATCTATAGCCAAAGACTTTTTGGTAAACTTCATTCCCCCCTTTGAGAAGGTGATACAGTTCTCCGCTAAGGAAGTCGCAGTAGGGTTCAAATTATGAAGCACTTTTTACTATTATTAAGCGAACTTGGCACCCCAAAAGTACCCTATCTCTCTTATCTCAGAACAATGATTTCTTCTTGCTTAAGTTCTCTTGCCCGGAGGATTTCGATGGCATGGACAAGTGGTCCATAGTTCTTTTTTGGCAAACCCTTCATTCTCCAAAAATAATAGCCAAATTTTAAACCTAAGAGATAAGACTTCACCTCAATCCCCATTTGAATAAAAATTCTAGATCTACCCCTAACTGTTGAAACTCGTCTAGCATTTCTAAAATTGCTAGTGGAGTAAGAACTCTGCTTACAGTGGATACCTTGACTGCTGAGAAAACCCACCTAACTCTCGCCATAGTTTGCATTCAGATCGAAGAAAAATACCACTTTCCCAAATGAAACTTTCATGTCTGTGAGTGGGAAAGAGCGACAGTTGAAAACTCTTTATGATTGGAAACCTTCGGCATGTCTGGGATGCAGCTCTTTACTCACACTTATAATCTATGCCCTATGAACCCCATCCAACAACCACAACCTGCTCATCCCTTAGAGGTCGTAGCAGAAGCGGGGAGCCTAGGAATGTTGCTATTAACTCCGTGCCCAACTCTTCCCCTAACACTAATACCAAGCCCAAACAACAAACCAACGATGTCGTTGCCTCTGCCTCCACCTCTAACTCAAGAATCAATCAAAACCCCAAATACAATTATCATACAAAATCAATCAGTCAAAACCCCAAGTCTATTTGTTCAAATCTACTCAATCATGATCCTCTAAATCTATCTTTAAATGAAAGAGCAAAGAACATTGCTGACGCTCTTTCTTTCTCCTATGAGGCTTGGGCTTCTTGGATTATTCAAAGAGAAAAATCCAAATGGATTCAAAATGGGGAAGAGGACCTAAAGTTCCTCTATGGGAAGATTAAAGGTAAGAAAAATCATAGTTGCAATAGAGAGCTTACTACTTCTCAAGTGACCTTCTCAGATCATGCTGATATTGCTAAAGCTGCCATTAACCACCATCAAAAGCTTTTCATCTCCACTAATAACCCTCCTAATGCCCAAAATATGACCCCTCTGATAAGCAAGCCAACATATCTCTTACAATGGATGCTTCCACTACTTCTGTACCGCAGTGCCCTTTATCTGACTCTACATCCTCATCGTTCCTTTGTAACTGAATGATCTCTACCACACAAGTCTATTCTCTTCACTTGATTATATAGCTATGTAAAGGACCGTTTGCAGGACAAGAAATCAAGACAACTTACTGTTCATTCGTTCTTCTTCTTTCCTCTTCTTTTCCTGCTTGCATTGTTTCATTGTTACAGGTGAAGATGAAGAAGCAGGGAATGATGCAGTTCTTCATGGTATCAGAGCAGATCTAGTGCTTTACGGCTCCGCATTGGGATCCTGCTCGTGTTTCTAGTTTTTCTTTTCATGGACAACCCCTCTCAATCCTCTACCTCTTCTCAATCTACATCTGTCATCAAGATGGCGGATATTCCCATTCCTCCACAGTAAAAATTTCTAATGATGAATGTGAAATCTGTGCTTAACATCCAGCTTACAGCTGAAAACTATCCCTTGTGGAAATCTCAAATCCTCAAGTTAGTTACTGCAAATGGCTTTGAGGGATTTCTAGATGGATCCATTTCCAAACCACCGAAATTGCTCTCCTCTGCTACTGATCTTATTCCCAATCCTGAATGCTATACCTGGTTACTCATGGATCAAAATTTAGCTGTTGTTCTGTACTCTACAATCTCTATCACTTTCTTGCCTTATGTTTTGACCCCGGATTCATGCTCTCATATTTGGCAAACTATTGAGTGCCATCACCAGTCGACGAATCGATCTAGAATTCTTCAACTGAAGAATGAATTGCACCATGTCTCCATGAAAGACAAATCCATGATGCAGTATTTATCTGAAGTCAAAGGCAAGGTTGATGCTATTGGATCCTCTGGTTCGCCATTATCTGCTGATGATATTATAATGTACACTCTAAATGGTCTGTCTAGCTCTTATCAAGGATTTAAGACTGCTATTAGAACCAATCTGAATCCGCTCAGCTTAGATGACTTCTACGCTCTTCTCTGTAGCGAAGAGCTAAATTTAGCCGCTGAATCTATTCGAGAATTCTCTAACTCATCCGAACCTCTTCAAGCATTGACGGTTCAACGTGGTCGAGCTCGTGGACGTAGTTATCGTGGACATTCTTCATCTCGTCCTCCTCATAGACGATCCAATTCTTATCGCAGTTCTGCATCTCCTGCTACTTCGGTGGAATGCCAAATCTGTGGCAAGTTTGGTCATTCAGCTGTTAAATGCTGGTATCGTGGCGATTTTTCGTATCAGTCACCTGCTTCAGCATATTCGGCTGATCTTTCCTCGTCTGCTTCCGACTGGTTGCTGGACACAGGAGCTACATCACATCTCACATCTGATTCAACTCATCTCTACAATGCTAAGCCTTACAAAGGCACCCAGCAAGTGATGGTTGGCAATGGCGATCTTCTCCCGATTACGCATACTGGTAAAGGTTTATTACCAACTCCCAACCGTAAGCTCCGTCTCTCTTCTCTTCATCTTGTTCCTCAATTAACCAAAAATCTTATTTCTGTCAATCGTCTCACCACTGAAAACGCGTGTTGTATTATCTTTGATTCTCATGGATATCATATTCAGGATCCGAAGAACAGCCAAACTCTCCTCCGCAGTCCTTCTGTTCACGGACTCTACCCACTTCATACTGATTCATCCCAGCTTCCATCTGTTTCAGCGTTTTCTACAACCAAAAATTCCACCCAGCTGTGGCATCAACGACTTGGGCATCCGTCTCATACTGTTCTTCTTCAGCTACCGAAATATACTAGTTCTCTATTTTTGTCTTTGTCCTCTAGTCATCATTGTAACACTTGTGATCTATCTAAGAGTCACAAGCTACCTTTTTCTTCTTTGTTCTCTAGATCGAGTCATGTTTTGGATCTGATCCATAGTGATGTATGGGGGCCATCTCCTTGTTTATCTTTACATGCTTATAAATATTATGGGTTGTTTATCGATGATTTCTCTCGTTTTACCTGGGTTTATCCTTTAAAAGCAAAATCTGATGTGGCTCATATTTTTCATCAATTCAAACATTTGGTTGAAAATCAATTCAACAAACGTATTAAATGCTTCCACTCTGATGGTGGAGGTGAATATTCCTCCAATCTTTTCAATCCTTTCTATCTCAATGTGGAATTATTCATCAAATTACTTGCCCGCATACTCCCGAACAAAACGGTGTTGCTGAACGCAAACACCGTCACATACTTGAAACAATTCGTGCTCTTCTCATGGAGGCCAAGTTACCACATTAGTTTTGGGTCCATGCTGTCCTTACAGCAGTATATTTGATAAATCGCCTTCTTCCTCTCTCCAAGCAGCGGTCATCTCCATTTAAATTACTTTATAATATAAATCCTGATTATTCCTTTCTCAAGGTGTTTGGATGTCTTTGCTATCCCTTTCTTCCTTCCATTGCTCCAACAAAATTTCATCCCAGATCATTGCCATGTGTCTTCATTGGTTATGCCTCTAATACCAAAGGCTACCACTGTTTCCACATTGAGTCAGGTAAGATATTCACCTCTCGTCATGTGAAGTTTCTTGAAGCTAACTTTCCATTCTCTCAGCAGTCTTCTCCACCTCCTACCTCCTCTCCTCAATCTGCCACTTACACTCCACCATCACTCATGGTTCCAACCTTCATACAACAACCTCTCCAACAAAATTTTTCACAAACTCCTTCTCCAGCCTCTCCACCCGTCAGTTCTCCTCAACAAACTTCTTCTACAGCCAACATATCATCTCCCATTGTTGATTCTATACTTCCCATACCATCCGATTTCCCTTCAGTACCCATACATCATTCTGTTTCATCTTCTGTTGAACCTCTTCAAGCTCCACCTCAACCTCAATCCAATCACCCAATGCTCACAAGGCTTCGGACTGGGAATCTTAAACCAAAACATATAATCAATATGCATTCTAACGTCCTTCCTTCAGATCCGACGTCTTACACTGAGGCTGTCAAACACTTGATATGGAGGCAAGCAATGTCTAGTGAGTTTGCTGCCCTTCAACAACAAGGTACTTGGACCTTGGTTCCACCTAGTCCAACTCAAAATACATTGGGATGCAAGTGGATTTTTAAAACTAAGTTTCACTCTGATGGTTCCATTGCTCGACATAAGGCACGATTTGTTGCAATGGGTTGCAAGCAGCAATACGGTTTGGATTATCTTCAAACGTTTAGTCCGGTAGCTAAACTTCCCACTATCCGCATTCTACTTGCAGTTTCTGCTACCTTTAAATGGAAAGTTCTTCAACTTGATATTTAAAATGCTTTTCTTCATGAAACTCTTACCGATACTATTTACATGTCTCAACCTCCTGGATTTAAAGATTCACTTCATCCAGATTATGTATGCTTACTAAAGAAATCCTTATATGGTTTGAAACAATCACCAAGAAAATGGTTTGAAATTTTTTCTTCATATCTTCTTTCTTATGGGTTTTCTCATAGTACAGCAGATCCCTCCTTATTAATCTTTAATAAGCATTCAGTGGTTATCTACATCTTAGTTTATGTAGATGACATCTTACTCACTGGCAACGATAACCCGACCATTTAGCAGCTTCTCTCGACTCTTCACCAACGATTTCATATGAAAAACCTTGGAAGCATCTCCCACTTTCTTGGAATGCATGTCCTACACACTCCAGCCGGTTTTCACCTTTCTCAGTCCAGATATGCGGCAGAAATTCTTCAAAAGGCGGGTATGGTTGATTGTAAACCCATCTCTACACCAATTGCTTCCACGGCAACCTCAAATATATCTCCTTTTCTTTCGCCTGCTCAAGCCGACACATTTAAACACATTGTGGGTTCTCTCCAATATTTAACTTTGACTCGACCAGATATTGTGTATTCTGTTAATAGACACTGCCAACACATGCATCAACCTCAAGAAGATCACTTCAAACTGCTTAAACAACTTCTCAGGTATCTCAAAGGTACACTTTCCTTTGGTTTGCCGATTACTGCAGCTAAGCTTTGCTTATGTGCATATTCCGATTCGGATTGGGCTGGTGATCCTATAGATAGAAAATCTACGACGGGCTATTGTGCTTTCTTAGGAAGCAATCTTATTTCTTAGCAAGTCAAGAAACAGAAGACCGTTGCACGATCTTCTACAAAAGCAGAGTATCGAGCCCTTGCAACGGCTGCTACTGATATTATTTGGCTTCAGAGGCTATTGAAAGAGTTTCAAATCGACTCTACATCTCCTACAACTTTATTTTGTGATAATATTTCTTCCATTGCCCTTGCCAACAATCTTGTGTTTCATGCCAGAATGAAACACATTGAAATAGATTTTCATTTCGTTCGTGAATGCATTCAAAACAACTTGCTGCAGGTTTCTCATATTCATACAACCGATCAGTTGGCTAATCTCTTTACCAAAGCATTGTCTTTGCCACGTTTTCAGTATCCCAGAGACCATTTTGGAGCCACATGTAAGCTTGAGGGGAGGTGATAAGCAAGCCAACATATCTCTTACAATGGATGCTTCCACTACTTCTGTACTGCAGTGCCCTTTATCTGACTCTGCATCCTCACCGTTCCTTTGTAACTGAATGATCTCTACCACACAAGTCTATTCTCTTCACTTGATTATATAGCTATGTAAAGGACCGTTTGCAGGACAATAAATCAAGACAACTTACTGTTCATTCATTCTTCTTCTTTCCTCTTCTTTTCCTGCTTGTATTGTTTCATTGTTACAGGTGAAGATAAAGAAGCAGGGAATGATGCAGTTCTTCACCCTCCTGGTCATACTATTCCACAGCATCTTATTGCTTCTATCACTGATGATGAAATCAAGATAATCAATTTTTCCTCTTTCAGATCTGCTGCTCCTAAAGGCTTGATGTTGTTGTAGCTGTTTGTTGTAGATCTGCTGCTCCTAGCCTGGATGGCTTCACATTTGACTTTATGCTTCTTGCTGGGAGGTTTGGGAACATGTTTGTCTGGCTGTTAAGCACTTTTTCTCCAAAAATTATCTTCCCAAGAAAGTTAAAGCTACCGGAATTGCTCTCATTCTTAAAATGTAGCATGCTAGCAACATCTTAGACTTTAGACCTATATCCTTATGCAACTCTCTCTACAAAATCATATCTAAAATTATGGCCACGAGGTTTAAACACATTGTGCCTTACATCATAAATCCCAGCGAAGCAAGATTTATTCATACAAAAATCTCTACTGATAACATCAATTTGGCCAGAGAAGTTCTTGCTAAATATCAGAATAATAGAGTGAATTCCTTCTTTTGTGCAAAACTTGACATTTATAAGGCTTTTGACACTATATCAAGGGATTATCTTTTACAAAGACTATAAAAAATGCTTCCCCTCTATTTTTATTACAGGATTAAAGCCTGCATTGAAAATGTACACTATTTCATTTAACCTTGAAGGCTGCTTCTCCTCCTCCTCAAGGGCTGAGGTAAAGTTGCCCTTTATCCCCATACTTGTTCTACATCGCCATGAATGGTTCGTCTAATCTTTCAGACATGGCTATTATAAATAATGAATATTCTACTATCAGTATAGAAAACATTCACATTTCTCATCTTAGGTACGTTGATGACCTCCTTGTCTTTAGGAAGGCTAATCATGCCCTTAAAGACATTCTCTCATAATTCAAGCATATATTTGGCCTTACACTCAACTTTGCTAAAAGCTCATCATATATTCCAAAAACACTAGAAATCATGAATAGCTTAATTATGTGCTCGATGTTTCCAATGCCAACCATATAATCACATACCTAGGGCTCCCATCTCCAGTAAAAGAGTAAAAGGTTATGTATTGTTGCTTATTCTCCTTGAATAGAAAAAGCCATTATGCTTTTTAAAGGTTGGACAGCCACATCGCTTCCTTTTGCTAGTAGGATCCAATACTTGAGATTTATTATATGAAATACCATTTCCTGTTTGATTAGAGGAGCTCTTCTACCTAAGAGCTATCTTAATATGCTAAATAAGATGTGCTCTAGGTTCCTATATCATGGAGACATTTACTTATTTTCACATTATCTCTTGGTCTAATACTTACAAACTTAAAGAGCATGGGGGCCTTGGCCTTCCTCATTGTTCTGCCCCCAAATTTGCTTACTCGTGCTCTCTATTCTAGAGGATTTGGAATTCCAGTAGTCTTCTTGCTACTTGGAGAAATAATTATGGGGCTATTTGGTAAGTTTTCAATTCAAAAAGGCTCCACCCATTGGAACAATACCCATGTTTCGGCTGGTGAAGTCAAACCCTTAATTTCTCTTAAAATTCAAGATGAGGGCTCTGTATCTCTTTTTTAGGATTATTGGTTGGATGGGAAAAGCCTTTTCAAGATGTTGGGTTCATCAATTTTAACGTGGTCTTGATACCAATGCGCCTATTTTTGTTCTTATACACAATGGTGTTCGAGATAATATTGGGAGCTTTCATGGAGATATTTTGAAAAAACTATTCAACAGTCTGGGCCCTTCTAGACCCAATTTCAAAGATTTCATGCACAACTATTATGTTAACTTGGATAAAGTTGTCTGGGAGAAATTTATTTGGCATAAACGGCATTCTCTAAAATTCTCATCATATGCTTGGCTGGTTATGATTGGCAGGTTGAAAAATGTCAAGGCTTTATGCCTTCGAAATATTCAAGCTGATATGCAATGTCACCTCTATTTGGAACATTCTGAGAGCAACCGATATCTATTTTTTGAATGTGATTACTCTTTTGTTGTCTTGAATAAGGTTCTCCCTGCTACTGCAACCTTTCTCTTGCGGCCTAATCTTATGCAGGCACTCGAGCATTTTTCTGAATTGAATAGCAGTTCTCCAACTAACATAAATGTTTCTTTTCTTTCTTTATGTTGCAAGTTTACTACATTTGGAGAGAAAGAAATGAACTAAGATTTGGCTACAATGTTAATTGCTCTACAATCTTTCTCATCTCATCAAGGATGCCATTACAAATAAAACATCTCATTGGGGCATGGCGTAATTTGCGGCTTTAGATTTCACTCACTGGATAGTGATGAATGGATTTTGCCCATCCAGCTTCACTAGCAGCCTATGATGGCCTTTTTGGCAACCCGATCTGCTGTGTACTTTTGTTCAATATGTTTAAGCGGTTTTGGATATCTTTTTCCCATTCTAACAGCTCTATGTTGCTTTTTGTTGTTTATTATTTTCTTGTTTCACCTGCTGGTTATTTTTTGTGCAGTGAAAAGGGTTATTTCAAATTTGTTTTGGATTATAATTTTTTATTATTGTAACTATGCTCTATAGTAAATGAATGGGCTTCACCTTAATTTACCCCAAAAAAATAGAACAAGAGATAAGATAATAAATTGCTCTTTTGAATCCTTTCCATTTAGGAGAAAATAGTCCACAATAGCAGCAATCCTCCAGCCATGTTTCCATCCAGAAATGCCAACCGGATTTCCTTCCAGGGAAAAAATGTGGCTGTAGAATCCCACCAGCCTTGTTCCCATTTGGAAAAGCCTTAGTTTCTGCTGCAACCCACCGCTGGCTCCCTTTCCAATTTGAGGAGAAAACCTAATAAGGTTAATAGCACGGCACGTTTGCCACGCTCCTCCTTAAGCTTGATTGTACACATCAAATAATCAAAGTTTATCTATTATTTTTTTTATTAGGGATCTCACCAATTCTTTGTTAAAACGTCACGATTTCAGAGGATACAATATAAGAAATAGACAGAGTACTATTTAAAGCTGAGGAACCTACACATATTATAGTGATTATGATGGACAAGGCTATGGATTGTAATGAAAGTTGCCTTATTATCACTATCATAAGAGTCTCAACAGCAAATTGAAATTCTTCTAAGAGTAATTTAAGCAAAATTAATTTACTAATCCCATTACTAAGTTCAGCTTGTACACTGTCTTGGCACGATCTTTTGCTTCTTACTTCTCCATGTCACTCCCAGAAGTAGACTTTTGTCAATCGGACAACCTGCCTAATCAGCATCAATATAAGTTTCAATATTTTGGAATTCCCTCTTTCTGAAAAATAACCCCCTTCTTGGATTCCCTTTCAAGCACCAAAATATCTGTGTGGTAGTATTCAAATGTTCTTAGTAAGGTGCATGCATGAACTTATAATACTAAAAATAATGGTTGTGTTAGATTAGTATGAGATAAATAGATGAGTTTCCCCGCTAATTTTTTATACATATCATTATCAATCAAGGTACTAAAGTTATTTGGATCTACTAGAGTTGAACACCTATGATTGTTTGTGCAGAAACCTTATCGTAGATATCTAACAGGTTACGTTCGAGTCGAGCAGAAGGACTCCCTCCTCTTTCAGGACAGTCCGATCGCAGAACTCGCTCGGGAGCTGGGAAGGAGCTTATCACTAAAGCACGGCGGAACGCTAAACTGATCATCAAATTTTAATCATGTCCTGATTAGTATCTGAATTGGATTGGGTCAGGTAACTACATAACATTTTAATGCCTAAGTACGTGAAAAGCAAGGTCATGGAATCCAGTTTCAAATTCCAACGAAATCATACCCAAGATCAGTTTCCCTACGAAGTCTTACCTTTTCAGCTACTTTAGAACTTGCACTCTGCAACTTTTGTCTAGATTTTGCAGAAGAGTTTTTTGACGGGAATGTGATGTTAAAATTAAAAACATCGTTTTCTAGGTTACTAAAGTAACAAAAGAGAAAGAACAAAGTCTTACCTTCTTCCTCGTTAGAGTAACCTTTGGTGACATTATTTCTGTTGGAGGCTGTGAATAGTTCTTTCCTCTATACATTATTATTGTATTATCCTCACCGATATCAAGTACAATTCCGCCACTTAATCTAGCTAGCTCAGCTGCAATTTCTCGGACCTCCTCTGGAGTGAAAGTCTTCACTATAACCTTCAAGGTCTGATGTTTCTTCCAATGCAAATGCATGTTAAGAATTACTCCTTGGAAAATTCCCCGTCTTCCAACTGGGACATAATTCTTGCATTTTTGGCCCAACTTAACCAAGTAGAAATGCTCTTCTGGTGTAAGTACCTCAGGATCATGCATAGTGACCGACGAGTCTTTAGGTTCAATTTTTTTTAATGCTTCAACAAGATGTTCTTCCTTTTTTCGAGCCTATTGGAGGAAAAAAAAAACATATCATGAAAAAAACATTAGGACCGAGTGCCACGTGCATATATTCATTAATTTTGAAACAAGTTTTATGAACTTTTTAATGAACAAGCAAACATAAATTCATGACTTGCCTTCCTCAATTTGAATAAAATCTTCTCTTCTGATGTCATTCTTTCATACTCTTTTTTCTTCTTCCACCTGAAGAACTTTAGCCACCTCACCACAGCTCTTTTTCCTTTTAGCTTCTTTCTTTTGTATTTTGGTACATCATTAGCAGCATCTGATACTGCACTTATCATACTGTCATTCTCCACTACATTTTGTCCCGTTGTTCCAAGCTGGTGGGTTGTATGAAGATTGCAATAGCCCATGAGGCGACCTCCTCCAAGATTACTGGCAATTCTACATGCTGGGATTCCATGATGAATCTTGAACAAATCAAAAGAAAAACTACTGCAATAAGGATTATAAGGCACATCAACCATCAATGTATTCCATAGTGCATGGATAAATAAAAATAATTCAAATGGCTTACTACAGTATTGATCAAAAATACATTCACATCAAAACATGATTAAGTTGATCTATAATATAAGATGCGCTGAAATTTGAGGGGAAAATAGACTTGAGATTGAAAAATAGCAAACGGCATAGCATCAGCAAAAGTGACCTCATCAATATCAATTTTGATATCAAACAAAAGAAAAACTTTTGACATTTTTATTTTGATCAATTTGCATGGAATAATGCCCTGACAATAAGCAAAACATAGCCTAAAGAATAAACACGAATTGAATTTCAAACTAAACTTGCAGCTTTAAATAATGATAAAAACATGATAAATCCAAATATCAACAAAAAAAACTTCCTCACCTGAAAGGTCGTATATGCTTCTGTATATTTCTATTTTCTGCAAATACGGAGGACTTTAGAGAAACGCAGCTAAAATTTCTAATAGCCCAATGATATTCATATAGGTTGAAGAAATTGCAGTCTTTGAGGTTGGTAGGAGAGCCCCTGGGCAAAATAAAATATAGTAAAACTGACGTTAGAAAGAATAATAGGTAGAACAGTTGAATCATATGACAACAACTTACCTGAGGGATGAGTAACATGAAGTGGTTGGATTTAAGGAAAGAAGATGATCTAATCTTCTCTTTAGACTTTGGGCAAAAATGCAACAAGATCCCATTTTTCACTAGGCCCTCACAGTTGGAGGGAAGCTGCCTCTTAAGTTATGGAAGAAACTGGCCATGGAAAGCTGTACTAGGCTTAGTTGTGAATAAACTCTTTTAAGTCCAGTAATATTCTGCACGCTAAAACATAGAGGAACAGAGGTTCAATGAAAAAAATTAAAAATCAAGTCAATGAAAGTAAGGAATGATGATTACTCAACAATTACAACAAATATACAAACTATATTAACTCAGAAAAACAATACAAGGTTTATGTCTATAAAGTCACAGTTACACATATTTAGTTTGATATCCCTATCAAAGAAACTAGAAATTTTGTACTTTCGATATAATGGCATATCTCAAGTAATAGCATCAATGAACATGTTCTTTCTTTGTACACCAACCAACAGGTTACCAAATGATTAACTGTGTGTGGATCCATTAATGCAAATGTACATTAAAATTCCATCGGCTTCTAGGACTGTGACCAGAAGATTTCAAAGGGGAATTTAATATGGAAGAAGATTCTCCAACAGCAATCAAGGATCTTAGAAAAATACAGGACTTTAGATATATACTGGATGAAAAAAACCTCCACTTAAATTTTTTAACAAAATGTCATCATCAGGTTGTAAATGGAAGCAAAGTTCATCAAGTTGTCCATGAAGGTCATCCAGCTGTCCATGTCCATGTTGGTCATCCAATTGTCCACGATGTTCAGCGATTTTTTTGATAACTTGGTTAAAATACCAACAAGAGAGAAAGGAATGGAGAGGTTTAAATGCCCAACATTGTTAGAGGTGTTCACTGCTCCAGATCACCAAAGTTGCTCATGACTGGAGAGGCCAGATAGCTGGTGGAGTTAAATCCTACCAAACGCCAAAAAACGCAAAGGCAAATCTCACGGTAAGTCTAAGCTCGACTTCACAGCATTTTCGACATTTTTGCCCTAAATCCCGAATTTTGTAAATCCGACATTTTGGCGGATTTAGCCGAAGAAGAGCGCAAAAGGAGAGAAATATTGTTACCTTCACGGCGAGCTCCCGTCGCGACTTCGATCCGACAGCAACTATATCGTCGTCGAAGGCGGAGAAGCTCAAAGCGACAGTTTTAAAACTCTATTTCACACAACACAGAACAGCAACGTCGTCGTCGGAGGCGGAGAAGCTTAAAGCGACACTTTCAGCACCCTACTTAACTTCGGCAAATTATTAGGTCCGGACACCTGACGGAGAGATCCGTCCGGATCTCTCTCTATCTACAGTAAAAGTGCAGTCAAAGCGCAGTCAAAGCGCAGGTACTGTAGCGCCTGCGCTTTGACTGCGCTTTTACTGTAGATAGAGAGAAAACCGGACGGATCTCTCCGTCCGGTGTCCGGACCTAATAATTCGCCCCCTACTTCACCCGACACCAACGAAGAAATGGAGGAGGAAAAGCGACAGAGATGAAATATTAAAATAATTAATTAGATAATTTCAAATATAATAATTAATTAGAAAATTAGGATGTAAATATTAATTAAATAATTAGTTAATAATAAAATATTTACAGATTAATTAGATCATTATTAGTATAATTAATAATTAAAACTCATTAAAATAATACTTTAAATTTTTAATAAAATAATTAGTAGTGTAAATAGTAATTAAATGATTAATTACTTTAGATAATAATACAATAATTAATTATATAAGTATCATTATAATTAGTATTAAAATATTCATTAAAATAACATCAAAATAAATAATATGATAATTAGTATTTAAATCATTAGCTATATTATTAGATAATTAAATTAGTTTTTAATTATTTTATTGATAATTATAATTTATTGATGTCAATCATAATTAATAAGTAACTCATATTTAAAATATAAATATCATATGAACAAATTGCTTTAAATCCTGAATAATATTGTCAAACAGTCTCACAGGATTTATAAGAATTTAAAATGCTTCTTACCAAATAATTTTCAGGATTTAACACCCTTATGATTTAGAGGAATAAAGAAGAATTTTTGGGTTTGGTCAAGTTTCTTTTTTTAGAAAGGTTTTAGAGTTTTTTTTTTTTTGAATCAGATTGTTTGAGTGATGTTTATGTGATAGTGTTTTAGCTAATTTGACGAAGTAGTCGTTGTGGAGTGTTTAATAATGTAGAAAATCCTTGTGATTAATGTAGGATAATGACTTGTTTAATATTATGTTTAATGATTTAAATGTTTTATTTGAGATATTAGCAAAAAGTGGTATGTTAAGTATGTGTCAAGTGTTGATTAAGGGGTTGTTTAGTTACCTGAAATGGCATTACTTTTTTTTTTTGTTTGAAGTAAAGTGATTGCAATGTAAAATAAATAGCGATGGGGCTAGCGATGATCAGAGGCCACCGAAGGTGGTGGGTAGTTGTGGCTGACCGAAGGTGGCTGACCAGCGGTGGCTGGCAGGTGGAGGTGGCCGACAAGGGATTGCAATGCCCTTGAGTTTTGCAGTGTATTTAGAAATCGCTCAAATAAGAGGAATTCCAAATGCATAAAAAATGAACTAGAATGGAATACACTGCATTTGTTTTACTTTACTTTGAATTTACTTTTCATCCAATCAAACACCAAAATTCTCAAAACCCTTGCATTTGGATTACTTTACACTCTAAATGCAGCAAACCAATCAACCCCTAAGACATTTTTATTGAAAGTTACTTTCAATTAGTATGTTAAGTATTCCCTTTCATTAGTTTCACATTTAAATTAAATTAGAGCTATTGAAGTTAGAACATTAGTTGTTAATTATTGTTCGGTCATCAAATCAGTTTGCTCTAGATGTTGAGGTTCTGGAAAAAAAAAAAAAGATGTTGAGGTTCTGATGCGGCATTTATTCAATATTATGTACATGTGGGTTATTCAAAATGAGTGGGCGGCTTTACATTATTCGGAAGTTAATTTATGTAGGTTATTCGATCAACCATGTGATCAACTTTAATATAAATTGAAGCATTATTTAAAAAAATAAAAATAAAATTTGATGTATAAGTCACGGCCACTTTATGTAAGTCACGCGTTGAACGAGTGACTATGCTTGATCTTAAATTTTTTAAAAAAATATGTTTAATCTTCTAATTAAGACTCTAATGATGCTTAACTTAAAAAATTTTCCTTTATTTTTTGGTTAAGCGTTTTTCTTCCAAAAGTTAATTTTAACGAGCATCACATTCTTTCTCAGACTTCTATGCTAATCAATAATCATCAATCCCACCATAAACTAGAGCAATACCTATTTCAAAAATTGCTTTTTAAAACAAAAGGGTTTCCTTTAATGGAGTTAGGATTTTCAAACATGATCCTAGATGAATAGAAAGTAAACCTAGATGTTCTAGCACCACAAAAAAAACCTAGGTGGAGAAAAATCATTTCTACTGCGATAACCAAAGAAAATAAGCTAAGTTTAACAAATAACATGCTTCTTTTTAAAATAAAATAAATATAATATTGAATTGTTACTCCTACATGAATTTTTTTTTAAAGTGTTCATAAATATATCTTATTAGATAAAGTGTATATATATATATATATATATATATATATATATATATATAGAGAGAGAGAGAGAGAGAGAGAGAGAGAGAGAGAGAGAGAGAAGGTCCCTCCAAAAAGCTAAAATAAAAGGAGTGCTTCAATTTAAAACGATATTCTCTTCATTTTTTAGGATTGAAATTTAAAAAAAAAAAACATCTCATCCAATAATTGCAAATTTTAAAACTTTTAGATGTTTTTTTTCTTCTCTTATTTTATTTCTTAAATATCAAAGATGAGAAAAAAAAATACAAATCTTTATATCTTATTGCATGCTAGAATAGCCATTGAAGTAGATAGATGTTTATCATCTTAATATTATATGAAAATCCAACACGCACATAAATAGGTTTAGTTAAGAATGACTCGTGGAAGACACAATGTTATTTTATATGAAAAGTTGAAAGCGGGAAAAACTATGGGATCTAATCGAATTGAAATGATTATACTAGCATGTGTCGTAAGTTACAAACTATGTCATTTCCCAGATTTGAGGAGGACATTGATATAAATTATGAAATATGTCTTACATGATGGAAGTTGGAGGAGCCTGAGGCTTTGAAGTTGCCTTTAAGAAATTATTGGTAGTATGTTCAACCTAATTTCTTTTTGAAAGAGATGAGACTTTAGACCAAAAAAATTAGCATAAGCTTTGATGTTAGTGCTCGATGGCAGTATTGGTGGTGATAGCAAGTGACAAACTAATTGGTGACGACTATTGTTAATGTGGTCGTTTGTCATATTAGTGACAACATGCATTAATGTTTTGTTTAACATTGTGAATTGATCTTATTGGTGATTATGTATGACAATCGTGTCATCGATAGCATGAATCAAGGTTGATCTTGATAGTGTGTTCTGTCACAACCCGACCCGATATGACCTGATAACACACATGTCATATTGTATCCGATTGTGGTAAGACTGACCCCAAGATCTGGTTGGAGAAGTATTGAAACAAAACTTCCCATTTATATACTACACAGAGCCACTATTGAATGCAATATAAGGCGAAAGACTGTTGAATCTCAACATGATTTTTCTATATGTCATCCAAAATATATATAATCTAAAATCTATTTACAATAGTGCTTGGCAATAAAGAGCACAACAAAAAATAAAAGCCAAGCCTGCAAAAATCAAAACTAACAAAACATACCTACAGCACAGATCAGAGCCTGCTATCGCAACTACTCAACTCACTTCTTACCCTTCCCTGGGCCTGAAAATAAAAGCAAAAGCAGGAATGAGCTAACATGGCTTAGTAGGCTATCGTAGCCTAAAACAAATATCAATAATCAAAACCAAAAGAACTGAGATCATTATTCTGAATCATATACTGAAATTAAATATATTGAAATGAACTGAATTATAAGTAAACACTTCATAATAGAATCCCACCTCGGTAGCCCATTGGCTCCGGTATAACAATACTTAGGTAACATAATCACACTAGCATAACAGAATTCCACCTTTATAGCCTACTGGCGCCGGTATAATAGAATCTCACCTCAGTTGCCCACTGATGCTCGACATAACAGAATCCCACATCGGCCGCCCACTAGCATCGGCGTAATAGAATCCCACCTCGGCCGCCCACTGGCACTGGCGTAACATCATAACACTTCATAACATATTTTTCAATGCATTTCATTGATTAAAGCATAATTGGACTGAATTCAAAATTTGTCAAAATGTCCCAACGGTAGACAATAGAAATACTATTGAATAAAAATTTACAATTTTCAAACATAACCAAATTAACACAAATTGTGTAAAACATCATTATGAAGCTGTATTGAACTGAAGTGCTATGTTTAGATGTCAAAATAAATTTTCGAATAGACAAAAATCATTGCTTTTTCAAAATCACCCGGTAAAAAACTTTTTGAATATGCTCAAAATATTTGTAATCACGATGTCTATAACATATAAAAAGTTATGCAGTGAAAGTTTTATCAAAATAAAGTCATCCTCATTCTTCGGTTACGAAAATACAAATTTGATTGAAAAAAATACTAAAAACATAAAATTATTGAAATCTGAAATAAGTAAAACGTAACATACCTCGAGACAAGCAATTTTTTCAATTGGGCCGACAGACAAAAATCGCTCTACGATAGCCAAAACCAAACTTCTTTTCTTCTCTCTCCTCCCTTTCTTCTCATTTCAAACAAAAAATTTCTCTATTAAGCCGAATGGACAAAAGGAAATAATGGCTTAAGAAATATAAAGTAAGTGTTTTTAGATATTTTCATAAAATAATAATATAATAATATTATAATTATTTTTTTAATAAAAATTTATATAAATACTTATTGGGCTTCAAAAATTATAGAAAAATATCCATAAAATAACTTATTTTATTTAAAAAATTCTTGTAAAATCGGTTTGTAGAACAGACACCTGACGGTCCCAAAACCCTTACTTGTACCATCAGGTGCCAATTTCTTAAGAAATTTCACTAGTGCCCAAAAATTATGAAAAAATTAGAGAAACTAAAACACAACAATAGAAATATTGTGGAGAAGACGGTTTATGATTTGGGCTTATAACGACTCATGAATAAATTCTTAACTGTTGCAGGTCAAAATATAATTTTAAAAAATTGGAGTTATAACATGTGCTGACCTTGTTAATTATGACATGCATTGGCGTATGTGTCGATGATCTATATTGATATTCTTGACAATGTGCTTCATTGTTGGTGTTGGTAACCTTGTGTTTGTAGATGGTGATGTTAGCAAGAAAATGGTGGCAGGGTGATCCTAGTTAGGTGATGGTTGTTGAGCATTCGTAGTTGGTTATGGTGTTTGGACGATCGTAGTTAGGTGATGGTGGTCGGACAATAATAATCAGGTGATGACAACCGGATGATTGAAGTCATATAAGGGTCGGGCGATAATAATTTGGGGTTGTTGGTGGTGATCCCCAACATCACTTTAAGTATTTTTCAGATCTCTAAACTCTCTTTAAATTCAAGTTCATATTTTGCTCTAATAACATGGCTTATAGATAGATTTATTTAGTGTTGTTTTGATTATTTATCCAAATCTCTTAAATACTCCATCAAACAATTCATGTTAATTTCTTTGATCTTAGATTATTATTTAAGTATTTAACTGCCTTAGTTATACTAAAATTTAGTCCTCTTTGGTCAGTTAGATCCTCTTGTTGAGACGCTCGTCTTGACTATCAACACTCAAGAATCAAAGAACATTTTGTTCCTTAAATAATGTCACGACGTTTCTAATTATACTTCAAGTACTTGGTTTTGGGTCATTTGCATTGAAGTCAAGACAATTTTGATGTCGTTAGGTCATCTCATTACAATGTTCATTTCGACTATAAGATTGGTATAATTAACATTTAAATAATCACAAATTTAATTTTGAAAGTTTTTCATTCACATACTTTCATTAAGATCTATACTTAATTAGATAGATTTTCTGATGATGTATCATATCAATTTATTTATATCTAAGCCAAAGAGAGTGAGAAATGAGCACCTTTTATAATAAGAATCCATTAATTCTCTTATTTTATTATGAGTAATAGTAGAATTATGGGATATTCCATTAATTACGTAATATTATTAAACGTAGAATATAAAACAGAAGAAAACTACAAAACTCTCACAATTGTAATTAATTTCTCATCTCTAAATATGCATATGAAAGTGCTCTAAAAAAAACTCATTTTTAGCTATTTACTGTAAAGAAATGCTTAAACACATCTCTAAAACTAAGGCTTCGTTGTGACGGCTTTCTTAGGCTTCGTTTGGAATGACTTTTTTATTACTTTTAAAATCAGCTTTTTTATACAAATATTTTGGGCTTCTTTTGAGACGGCTTTATTACTGCTTCTTATAGCAACTTTTTTGAACAAAAATTAAAATTATTGTACTTGAAAGCTGCTTAAAAAAAGCAAAAAAGACGTCCCAAACGAAGCTTTAATTTTTATAATATAAAGCTTCTTTAAGAAATAATAAGAAAGCCGTCCCAAACGAAGCCTTAATTTTTATAATATAAAGCGTCTTTAAGAAATAGTAAGAAAATCATCCCAAACAAAGCCTTAATGCTTTCAAAAATAAATTTCTAGCACAAAAATTTTTATTTCATGATATTTTTTTACTAAAAAAATTATTTTATAGTAATAAGAAAGTTGTCCTAAACGAAGCCTAAGGTTTTATTTGGGATAATTTTCTTACTATTTTTAAAAATATTTTTTAGTATAATTTTTTTAATTTAAAAAATTTTTATGCTTAAAAATTATTTTTAAAAAATAATAAAAAACTATCTCTAAGGAAACTTAAAATTCAATCCCACCACTATGACTTACTATTTAGGCAAGCAAATTAGCTCTGAGCGTTTAATAATGGGAAACTTAAAATCTCCACTTTTGTCATCTCGCTGTTGTACCTGTAATTTTCTATAATTTGCCACAGCAAATTATTTTTTCATAACTATGCTAATAAGGCTAATAAATCATATTTGAGGAAGCCCCAATTCAACCCATTAGTTTGTGAGCTAACTTATATAAAAGATATTTATTTCAATTACACTCAAAATATATAAAAGTTCAATAAATTTAATATAAAATTCCAAAATATTTAAAGCATATATATCTCTTCCATATTTCAAATAATTTTTTATTCTTTTTACATGTTATTATAACAACTTCTTCAATAAAAATATTTTCTCTTTTATAATAAATGAATCGGTTCTCGAGCCGTCTCAAACTAGTAAGATTAAGCTCAAGCCTAAGCTCGAAGCTCAAGCTAAGGCTGAGAATAGGTTAAGCATTTAGTGCAAACTTAGATCGAACTAATTAATTAATCAAGCTCAAGCTAAAGATCACTTGAGCTCGACTCTACTTGTTTACATTCTTAGCTCAATGCAATCCATCCAATGTCCACCGTTGATTAAGGCTTCATTTGGGACGGCTTTCTTACTGCTTCTTAAAACAATTTTTCAGTATAAAAATGAAAATTTTTGTACTAGAAAATAACTTTAAGAAGCAGCAAGAAAGCCATCCTAAATGAAACCTAAGATTAGAAAACAATTTTGACCAAAGTGTCCAATCTCTTCGAAATCTATAATAAGCTGACCGCGTTATTCAATAAGAAAAAAAATGGTGATATCCACACAAAAATTTTATCATAATTGGTATATCATCAAAAAATAATATTGATTGGGCACGAATTTTGAGGCAAAATTAAGTTGAAAACTTTCGAAATTAAATTTAGAACCATATGAACTTTGATCTCAACAAACTTACTGTCGAACTGAACATCTATAAAACGAACCCAACGACACCAAATTCAACTCAATCTAAGCCCAAATGAGTCCAAATTGACGACTCAAAGCGTCTTTGGAAGGTTCAAATCATAATTTGGATTACCAAACGGTTTCTAAGTGTTATATGCTTATAGCCAAATCGAGTGGCTCAGCGAGACAAATCCAACGAGCTCAAGATTGTCAAATTCTAATATCATTAAGACATTTAAATGCCCAGTAAACGGTCCACAATCAAGGGGATCAATATCGACCGTCCATTCAAACTACTTCCAACATACCCTTGATTTTCCTTCTATTTACTGGCCATGCCACTCTCAAAAAATCATAAATAGACCCCTCATTCCTCATGGAAGTGGACCCAAGCAAGGAAGAGAAGGAAGAGAGAGAAACTAGAGTTCTCCTACCACCAGACTCCTCCTTGACCGCCATCGAACTTCAGCCCGACCATCAACCACCGCCCAACTTCTGCTCAGCCACCGGCTGACGTCAAACTTCCTCCCGATCACCGGCTAACACCAGACTTCCTTCATGCCACCGGCTGACACCGAATTTCTGCCCTGCTTCCAATTATTATTAGACTTACATCCTGCCGCCGATTATCATCAGGCTTCCTTCTGTTCTCCGTCGCCAGCCGACTATGGTCCTTCTGACCTCCGTCACCAGACAACAGTCTTTCTGAACACTGTCGCCCACCGACTACAGTCCTTCCAACCTCAGTCCCCCCCCGCCCCCCCGACTATGGTCCTTCCGACCTCAGTTACCCCCCCCCCCCCCCACTACGGACCTTCCAACCTCTATCGCCCGTCGACTACGACCCTTCTAACCTCCGTCGCAAGAAAACGATCTTTCCGACTTCGTCTCCCGCCTACTACGGTCCTTCCAACCTCTGTTGCCAAACAACGATCTTTCTGACCACTGTCACCCGCCGACTGTCCTTCTAACCTCCATCGTCTGTTGACTACGATCTTTCCGACCTTCGTCACCAGACAATGGTCTTTCTGACCACTATCGCCCGCCAACTATAACCCTTCAGACCTCTATCTCCAGACAACAGTCTTTTTAACCACTATCGCCCGCTGACTACAGTCCTTCCGACCTCCGTCACTAGACAACGGTCTTTCTGACCTCTGTCGTCCGCCGACTACAATCCTTCCGACCTTCGTTGCCAGATAATGGTCTTTTCAACCTTCATTGCTTGCCGACTATGATCCTTCCAACCTCCATCACCAGACAACGGTCTTTCTGACCTCTGTCACCCACTGACTACGGTCCTTTCGACCACCCTCACCAGACTACAATTTTTCTAACCTCCGTCACCTGTCGACCATAGTCCTGCCAACTAAATGAACATGTCAATATTGATTCTTCAAATTCCCACCATGTAATGCACTCTATATGATGTATATTTGCTATGTTAAACCAAGGTCTTCCCCTAAGGAAGGGTCGCATTTATAATTGATTGCAAATACTAGTAGATTCATTCAAACTGGGCCATCCCCATAGTTTTTCCCCTCTTTTCAGAAGTTTTCACGTAAAAACTATGACGTCTCTTATGAACGCTACACCCTCTCTTTTATCTAATTTTGTGCTAACTTTTCGTACAAAACTAAGACGTCTAACATTATCTTTCTCCATCGCAGCGAATATTCTAGAACGCAACAGTTTGACGCCGTATGTGGGAATCTCATTCCTGATTGGGGGGTAATTATTGCTCCAATCTCAAAAGATCGTTCATGTCAACGTCCTGATATCAGCTATTACTTCATCAATTTCATAGGAATCAGATGCGGACTAGGGGGCAACCTTGACTATAACTTTGGCTAAGAAAATTGCTCCAATACTTTCAACATCCAAGATAATATTTCAGGAAACTCCCAGAAAATGCAAGGATGATTCCAATAAATTATAAAGCTTTATACAATCCCTAATTGGACTTATATTCCTTGGACAAGGCCTTAACTTGAACCAAAAAAAAGTAACAACGGTCTAAAGATAGATCATTTTTCACCTTAGATTCGGGATACATGCGACATTCACTCCCTCCCAATCAAGGCATAATAAATTCTAGGGGGATTTGATTTGGCCTCTTCCACACAGGTTAATGTTATCAAGCAATGATTTGACTAGCAATCTCGGATAGGTCAAACATCCTAGGAGGATGTCAATCAAATCTTAAAATTCTTGATTCGAGAAATATACAATCTTTATTGTGTCTCAATCACTGGATGATCAATCCCAGGGGGATTCAATCCGACCTCTTTCACATAGGTTAATATCATCAAGTAATACTTTGACTAGCAACCTCGGATCAGTCAAACATCCAGGAGGATGTCAATCAAATCTTAAAATCTTTGATTTAAGAAATATGTAATCTTTATTATGTCTCAATCATTGGATGATCAATCCCTGAGGGATTCAATCCGGCCTCTTTCACACAGGTTAACATCATCTAGCAATGCTCTGACAAATAATCTCAAATAGGTTATACATTCTTGGTGAATTTTCTTGACATCTTCTATACATGTTAAAGTCATTGAGCAATACTCTGAGAAATAACCTCTAATAGGTCAAATATTCATTATGGATTTTCTCATCTTTTTCAATATAAAGCAACGCTTTAACAAACAACTCCAGGAAGGCTCACTTATAAGCTAGCCTCAAAGAAAAGCTAGTAATGCATAAGGTCCTCACTAGAAAGACTCCGTGATAGCAAGTGGTTGATAGGGTCATCACTTATTCAAAGATCTTAACAAGCTAAAAAGTCTCAAAATGCACAGGTATACAAAGATCTTAGCAGGCTAAAAAGCATCAAAAGGCACATGTGGCAATATATCAAAGCATATCTCAAAGATGCATAATCAACTTAGTTTTCTCTAGGGGATAAATTCATTTTAAATGAAAATAAGCATCGAGTTCATACAAATATTTTAAATTCTTATACTATATCATTGAATTTACATAGCAAAATCATACATAAGGGTCGAGTGTACTTTCATTTTCATAAGAAGCTGAAATTAAAATTACGTCGACATCATCTGTACAAGTTAATGTCATCAAGAAATAAACAACTTAAAAAAGGTCAAATATCCTTGGTGGATTCTATTAACATCTTCTCTATTACATATTAAGCATCTCATACAACTTTTTCTTCAAAGAAATATTATAACTTGATCATCATCAAGCCTCAACTCAATTGACATTATTAGTGTGTAGCTAGAGTACTGACAGGGCACACTGCTTCGACATTTTCTATCAGGGATGTTTGATGTTCGCACATATTAATATGAATGCATATTATCTTTAGCAGAATGAAGCTTGACCACCGTCATCATCAGCCCTTCTCCTGTTGTCTGTCGTCGGTCCTTCACTTCATATCAACCATCTAAGGCTTCTCGCTTGACTATTAATTAGTAGAACACCCTCCAACTATCTCCTTCAGCTCTCCACCCGACCGTCGATCGCCGTCAGACTTCCACTTGACCATCAATCGTCATCGGACCTCCACCGAATCATCGATCGCCGTCGGACTTCTGCCCGATTGCTGATCGCCGCCGCACTTTTATTTGGCCACCGATCGTCGCCAGACTTCCACTCAAACATCATCAAAATTTCATCCGTCTACTGACAATCACCGGTTCTCCTCCTGGGTACCCTTACTGCCCGATCTTCTCAAATCATCCTCGTATTCAAGAGGTAGTTGATCTTCTTCTATCAAGGGTTGTCTATTGAGAGAATAAACTCTCATCGTGACTTCTTCTACACAAAAGAGGAGCACTGAAGCTTGATAAGGGATGACACCTCTCTCAGATAGTGGAATGCCTCTAATATAAGAAGAAAATCAGAGGAGAAGAAAATAGAAAGAAGAGAAAGTTCCTTCTACACTAAAGATGGACGCTAAATTTGGATAGGTGATGTCACCTATCAAAAATAATAAAAAATCTCTAAAGTAACAAGGAAAATAGGGAAGAGAGAGAGAGGAATGCTGAAAACTCTAACTTCTACACAAGAGAGGGGTACTTGTACTTGATAGGGGATGTCACTTATTCAATATAGTGGAAGACCTCAACCGTAAAAAAATTAGAGAAAGAAGGGAGAATGAGAAGAAGTGCAATTTCTCCCATGCTCCCATACCCCAAGGGGACTATTTATAGGTGAAAAAAGAAGAATGAATATTTAGCAGGAATAAGAATATTCTAAAAATATTTCAAAATTATTCCAAGAATAAAAATATTCTAAAAATATTCAAAGAATATACCTACGAATATTCTTTGAAAAAAAAGAGAATATATATAAGAAAGAGAGGAATATATATATATATATATATATATATATATATATATATATATATATATATATATATATATAGAAAAAAAATATATATGAATGTCTCAAAAAACGAACCCAACGACACCAAATTCGACTCAATCCGAGCTCAAATGGGTCCAAATCGAAGACTCAAAGCATCTTTGGAAGGTTCAAATCATAATTTGGATTACCAAATGTGACATGCTTATAGTCGAATCGAGCGGCTCGGTGACTCGAATCTAACGAGCCCAAGATCGCTAAATTTTGATATCATTAAGACATTCAAATGCCCAGTAAACTGTCCATAATCAAGGGGATCAATATCAGTCATCCGTTCAAACCACTCCCAATATACCCTTGATGTCCCTCCTATTAACTGGTCATGTCATTCTAAAAAAATTATAAATAGACTCTTCATTCATCATGAAAGGGAACCCAAGAAAGGAAGAGAGAGAAACTAGAGTTCTCTAGCCACTAGACTCCTCGACAAATGCCGGACTTCCACCCGACCATCGACCACCGCTGGACTTCTGCTCGGCCACCGACTGATGCTGGACTTCCGCTCGGTCACCGACTGACATCGAACTTCCTCCCGCCATCGACTGATGCCAAACTTTCGCTCTGCTTCTAATTATTGTTAGACTTACATCCTGCCACCGATTATCGTCGGACTTCCTTCTGACCTCTATCGCCCCCCAACTACGGTCCTCCTGACCTCGGTCACCAGACAACGGTCTTTACGACCACTGTTGCCCACCGACTATGATCCTTCTGACCTTTGTCGCTAAATTACGATCTTTTCAACCTCTGTCGCGCCTGACTACGGTCTTTCTGACCTCTATTGCTCGCCGACTACGGTCTTCCAACCTCCGTTGCCAGACAACGATCTTTCTGACTCTGTCGCCCGCCGATTACGATCCTTCCGACCTCCGTTGCCAGATAATGATCTTTCTGACCATTGTCGCCCGTCGACTATAGTCCTTCCAACCTCCATTGCTTACTAACTACGGTCCTTCCGATCACCGTCGCCAAACAATGATCTTTCTGACCACTATCGCCCACTGACAACGGTCATTCAGACCTCTGTCGCCAGACAATGGTATTTCTAGCCACTGTCGCCCGTCGACTATTGCCCTTTCGACCTCCGTCGTCAGACAATAGTCTTTCTGACCACTATCGCCCGCCAACTACGGTCCTTCCGACCTTCGTCTCCAGACAACGGTTTTGCTGACCACTATTCCTCGCCAACTACGGTCCTTCCGACCTCTATCACCAGACAACAGTCTTTCCGACCTCCGTTGCCCACTGACTGCGGTCCTTCCGACCTTCTTCGGCAGATAACGATCTTTTCGACCTCCATCGCACGCCGGCTACGGTCCTTCCGACCTCCGTCACCTGCCGACTACGATCCCTCATATTACTATCACCCGACTATGATCTTTCCAACCTCATTGCCCACTGACTATAGTCCTGTCGACTAAACGAATATGTTACTACTAATTCTTCCAATTCCCACCATGTAATGCACTCTATATGATGTATATTTGCTACATCAAACCAAGACCTTCCCCCCCCCCCCCCCCCCCCCCCCCAAGGAAAGACCTCATTTATAATTGACTGCAAATACTAGTTGATTCATTCAAACTAGGCCAGACCCTGTGATTTTTCCCCCTTTTCAGGAGTTTCCACGTAAAAACTCTGATGTCTCTTATGAACGCTACACTCTTTCTTTTATCTGATTGTGTGCTGAATCTTCATACAAAACTAAGACGTTAAACTTCATATTTCTCTATCGTTGTGAATATTTCATGACACAATAATAATAGATTTAAAAAATTAAATTGTTTTAATCTTAAAATAAATCATATAATTTTAAAATCTATGTTACTTTTTTCATCCAATAATTAGATATAAAAATAAAAAAAAAATCATATATTCTGTAACATATTTTGCAAAAAAGTAAAGACGAATATTTTAGAACATAGCATAACCTGAGTACTGATTCTGCAAGAAACATGGAAAACAGAAGGAGATAACAAATGCGAAGCTGTGATCAAGCAAGAGGGAAAAGAAGGCACCAACTTGAACAAGCCATCGAACTTGCAACGGAGATAGAATTTATAAGTGAAATAAAGCTTTCTATTTGAAGCAATGGCAAAAAATAATCATAATATTGTACTTCCCAAACAAAACTGCACATAAACTGATTTTTTCTTCATTCCAATGAACAACATAAGTGTGTATGTAATGCTTTCCCTTTTCATATAGGACATATAAACATCCATTTATGTGAAAACATACACACAGCTAATTGCACAGATATCCATAAAAGCTTCATTTGGTATAACTTTCTTATTGTTTTTTAAAGCAATTTTTTAGCACAAAAATTTTATTTTTTTTACTAAAAAAGCTGTTTTCCGAATCAGTAAAAAGTCTCAAATGAAGCCAAAATCTCAGAGCCTTTGGATTCTCTGGGCGCGTGTAGCATTGCGACTAGGATTAGGATGTTTTTTTCAATATTGGTGGTAGAATGGAGAATAATGTTCTAAGAATATGCCCCTTCATGCTATGCACAATTTCCCATCTAAAGAATTCTGGTTCAACGGTATGTTTTCTTGTTCTCAGGATTGAAGTAATAAGTTCATTTGCCGCATTATTGATGTTAAGTTAAATTTAATGTGTGTATTTTGAAAATTTGATTGGTTTATAGACTGCATTTCATAAGTAATGTAATTCATCGATGATGTTAAAATCATCTATTTCATTTTTTGGTGTATTCTAAAATTAACTTATTTGACCAATTTTCTAACTTAATTTTCTATCACTTATTATCACAAGTTGTCGCTGCACCAACACGTAGTTGTCGGTCACTGCCAGCCACCGCCTGCTACCGCTAGTCATTCACCCGTTGTCACCATCACCATCAACCACCAATCTCCACCGACTACCACTAACACAGCCACCACTATTATTCGCCACCAGTTTCCCTCACCAACGCCCACATTACGAACATTTACAATGAATTCATTTTAATCCAAACTAAACAAAAAAATATCTTATATTTATTTTACATTTACACTGCAATAGGAAACAACCCCTAAATATATATTAGCTAAATGAAGAATAATTAGTCGCAAATTAAAGAATAATATCCTAAAAATATGCACAATTTACCATCTGAAGAGCTTCTGCTCAAGCCACATGTTTTCAATTCTCAGGATAGAAGTCATAACTTCTGAGTTCAGCTTGTAATTTTTCTTAAGCTAAATATTTATTAGCCACCTACATGGAATTGAATCTGTAACCATCTTTAATGTCCCCTTATCTACAATTGGCCTCGTGTTTGCAAAAATTTCACAGCTAATCTTGATGAATTCCTGAAGAACGTTAATGAAACATTAAGTTTTCTGCGTGGTAATTTGTTACAACAATCTCTACTAAGCATCAAATAAAATAGAAATTCTTGTTAAAATCCATATACAAAGTTCAGTAAGCTCGTTGCTTCCGTGAAGCCTACGAAGTGAATTTTAACCATTCAAACATTCAATCTTGTTGGTTTGTCCAGCTGCAAAAGGATGTTTCATCAAATAAGATCAAACTTCTGATCTAATTAAGAGTTCATGCATCTGTAAAATGATATGTCTGCTGATTGCTAACAGCAGAAGTCTGAACAGTTAGGCTTTGTTTGGGGCGGCTTTCTTAATGATTTCTAAAACAGCTTCTAGTACAAAAATTTATAGTTAAAAAATTTTTGTACTAAAAGGCTGCTTTAAAAAGTAGTAAAAAAGTTATCCCAAACGAAGCCTTCAATGATGCAAGATAACTTGACTATGTTGTCAGTGCATATTCATTGAGGTAATATCATGAAAACAACTTGGATGAGGATATCCTAAGCTGAAGTTAAGTGGATACAAATACTTCTTCGTTAACTACAAGATATTTCTTTCAATCTTCAATTTCACAACAAACCATGTTTCACAATGCAAATAATTTTTTCTTGTAAAATAAATCACCATACTGCGGTTTAAGAGCGATTGTTTTGTATTTTGATCTAGACTTAGATTTGAATATCCTGAGCCAATTGTTTTCAATGATTGCAGGCACTTGAGAGTAGTATAACTAAATAAAAACATACGAGGAAAAAAACTTAACGACAAATTCCATAAAACAAGGTCTACAATTACGTGGATTCTGATAGCATTAGCCTAGACTACTAGTCACTAGATATACTACAACACATAAGTGAGGAAGCTTGGAGGCTAAACATTTAACACTGAAAGATAGAGTAGTCAGTACCAGCAACTCATTTGTGCTACTTGATAGTCACAAACTTGTTAGTGCCATGCCTTGCCCAATGATTCTTCAAATCAACTGCATATGAGAGGTCGTGTCCTTCGGTCACAAGTCTTTGAAGTAGCTTTGTGTAAGCACCAATACTCATTTTCCTTCCAGCCATCCGTGAACCGGGCCTTGTCTGGCTCACTGGGAGGGGATATTCTGACAAGCCTGTGGTGCAACAAGATGACTGCCAACCACCAGCCCCCCACCTATAGCATTGCCGAGGCATGCCAGTGCAAGAACATATAGGTGCAGGGACACCTGAAAGATCAATCATAACACCATTGAACATATCATCTTGATTCCTTTTCTCTCGCTTTCCTGTTGACGTAGAACCTCCTTTCTTCTTTGTGCCAGAAGATGGCTGTTTCTTTGCTACTTTAGGTCTTAGAACCTTGGTAGCGACATTTTTTGCCTTGTTCTTAGAAGATGGTTGTTTTCTGGCATTAATGGGTTTAGCAGCAATGGGATGTTCTGGCATTGAACTATTTGATTGAATTGGCATGCTTGACATATTAAACATTTCTGAAATCACAGGCATTGTCTGTAAATGATTAATGGTTTTTGTAGGATGAAGAAAGCTTCTCTGTGGAACCCATGTGAAGCTTACAGAGGATGCTTCAGAACGGTGTTCATCCATCAGAGTAGTACGATTAGAGTATGCACCAATCTTCAGGAAACCAGGTTGATATACTGAAGCATTGCTCTCTGGGAAGGAGACACCCAAACCGGGCTTTAACATGGATTCGGAATGCCGATTATCAGTGAAGTCCCAATTTCTTAGATTTAATTTGCTCTTTCCATCCATGAATAAGAGAGACACTGACGCCAGGCTACAGTTTTCTTTTAAATGAGGAACCAAACTCAATTCTAAGAAAGTCATCAACAGAAATGATAGAGACAAAAGTTATCACAGGAATAAAAAGAAAGAAAATCATCAGAAAACATAAAAGTAAATTAAAAATGCATTTAAAAATACGCTATCGAGGAAAACACATAACATTCATGTGAAAGATTACAATTATAACAATGAAAATTTTTAGGTAGCTGGAAACTTGTATATAATGCAGGATTGACAGATGAGAAGTTGAAGCCTTGAAAGCACAGCAAATACACACACACTCTCTCTAAGCATTTTTAGTTGAGAAACATTGCCGATGGACTGAAAACTCAAAGAAATCAAATCAAAACGCAAGTTCCGAGAAACTGCAGCAGAAAGAAAAATATATATATTAACAAAAAAAAAACTGCTTTTTTAATGATTAGAACATCCCCATCAAAGAAACGAGAGGAAAAGTATATGGTAAGGGTGAACAATACACACCTAACAGGGGAAGATGGAAAGTTGATAACAGAAATTAAAGAAAGGAAAAGACCGAAAATACAAATCAAAATAAAAATTCTCACAGCAGCTTACTAAATCCTAGTTTCAGAGCCCAGATTACGGAGGTACAGAGACGGTTGATCCAAATTACCAAATATATAAGCAAAAGAGCAACTTGACACAAAGGAGCAGAAGGTCTAAAACTCTTTAAGAATAGTGACAAGCAGAATCTAGTGACGAGAGGAGAACTTACAGGATACGGCTAAGAAATTTCTTCTTGTTCTTTCCAATCTCCTCAGCTACATCTCCTGTCGTTTTGTAAAAATTTTGCTACATCTAGATTTTTATTTTTCATTAAGATGTCTAGCTTTCTCCTTCCTCTGAGGCAGAGTGAGTTATAACCTTCAGGGAGACCAAGAAATCAGGTGGGCACTTCTTTTATTGGCGCTGCACCAATTCCATGGAGAATTGATGAAAGCTTTAATGCTCTACAGCTGAGGGATGAAACCTTTATTGCCCCTTCCATTCTGAATAATTACAAGATAACTCATTTTTAGTGGCAGCATCTTTCGATACTCTTATGCTGCTATTAAGTTGGTATTATAGAAAATTGAATCGTTAATGTTTTTATAGAAAGTAATAAGAATCAATTTGCTCTGAAAATAGATATAATTTTAAAGTTATGATATATTTTAAAAAATGGGAATAAAAGATTTAAACTATGTAATAATTATTTAACTTATTATTTCATGGAAGCATTGTTATTTTTGTTAAATATTTAAATATATTTATATTATAATATTGAATTATCCCTATCAATTAGCTATGAGAATATTTTCGATGGCTTCATTTCGGGCTAAATAATAAATATTTGTAAAATAAAATTTTATTGGTGATGACAGATATCAGAGTTGATGTCGATGACTTATGTTTGCTTTATTGGTGATGGTAAGCATTTGTGATTTAAGTCATCGGTGGACATCAATTTTATTGACAATAATGGACGTCAGTATTGATATCAATAGCGAGCATCCATATGTGCGTATATATACACACAGACACATACATTGTAGTTTATGTCATGGGTTGGTATTAATTTTGTTAACAATAATGGACATTAATGTTAGTAAACATATACGTACATGTGTATATATATACATGTATTAGTAATATCATTTCTTATTTATTGATGTAATGCATGACATGGAGTCATAGTCATTCTCGGAGCTTCCGAGGAGTAAACTTTCTATAATTTAAAATCAATCAAATTCAAAACAACCCTTTAGTCTTATTTGAAACTAGAAAATGATTGCAGGACCACTACCTTAGCCAATATTTTTAATCTCAATCAAACTTTGTATATTTTGTTCTCCTGTCCAAGATGTATTGTCATTTGGCTAAGTAATTTGGACATGAAAATTTGGCTGGTTGAATAAAAGCCTAGCTATGATATTCTTGAAATCATAACCTTGTTACAAACTTTGAATCACAAAAAAGTTAGCCATGACTTTAATCAAATATATTACTAGGAGTTAACCCTTTGGGATATAATAAATCGTAGGAACTTCCTTTCCCAATACTCTATATAAAAAATCTTTGACATATATATATATATATATATATATATATATATATATATATATATATATATATGTGAAAAATCTAAGAAGGGAAAAAAAAACTATGAGTAATTATGTTGAAATGATTCAACTAGTATGAGGCATTTAAAAGATGCATTTCTACATAATTAGAAAAGGCATTAATAAAAACTTTGAGGTATTGAATTTATCATCAAGAGATCATAAGTAATTTTCTTCGTTGTTCCCTTTATAGAATGGGAGACCAGCAACTAAGAAGGTGGGCATTACTGTTGATAGGGGCAACATGCATTTATGCTAATATTAATGTCGGGAATCAATTTTGATATAATGAAGGACGTTGGCATTGATGATGATGGTGAGCACATACAAAATATTTCTCCCGTGTTGGCGATACCAGATGTTGACATTGGTATTAATGATGAGAGTCTGACTTGTTGGAGACAACAAGCGTTGACAATGTTGTTGACGTGGCCTTTAACCTTACTAATGGTGGTTGGTGTTGGCCTTGATGATAATTGTGTGCATTTGCCTCTTTGGCGACTGTGAGCATTGAAATTAATGTCAACGATAGATTTCAACCCCATTAACATATCAGAAGTCAACATTAGCGTTGACTGAGAGCGTCATTCTTATTGGTGATGGAAAGCAAAGACAAATGTCAACTTTGCTGTCCATGATGGACATTGAGTGTTAGAAGGCAAAGTTCTAGTTTCTCTCCTTAAAATTCTTCTTGTTTTCTCAATATAACATCCTTCACTTGCGTCAAAGAAGGATCTATTTATAAATATTTGGAGAAGAAATATATTGTCATTTTGACTATAAATCAAAACACTCCAATGAACGATCTTGGTTAATGGCTCTTACTTATTATTATTATTTTAGATATTTTGGTGTCTTAATGCTATTGAAATAGAATGATTTTAAGCTTATTGGATTCATCTTAAAAAAAAGTTTGTTTTGACTATAATTATGTAAAAATAAAAATTGTTTTTACCTCAAATCATTTTTTAAAGCTTACAAAATTTTTATGAGTCTTGGCCGAAATAATATCATTGGATTCCTCTCACAAAAAAGTTAGTTATAACTTATAACAAAGGTTTTATCTGAGACAATTTTTTTATTGCTTTGCTTTTTAGATCGTAACTATATTTTTCGTATGACCACTTCTTCTTCATTGCTTTCAAGAAATTTTTGTGCTAGGAAGCTGCTTCTACAGAGCTTTCAAAAAAGTTATTTTTTCCACAATATCTTTACAACAACTTCTAGAAAAATCAACATTCATCCACAATGACCCTTATGCTTGTCAAAAATTATGATATGTTTGGGACAGCTATAGCTTTTTATAAAGGTGATTATAAAACTAGTATGAAGAAAATAACTTTTTTGAAAGTTGTTATGAAAGCAGCTTTCTTGCACAAAAAATTATTAAAAGTAATTACCAAACAAAAATTATAGTTAAATTCTCAATAGTAAAATAATAAAAAAAATATCCCAATTAGTTTGTTCAGCAAAGAAGTCATTTTTTTGGAACTTTTCGTTTAAATATTTAAGTTTTTTAAATTTGAAAATTATGTTGATATTTGTGCTTCATCAGATGAACAACTTTATATTTCATATTGCAAAAATTAATAAAAAAAATAGATATTTCTATTTTATTTATATTACATCAGCATGCAAATTTAAACAAATTAAATAAAAAACCGTGAGTGTGAGATGCAATTGAAGAGGAAAAAACAAAAAGAATTGGCAATAGGGTATTCTAGTAATTTCACAATACACTGATTTCCATTTGGTGTGGCTTTTATTGCGGCACGGAAACCCAAAGATCAATTTATTGATGTGATGTTTGAAGCCATTCATATTTTCTAAGGTGGTACGCTCGTTGGACGCATTGCGTCAATGGAGTTCAGAAATTGCTCATAGGTTGAAATTTTTATATCAAGTAAAAAAAAGTACTATTTAGTGTGCAATATTGAAATTCTATATATTTACGGAAATGATACTTTTTTTTTATAATGATATTGCTTTATAAGTTTTGAAATAAACGAGAAACTTATTACTTTTTACACTCAACAAATTGTTAATTTTTTTTTTCATGTGTATGTTTCTCTGAAATTACTCAACAAATTGTTAAATTAGTTTTCGGTGTTGTGAATTTTAGGGGTTGTTTGATTTAAAGTAAAATAGTTATAAAATATTTTAAATATATTTTTTTTAAAAAATTGGTGTTTGATTTAAAATAAAAAAATATAGAATAAAATTTTAATGTATTAGAAATTTATCCTCCAATTTAGTTTTAGTACAACAACAACAATATAATCAAGCCTTTGTTCCACTAGGGGTCAGCTAGATGAATCATTTTTCTCCATTTTGTCATGTTAAAAGTCAAATTCTCATTTAAATCTAATAAAAAAATAATTTCTAATATATTCTAACCAAGTCTTTTTCGGTCTACTTCTACCTTTTTTAATATAAGTCAAATCTAATACCTTTACTTTTCTAATCGGGTCATTGGAAGGCCGCCGTTTTATGTGACCAAACCATCTAAGGCAACTCTCTCTAATCTTATCTTCCACTAGAGCTACTCTAACCTTTTCATGTATATGCTTATTTCATATCCTATCTTTAAGGGTAAAGCCACTCATCCACCTGAGCATCCTAATCTCTGCAACACTTAACTTAGTATTATGCTTCTCTTTTAATGGCCAACATTCGGCACCATAAAGCATTGCAGGTCTCACGACCATCTTATAGGATTTTCTATCACACAACAAGCCCGATGCATTCCTCCACTTCAACCAACTTGAATTATGCTGTCACCCTCTATTTCACAATCACTCTGAACAATAGATTCAAGATATCTAAAACGTGTACTCTTATTAATGACTTGATCGTCCAAAGTCACAATCCCCTTACTATGTCTATTACTACTAAAATTACACTCCATATATTCCGTTTTAGATCTACCCAAGCGAAAACCTTTAGACTATAAGGTTGACCTCCATAATTCAAGTTTACCTTCAACTCCCTCTCTAGTCTTATAAAAAAGAATAATATCATCAGCAAAAAGCATACACCAAGGTACATCCTCTTGTAAATGTCTAGTGAGAATATCCATGACTAAAGCAAAATGATAAGGGCTTAAGATTGATCCTTGATGTAATCCAATCGAAATAGGAAAATACTTGATCAAACCACCTTGTGTTTGAACACAAGTAATAGCTCATACATACATATCTTTAATGATTTGAATGTAAGTGTTATTAATTCCTTTCTTTTCAAGAACTCTCCATAGCACTTCTCTTGGAACTTTAGTATATGCTTTCTCTAAATCAATATATATCATATATAGATCCTCCTTATTCTCTCTATATTTCTCGATCAAACCACCAATTCAATTTTAGTGTATTTGAAAAATATTATATTTGATCAAATTTTCAATACAATATAATTTTGTGTCATTGCTATTGTCACCACTATTATTACCAACAACCATCACTTATCACTTGCCGTTTGCTGCCAACTGCTGCCATTCGTTGCCCTTGTCGATTATTGGGGATGGAGAAGAGTAAATCACACAACGAAATAAACAAGTAAAAGTCGAGGAAAATAAATGACACCAGGATTTAATGCGGAAAAACCTGAAATAAAAAAAAAAATCACGAGCCACATGACACCACACTAAAAAATCCACTATGAAAATTAGGAGAAATAAGTACAGATCTCTCTTCTCTCTCGTTCTCTCCTTGCTTCTCTTCTCTTTTACACGGTTCTCGCTCATATAAAACAGAAGAGAAGCCAAGCTAATAACACCAAGGGACACCACTCTTAAGAAAACCGAGAAAGAAAATTGCTTAGTTTGCCTCGAAGCGTTGCGGTGCCGAATCTAGAGCATTACGGTGCTCTGCACTCTGTTGTTTCTCCTAGCAAACTCTGCATTGTCAGGGTGCTTGGGAACACAGCGTCACAGTGTGTACGAAAAAAAATCTTGTGCAAAGCACTCAAACCCAAGCAAGGAGAGGACCCACCCAGCAAGCATAGAAAATTGACTTGAGATTCAAGGCAATAATACAATCTTATATATATATTTCAAACCTATCCTACATCATCTTTCCAGAGAAATGCACACCATAATCAACTTCAATTATTCAATATATTCATTTCATTTGCTTTCGTTCATAGAAGGGAAATTTAGGATCTGGCATTAATAAATGATTGTGTCATGAATTTTCATATCACGTTCATGCAAAAGCATCTCCCTTTCATTTTACTGATGGGATGCATTTAGCATAAACTTTCAACATTAAGCTCTCTCAAAATTCTCGTAGCAGACTCTCTTTCCTTCAAAAGAAAAAGCATGATATCTACCTGATCTTGTGATCACAGCTAGCTTCAAGTTTCTAGCCCACAATCAGAAGCAAGCTTTGCCTAACAGCTGGTATGGAGCAAAGTAGAGAGCCAAATATTCCAGTGAGTGCATAAGCAATAGCGCAGAATGGAAGAGCTTCTGGTTCCTTTGCTGATAAAGCTGCTGTACCCAGTCCATGAGCACTGATACATGCCATGCAGATTAACAGAAGTAAACAATTCAAATCACTAAGGGTTCATTCGTTTAAAAAAAAAACTCAAATCATGTATTTGAAGTATAAGAGCTCGTTTGGTTGCTTCTAATTGTGTGTGAAAAATGAAATATCTTTAAATGCTAACTTCTATTTAAGTTTGGCAGAAGGGATGAATCTAGCAAACTTCATAAAAAAGGTGCTGTATATTTAAATATTGGAGATGAGAAGAAGATCGTACCTGGAAGCTGTTGCTATTCCTCTAGCAATCGGGTCGTTCAAACCAAGCTTATCCATCATAGCCTGAACAAAATTAGCTCCAACCAGACCAGTGAGCACAACAACAGCAGCGGTAAGAGATGTGTTTGCACCTAAACAAAACAGAAAAAATGAAAATGATATTCCATTTTAAGAGGGGAACGCTGCGCAATCAAATTAAAGCCATTTCAGTCCATTCCTTCGGTTGAGAAAAAAGTAGTAATTCCATGAGTATAGTACTTTACCTTCAAAGAAAGAAACAATACTTAAGGCTAAAGCCACTGTTATGCATCTTGGCAAGATTGACACAGTTAACATTGGCTCTAGCCCAATAAGGCGCCCTATGGCTGCAGTTGAGTACAAAGAGAAGATTGTTGCGATGATCACTGATGAGAAAATCTCTGCTGCATGCCGCTTAACAAGCTATAGATGAGAAAAAAGAAGTCATGTAGCGATATTTATGGATGTCCAACAGGAAAAAGGATAATAAGGTTTGGAAAATCATTGTAAAGCATGACACTGCATGGACTGCAAATATACGACATTCCAGGATGAAAGAATCTAACTGATATGCATACCATGATCATAGAGACAAATTAAAGTTACCTTTCTTTGTTTGAACATCGAAAAGGCAAATGTAATAATAACAGATCCAAGAAAACCCATAAGAATATCACCAGCTCCAGGATTAGACGACACCTTAGTAAGATAGTTACCTGGATGGTAAGCATTATATCAAACAGTTAATTAACATATGATCAATGTCAACAATAAGAAGAGGAGCGCAGTGTGCCGTGCAAACACAAGCTCGGTGGCATGAGAGGTAAAATGGATAAACGGTTACCGTGTCAAAAGAGAACTGGACAAGGTGGAAAAAGTCAATATATGAGTGCTTTGAAATTTCATTTGGTCAATGTTCATTATTGACATATTGCTTGGGAGGCAGATAAAGCAGCGCTGCTAGCCTGCTAGAGAAACATCTCAGGGAACAGTACTCTACATAAGATACTTATTGAAGTACAATGCTTGAATCGAGATCTCATGAAAAATTATCAGCCTATAGCTTGACAGCCATAAAATATATATTGTTTAAAATAAGTCAATAGGAACAAGCATAAAAAATGAAAGGCTGGATACTTGGTTGCATGTAATGTTTTAAGCATGCTTTAAAGCTACCTCCGATATAAGCAGGTGCCTTGAAAGGGATCACTGCTACAGTAGAGGATGATTGGCAGTGTGACTAACCTTGAATTGGTTAAAATAGATAACCATATAGTCACTCATCAAGCAAGGCTAGACTTTAAACAAGCCTCCTAAATGCAAAAGATATCAACCTAAAGGCCAAAACACAAGTTAGGCTCTAGTTCTGAACCTACTGATACACAGGATAAGAAAATTGTCCAAAGTTCAAAAATAATGGAATAATTGGAATATTTTGTAACTCAAAGGCTGGCCTAGTCAAGATCACACGTCTACTTCCAACTAGATTATATATGGAAACTTTGATTTCATTGATTGCTACTTCAGAAGAAAACTGAATACTTAAACAATACTATGTTATTTAACTAGTTACATAGCGGATGTATTCATCTATCTATAAATCTATCAATCTGCATCATATAAACTTGAAGGTGGTGAACATTTGGTCTTCCCAAAATTACCCTTTTATCATGACTATTTATCAATTTTATTATATTTTTAATATTTTCTAAATGATTAAGCATAATATCACCTTTTGTTGGGGAAAAGTGCACGTCCAAGTATAATGTGTAAACCTATTAACCCACATTGTACAGGAAACATTTTGTATCAACTTAGACTCCTATATATACTCATGTATGCTTGTAATATAGTACATAGAAAATCAATAACAGAATTTCTATCTCGGCTTCTTATTCTGTTGTCTGCCTGCGGTACTAGTGCAGCTCGTTCATCATGGTATCAGAGCTTAGACTCCAATATATACTCGACCATTTGCACTCCAATTCCAAGGAACATGGGATCTTGTTCCTCCCTCACCGACCCAAAACATTTTGGGCTGCAAATGGACGTACCGGATCAAGTATAACTCCGACGGATCGATCGCCAAATACAAAGCCAGACTAGTCGCTCTTGGCTACAAGCAAGAACACAGCATTGACTACACCGAGACGTTTAGCCCAGTCGTAAAAATACCTACCTTTAGAGTCCTCATCATTCTCGCCCTACATCACAATTGGCCCATTCATCAACTTGACGTCTCCAACGCTTTCCTCCACGGTCCCCTACAAGACCATGTCTACATGAAACAACCACCAGGCTTCCTCGACGAAAATAATCCCACCTATGTCTGCAAATTGAAAAAGGCTATCTATGGTCTAAAGCAATCCCCCCGACAATGGTTCAACACTCTCACTGGATTCTTGCATTCTCTGGGATTCACTACTAGCAACTCGGATCCCTCACTCCTGCTATATCAAACAGATAAGATCCAATCATATTTTTTAATCTATGTAGATGATATTATCCTCACAGGCAATAACATCAAGTTTTTGCAGGATCTCCAACATAAGCTCAATACCCCATTTCAACATGTGCAACCTTGGGCCACTATCCCAATTCCTCGGTCTCAACACCATTGAAACCGGCCACGGACTACTCCTCCATCAAGGCTGCTACGCTCAGACTATTCTGGATCGTGCAGGCATGGCAAACTCTAAATCGGTCGCAACTCCCATGACCACAAAAGCTTCCAAATCTTCATCTACACCAACCATCTTCTCCAACCCACTCCTCTATCGTCAACTGGTGGGTTCTCTCCAGTACCTCACACTTACCAGACCCGACATCACCTACGCGGTCAACAAAGCATGATAGCACATGCATCAACCAACTACCCAAAATTTTGAAGAACTCAAGCGCATACTCCGATACATTCAAGGTTCTCTACACCTCGGCCTCCCACTTTACAGGGATTCCCTCAACCTCACCGCATATGTGGACTCGGACTGGGTAGGCGATCAAGCGGATTGCAAATCAACAACAGGTTTCTGCATGTTCTTAGGAAAAACCCTCACATCTTGGTGCTTAAAGAAACAAACAACTATTGCTAGATCATCAACTGAAGCGGAATATCGTGCTCTTGCCTCTGCAACCACCGGAATCATATGGACACGTCAACTTCTTCAAGAATTAGGCTGTCCTCAACTTACTCCTACACCATTATATTGCGACAACACTTCCGCAATAGCTCTCGCACATAATCCCGTCTTCCACGCTCGCACCAAGCATATCGAAGTCGACTGCCATTTCATTCGAGAATGCATCAAAAATAAATCAATACAAGTCCATCACATATCCAGTACGGATCAAATCGCGGATATTTTTACAAAGCCTCTACCACTTCATAGGTTTCGCTACATCTCTACCAAACTGACCTCACCTACCGACTCATCAGTTTGCAAGGGGGTGTAAACCTATTAACCCACATTGTATAGGAAACATTTTGTATCAGCTTAGACTCCTATATATACTCATGTATGCTTGTATTAGTACATAGAAAATCAATAACAGAATTTCTGTCTCTGCTTCTTATTCTGTTGTCTGCCTGCGGTACTAGTGCAGCTCGTTCATCATTATGATACTCGTGAGAATAAAAAAAAAAGTAACAGTCAAAGGAGACTAAAGAGAAAGCGTACAAAAGAGTTTACGTGCTTCAATGATATTCACCAGCATTCACAACCACACAAAGAGATAAATGTCTACTAGTTTAAATAAAAAAATATTATACAAACACTTTTTTAGTATTATGTAACTAGTAAAAATTGAATAAACTATGTAATTATATTATTATTATTTTATTAAAAAATTTAAATCCATTATAAGTTATGTCATGAAATAAGCTTTTTCATTCAATTTTCCCTATTGATTTCGACAACAGAGAGCATTTTGATAAAAAATGAGAGAAAAGTGAGGAGAGAGAAATGAGAATTTGAGATTTGGAGGCCACGGAGCGATTTTTGTCAGTAGGCCAAGTTGGAAGATTTACTCGTCTCGTTGTAAGGAACCTTTATCTTATTTTTGATTTCAAATATTTTGTGTTTTTTATATTTGTTTGATCAAATTTGTATTTCTGTTACTGAAAAACGAGAATAATTTTGTATTGATAAAACTTTCATTGCGAAACTTTTTATATATTATAGAGATTGAGATTATGAACATTTTGAATATTTAATTGAGATTTTTTACGGGGTGATTTTAAAAATATAACGATTTTTGCCTAATTAGAAATTTAATTTGACGTCTAAAAATAGTGATTTAGTTCAACTAAAGCTTCAGAATATTATTTTATACAATAATTGATAATTTGGTTAAATCATGAAAATGTGAATTTTTTGCTCAACATGATTTTTGTTATCTACTGTTAAGGCATTTTGATATTTTCTGAATTAAGCTCAATTATATTTTATTTACTGCAATGCATTGAAAATGAATGTGGATATGTGATTGAGTAATAACTGGTAGCTATTATTGTTATAATATTGTGATAATAATGTGTGTATAAAAGACAAGTAAAGACTGATTAACCCGTTAGTTGGAAACTGATTGACCTGTACAAAATGGTGGGCCAACGGGCTTTCATTTAAATACTGTGGTTTGGTGTTGTCCTCTACTTATTCATGTGATACACTGATTGTGAGTTATAAGGAGATGATTACTGTGCCGACGGGCAAAAAGTGACGTCTCTGTTTACTGAGCCAATGGTCTACTGACATTGATATAATATTGAAAAATACCGTGATAGCCAGAATTCTTACTTATTTAGTGTGATTACTAAAATGCATATTATTGAGACATTGTTTCTATTACTGCACAGATTTATTATGACTATATTATTTTACAGTTCCTGCCACTGAATTGTTACTGATATATATATATATTGATACTATTTGATACTACTGATTCACTGTACAATAAATATGTGACATACTGAACACGTAATATACTGATTTGATACTTATATAGAATAGCTGAATAACATGTATATATTTCTATATAATTTTACTATATTGATTTGATTTTAACAGTCTTTACTGATGTTTTAATTCAATGCTTTATCCGATTTCTTTACTGATTGGTATTACGGATACGACGATTGCTTTATAAATTTGACACTCGTAATGGTTTATTACTTTACTGGCTTCCGTATTATAGTATTTTACTGGTTATAGATTCTACTACTACATGTAAATTTTATTATTTCTGCACTGATTCAATAATCATAGGAATGTTATTGCTGTGATTTGATCTCTAACATGCATATTGCTCATTTACCATACTTTGAATTCAATTATAGGTTTTGGTGATCTGATGGGCTTTTTAGCTCATATATGTGGTTAATTGATTTCAAGTCAGGACAGGAGAACAGGAGTGTGAGGCTGGTCAGAATTTTTTAGGTTTTGTTTCTTTTTATTTTAGTTATTCTTTTGTACTCATGACAGAATAGTAATGATATGATTATACAGATCCTGAATAGTGTATATGATTTTTAAAAATGAATACAAATGTATATTTAGATGTTTTGAATTCTAGAATTATTTTTATCATTTATTTTTAATAAATGAAATTAAATAGCTTTGGTTATTATTTATTAAAAGATAAATGAATAATTCTTCCAAATTAGATTCTGGAGCATCACAGTTGCTGTGATGCTCCAGAATCTAATTTGGAAGAATTATTCATTTATCTTTTAATAAATAATAACCAAAGCTATCTAATATCATCTATCAGTAATAAAAAATAAAACAGATTCTATAATTCAAAACATTAATGTACACATCTGTATTCATTTTCAAAAATTATATATAATATTCAAGATTTATACGATCATCACATATCTATCATATCTTGAGTACAAAAGAATAACTAAAATAAAAAGGAACAAAACCTGAAGAATCCTGACCAGCCTCACACTCATGATCTTCTGTCCTTACCTGAAATCATTTAACCATATATAATGAGTTAAAAAGCCCAGCAGATCACCAAAACCTATAACTGAATTCAAAGCACGATATAAAAGCAATATGCATGTTAGGGATAAAATCATAGCATTAGCATTCATATAATTATTGAATCAATGTAGAAACAGTAAAATTCACATGTAGTAGTAGTAGAATTTATAAATAGTAAAACACTACGGTAATAAAGCTAGTAAAATAGTAAACTAATACGAGTGTCAAATCTATAAAGCAATTATCGTATCCGTAATACAATCAATACAGAAATCAGATAAAGCATCAAATCAAAATATCAGTAAAGACTGTTGAAATCAAATCAATGTAATAAAATTATATAAGAGTATCCATACTATCCAAGTCTTCTATATTACGTACTCAGTATATCACATGCTTAATATTAACATAGTGAATTAGTATCAAATAATATCAGCATCTAAATCTGTAACAATAACAATCCAGTGGCAGGAGCAGTAGAATAATACAATAATAATAAATTTATGCAGTAATAATAAATCCTTACAATAATAAGAATAATGCCACTAAAACATTCATTTTAGTAGTTACACTAAATAAATAAGAAATCCTGGCTATCACAGTATTTTTTTGTATTATATCAGTATTAGTAAACCGTTGGTTCAGTAAACAGAGTCGTCACTCTTTTCCCGTTGGTACAGTAATTATCTCTTTATAACTTCCAAGCAGTATATCACGTGAATCAGTAGAGGGTAACACCAAACCACTGTATTTAAAGGAAAGCCCAATGACCCACCATCCTGTACAGGTAAATCAATCTCCAAATAACGGGTCAATCAGTCTTTACTTATCTTTTACACACATTATTATCACAATACTATAATAGCAATCTTAATCACATATCTACGCTCATTTTTAATACATTGCAGCAAATAAAGTATAATTGAACTTAATTCAAAAAATGTTAAAATGCCCTAATAGTAGACAACAAAAATCATACTGAGCAAAAATTCAGATTTTCAGAATTTAACCAAATTATCAAATATTGCATAAAATAACATTCTGAAGCTTTAGTTTAACTAAATCACTATTTTTAGACGTCAAAATAAATTTCTGAGTAGGCAAAAATCGTTGTATTTTTAAAATCACCCGACGAAAAATCTCATATAAAATGTTCATAATCTCTATAACATATAAAAGTTACGTAGTGAAAGTTTTGTCAATATAAAATTATTCTTATTTTTTGGTAACGGAAACACAAATTTGATTGAAAAAATATAAAATCATTGAAATTAGAAATAGGGTAAAGATTCCTTACAGCGAGACGAGCAAATCTCCGAACAGGCTCGACCGGCAAAAATCGCTCGCGACCTCCAAATCTTAATCTTCTTTTTCTCTCTCCTCACTTTCTCTCTTATTTTCTCAAAATATTTCTCTGTTTACCGAAAATAGATATGGAAAAATGGATTTAAAAGCTTTTAATAATGCTTAATGATATTTTGAATATAATAATAAAATATTAATATAATTATTTACTTTATTTAATTTATAATAGAAAATTCATATAAATCTATTTGGGACATTAAAAATTATAAAAAAAATATCCTTAAAATAATATATTTTATTTAAAAAATATTGGTGAAATCAGTTTGCAAAATGGACACCTGACGGTCCCAAAATCTTCACTTACACCGACAGGTGCCAATTTTTAAGGATTTTCACCGGTGCCAAAAATTACGAAAAAATTCGTGTAATTAAAATACCACAATCTCAATGCTATGGCAAAGACAGTTTGCGATTTGAAGTTATATTGACTTCAGAAAAATTTATTTACCTGGGTCAACATACGGGTTATTACAGCTACAGAGCTTGGAGGAGGTCAAAGATTTAGAGTCGGTCAAGGTCCCTAAGTGTGTATATCAACTTCTGCAGCAGTTTCCTGTGGTTTTTCAGCAACTTAGCAAATTATTGCTACCGAGGGAGTGTCCATTACCTTGAAAGAGGGAGCTTCTCCTATCAATGTCTGACAGTACTAGTACTCGCAGATTCAGAACGATGAGATAGAGAGGTTCATTAAGGAGATGCTTGAGGCAGTGATTATCAGACCCATTGTGAGCCCCTTTTTCCAGGTCAGTTCTACCGGTGAGAAAGATGTACGACAGTTGGAGGTTTTGTGTGGATTATAGGGCCCTAAAGAAGGAAATTGTGCCACACAATTTCCTATCCCCGTGATTGATGAGCTACTGGATGAACTGTTTGGGGTGATCACCTTCTTGAAGATTGACTTGAAGTTAGGGTACCATCACATCAGAATGAAGTTGGGGGATGTGCACAAGATAACATTCATGACTTATGAGGGTTAGTATGAGTTTTTGGTGATGCCTTTCGGCCTTACCAACGCTTCAGTCACTTTTCAGTCCCTCATGAACCGAGTTTTTCAACCCTACCTTAGAAAATTCATCTTAGTACTTTTTGACATCCTGATCTACAGTATTATAGAGGCAGAGCATGTGGGTCACCTGAGGACTATACTGGAGACTTTGAGGGATCACCAGTTGTATGCCAATTTGAAGAAATATTCATTTGCACAGTTATAGGTGGAGCACCTAGGACATGTGATGAGCAGAGCAGGGGTAGTAGCAGATCAATCCAAGCTTGAGGCTATGTTGGATTGGCCTTTACCGAAGAACCTGAAGGAGTTGAGAGGGTTCTTAGGTCTCACAGGGTACTACCGAAAGTTTGTGCGAGGATATGACACGATAGCATGGCCACTAACGGAGCAGCTGAAGAAGATCAGTTTAATTAGGGGAGTAGCAACACATGCCTTCGAGCAGCTGAAGAAAGCCATGACCAGCGTGCTTGTATTACACTTCCTGACTTCAGTAGACCATTTGAGGTGGAGACGAATGTATCAGGATACGGACTAGGGGCAATACTCATGCAGGATCATCAGCCCATTGCCTATTTCAGATAGGTGCTCATGACCAGGGTGAGGCTCAAGTCCGTATATGAGCGAGAGTTGATGACAATTGTCTTAGCCATCCAAAAGTGGCTACCCTATTTGTTGGGGTGACACTTTATCATCAGGATAGACCATAGGAGTTTGAAGTTTCGGCTGGAGTAGAGGATAGTGATTGAAGAGCATCAGATGTGGTTATCCAAGTTACTTGGATATGATTTTTAGACCCAGTATCGCCCATGACTAGAGAAAAAAGCTGTGGAGGTACTTTCGAGAGAGATAGATGAAGCCACATTGGAGCCATACAAGATGATCGAGAGATAGATCTCAACCTTCCATCTTAAAGACAAAGTGCATCTTTGGGGGAGGGGGGGATCTATTATTCATTATGTAAGGAGGAGGAATTAAGGGGAAACTAATTAGGAAATGTTTATTTATGGAAAGATAATTGAATTGATTGGTAGTGAATTAAGAAAGATTTATTTAGGGAAAGAGGGCTGATTTGATTGGGAGGGAATTAAGAAGTATTTATTTAGGGAAAGATGGTTGATTTAATTGAGAGGGAATTATGAAATATTTATTTAGGGAAAGATGACTGATTTGAATTCAGATTTGGGAGGGGAGTAGGAAAGTTTATATTAAGATTAATTGGGTGATTTTATTTTTATGATGTGATTGTGTTTATTATAAATTTTCTTTGGAGCTGTTCCTAACGGCTCTAGTGGAAGTAAAACGCATGAGCAGCTCTATGCCGAGAGGAAGAAGGAGAAAGGAAGGGAGCGGGACCTGTGATCGAGCCAACAGGGAGAGATCAAGAGAAAGAGGGAGGGATCGTGCGTTAATGACATGCGTGAATGAGAGTGAGAATGAGGGAGAAGGAAGGCTTGAGCGGCAAGTGTGGGGGCAAGTTCGGGCAAAGCTAGTTCGACACTTTGCAAGGGTATGATTAACGTTTATAAATAAGGATATATTTTATAAATAATAAATAAAAATAATTTATTATAATATAATTTTAAATGAAATTTAAAATGATTAAAGAGAAAATATTTAATTAACATCTTGATAAATTTTCTAAAATAAACATAAGATTTAATCTAATGACTAATTATATATACTTTGTTATTTAATTTAAAAATATTAAAGTTGGAATTTAATTTCAGAAATTAGTTAGTAAGTAAATATATTTAAAAATATATATTAGATTTTAATAAAGTTTAATGTATATTATAAAATAGATATGTAAGAATAGCATATTTATGAGTTAATGATAATTTGTAAAGAAAATGAGAGGTTAGTGAAGAAATTAATTAAAATTAATAAGTTAATTAAAGAAAGAATTAGTGAATATAAATAAATTATAATAATATAGAAAATTCATTTTTAAAAATAATAATATTAATCAAATAAATTTATAAAACAAGGAGAATTAAATTTATCTTTGATTTTGGGAGTTATTTAAATGAATTAATTAGTTAATTAGAAAGAGAGAGGGAGAGATTTTAACCAAAGAAATTTAAAATAACAAGTTAGAGAAATTAAGAGTAAATTATAAATTAATTTTTTACAATGTGATCTTTTTATAGGTGTTAAGTCTATCGACTTAGAAGTAATGAGTAAAAGTGAAGTAGCGTAATCCCTAAGTTCAAGGTGAGTACTCATGTCTTTTAAATTATAATAATGATTTTGTTCTTTTTTTTAAATTAAATGCATTGAAAGATAGTGATATCTGTTATTAAGTTTTTATTGCAAGCGAGATTATAATTTGTCTTTCTAATATCCAATGATTGATCATGTTTAATCAAAGGGAAATAAATATGTTATGATTTACATTTTCATAAAAAATAAATGAATAATATATGAATGATATGATTAAGATAGATATATTTGCATGTGCATGTTAACTGATGGAGCACACTCTCTTATGGTACTGGCTGGAGATATAATATACCTGTGCACATAAAAGGAAAAGGTTATAGAAAATGAAAATGAAAATGAAAAAGGAATACCTTCATTGGTACAATTTAGACGGTGTCTCCTGTGATGGTTGTATTATTTATAAAAAAGAAAAAAGATATGGATAAAGATATGATATATGCATAACATTGAAAATCTTGAAATGAAATGATTAAATAGAATTACTTTATATTTTGAAATGATTATACATATTATTCCTAATGCCTTGGGTTACTATAATTTAGAAATATGATTTATTTACTGAGTTATTTTATGACTTACCCTTTTTATTAAAAATATTTTTCAAATATTATTTTATTAATTAAATGAGTAGAAGAGATGAAAATGTGTACCATAGGCGAGACACTCCGAATGAAAGGTATTTATATGATTTTATTTCAAATTGTTTTGATGTTTTAGTGGCTCTTTCAATTTATGAGAGATGGTTTTAGCAAATGAAAATTTAATCAACCGTTCGATCATCTATTCCCCCTCGTTAATTCGAGTCTCAGGGCCGGGTCATGACATTTGTTGCTTACTAATTCTTCAATGTGTTGTAGAAAAATTCATCTTGTTAAACTCATGTTAACTACATTTTAGCCGTCTACTAGCAGTGTGTTTGTCAACAATTTGACACTTCATTTGGCTGGTTGGACTTCAAGCGATGAGGCCACCTCTTCGTGTAATCATAAGTTGATTTTGACCACTTCAAAATTTGGACAAATGAATCAAAGTGGCTTTGATATGGATTTGTTGTGTCAAAGCACAAAAAAATTTTGCAGCACTCTTCTTCGCACTGCAGTGTCCTACGTGTTAAGTTTTCCATTAATTAATTTTTTTCCTAAGTTCCATTTGATTGCACTTAGAATACACTTTCAGGATTCAATTCAATCATAACTTTGATATTTGATACTAAACAAAGGATAAAGTATTGCTATATTTCTTAGTTGTTGTTAAATTTAAATATGTCTGTGGGTTACACCCAACCCTATTAGCAGGCTAATTAAGAAGGCTGGGACTCGAGAACCTATAATGAGTATGGAAAGAAGAAGAAGATTTTTTAAGGAGAACTGTTGTGTTAGCTCAATGGTATCTTATAAAGTGCCAAAAAATTCAAAATGTGACACTTCACACTTTATTTATAAGGATCTGAGGGCTATAAAGAATGATACATAAAAAAGATGAAAAGTACAAAAGTAAATAACCCCTAGTACGAACTATCCTGGACACATGTCATGCTCTGATTGGCGTTGAGAATAGCCGCCACTCTCTAGTTCAACTTCTCAGCCCTAAGCACGTCCTCTTAGGTCGAGTACTCACGGGATAGTGGCGAAGGCGAGTTTGCTGATGGGGTTGGTCTGAAAGGACTATTGTTGACAAATTTGTTGGTGGTGGTGCGACCTCGTAGATGGAGTCCATGGATTGCTTCGATTTTGGGGGGCAAGTTTTCTTAAGTTGCGAGGGTAGTGGACTCCGTGGCTAACTGAGTATAAGGAGGCAAGCTTGAGCCTTTTTTAGATGACCCTTCCATGCAACTAAGCGGATTGGGTCCTTTGATGACTCGTCGCCTAGGGTGATGGCAAGTTGTCTTGGAAGTGTACTCCTCATAGGAGGGGTGAGTCCTCCCAACTCGCGAGATCCCATGTGATCTCAGGGTGCTTCTCCGAGAAATAATCCCCATCAGATAACTTTCATGAGTTGGGTTTAGTGACTCCTAAATGAGTCTTCATTGCCAAGCTCCACGTGGTGCAAGTTCATCCCTTGTGACCTGCCAGCTACTTGTTAAACACTTGAGAAGGCATATGCTAGTGTACAATTGTAATCCTTTTTAATTGTACTTATAGAAATATTTTTTCCTAAGTTGAGCTTAGATGTACATAACTTAAAGCTTAATGTATTTTGTTCACATATTATACTCTTTTGTTCACGTAAAATAATCTCCTTCACCATTTTTTCTGCAAATGCATGACCTTAATAATCATCTAGCTCAACCATCCCAAGCACTGCACAGGGTTTGCGTGCTAGTTTGAATTAAAATCTAGATAACCATTCAGTATAGAGATAACAAACCATTCACAAACTTTAATCCACATATTATCAAGAAAATCACATAAAAGTCAGCTATAAACCTAGAACAGCATCCAACCCAGACCGGGAGAAATACCCATATGCTATTGCTGCCAAATCTGCAGAAAATGCACAGCAGACAATTGGATGGAAGATCTTTTTGACAAATGACGGAAACCTGAATGCAGAAATAAAATGATTATGGTGATTAATTTGAATTTTACACAACAACTATGTACATTCGTTAATTTATTTTTGCAATGTGATAAGTAGGGGAATAATGGTACCGGGAGCCAACCATGTAACCCAATACTGTCGCAGCAAGCAGGAAAGGAAGGAAAGTTCTTGCACTTGTTCCCAGAGCTGTTGGATTAATGAATGCAAGAACAAACGAGGCAATGAAGACAGCAGACCAGACCAAAATTTCAAGTGTTGAAAAAGGATCAGGTTTTGTCATTGGCTTAGCAGGAATCATTTCTGTCTTCACAATTTTTCTTATTGTTATGGCAGTGTATCCAGCAACAGAGAGAGATGCTGCCCAACCTGCCACTGGAGAAGGACAGAGAACAGGGTCAACCGAGGACAAAAAATGGAAAAGCAAAAAATAAAAAGCGGCCTGTTAACTGCTTTGAAGCCGTAGTTTGTTTCATTTTCTTAGGTACGGCATTAAAATTTTCCTCTTACCTCTGCCTTTTCTCAAATTACAGGCATAACGATGTTTTTTGTGCCATAAATGATAAAAGAAAGCATGAAATGGATGGCTGGAATACTATAATTGGTCGGTGAAATTCCCAACGTAACTGGAGAGGACCTTCATCCATTATGTAAATGGGAAAATAGTGAACGCATAACTAGAGTAAATGCCCGTTAAGCTCATCACTGACGATCCAACTCATATATGAATGCATGAAGCACTAACTGCGGCAACTAAGATGTTTCCAAGAAGTTTGCCAATTTGACAAAGTAAACAGCACTTTTGAAAGTTCAAATGTTAGCTGAAATACCAATATAAGCGTTCAACACACACACACACACACACAAAATATCATTTGTAGTTGCAGCCTCATGGAGTAAGTTAAGAAGCATTTCTCTCACAAGAAAATATAGCAACTCTCATGTTTCCAAATAAATGACGAATAAATTAACTATCATTCAAGTTCCAAAACTTTAAGCGATTCCATTTAAGTATCGGTAACACCAGTTTGATATTCTATTCAATGACTTAAAGCATTAACCAATGACAATATTTTCCTGTTCTATTGTGGGTTGAGCAAAATTGAAACTGATTAATTCTAGATTCTGCTATTAATTCTGCAATTATAGAATTTAGTTTGAGATAACTTAGGATTAAGCATGGGTTAGGTTTTCTGATCGATGGAGAATTTAATTTGAGATAACTTTAAAAGTTATTTAGTTATGTCTTCTTTGATGTAATGTTATGTTTTTTACAATAGCAGTGCTATGCAAATTACACTAGACAAATACCTAATACTAACCACCCTCCCCCTAAATTAGGATTAGCTTAATCCCAATTTGTGAATTTTAAGTACTAATGTTGCTCAATAGAGTTAATCAAGGCCAAAACTTTGTTCAGGATGTCCTGTGTCTTATTAAGCTCAGGATGCAACATGCTTCTTGATTTTCTACTTAAAATGCAAAACATATTCTTCAATGTTATTAGATAACGAAAAAGACATTATACATAGTTCTATTTGCAAGACAAAAATAATCTTGCAAAATATAAAGGTTTTTCTTGAAACTCAGATGAGTGTGTTATTTTCTGAGCTAAATTTGGCCAAGGAAATCCTGAGCAAAATCTTCTTCCTTGATTTTCAAATCACAAACAAAAATATACAAATTGAATGAGCCCTTTACTCGTACTTTTTTTTTTGTCTCGATAAAACCAGAATAGTCATAGGCCAAGTTCTCAAATCTTAAATTGCTCCCACTAATAGAGTTGCACTACATTCCTTGGCTTCCTTCCAAATTCCATCGCGTGACAATCTAACTAATCTTGGTTGAGTTATCATCCATATATGAATTCAGTTACCATAATACTTGCATTGAAACCACATACCTAAAATGAAGCAAATCTTGACACCTGAAGCCGCAGGGACGTCTCTCACCGCAAGCGGTAGGACAACAAGCGACGGTACATAGAACAATGGAAGCCACCTCTGTATAAAAAGAGTCGCTGGCTCAAAGAAGTTCATCACATACATGGCGGCAGTAGGAGCAAAAGAATCCAACACAATCAGAACCGAGAACACGCAAAACATCCCGAAAAGCGCGCTCGGGAACTTGATCGCCGCCGCTGTAAAAGCTTGCTTCAAAAACTTATCGGCTGCAACAATTACGCCAAGAGAAACCACCAGGTGAAGAATTTGGCCAACCTGAAAAACAAAGAACCAAGCTCAGTAAAGCATTTCATCAAACAAAAGAAGAACACGGTAACGGTCGAGTTGTACTGACATTTGGAAAACTGAAAGCAGTTGTTGCAGCATCGGAACTAGATGATCTTATCAGAACTTGGCGTTGGGGTCTCGTATCGAACCCAGTGGAGATGATGGGCGAAATAAGCGAGGTCGAGCACAAGGAGGAATGGTTGGAGATGGGTTTCTTAGGAGGTGGAACCCATGGTCTTAAGCGAGCAAGAGCTCGGCCTTTGAAGCCCAGTATAGCGAGACTGGTAGGCGGGTAGGGTAAGACTACAGAAGCGGAAGCCATGGAAGCGTCCCGAGAAGGGAAGACAGGCGTTCGCCACTCAAGGTTCTGTCGATATTTCAGCACCATGGTGGTGTGCAGAAACAGTGGATTAGAATACAGAAGGAATGGATGATGTCGAGCTAGAGTGGAAGGAGTCCACTCTCAGTCCATTTCCTTTTGGCTAATGAAATTACTAAATTAGTTATTTTCAGTGGATGGAATTGGACCGGGCGCATAGGCCGATTTCAAGAATTCGAATTAACCGTTTTTATACGTATATTTTAAAATTTATATACTACTAAAATGGCAAGCATTGCATTACATTGTATAATCATTCAATGCAATTAATTAAAAAATTATAATTGATCCAAGTAGTTATAATATTCTTATAATAATAAGAAGATTGAAATTAAAAAATAAAATAAAATGTTAGAAGATACTGGGCACCAAGCCTACAAAGTGATTCTGTACAATATCTCACTTCACATTAATTATAATTATGGCTTCGTTTGGGATGACTTTTTTATTGCTTCTTAAAGCAGATTTTTAGTACAAGAATTTTAGCTTTTGTATTAAAAAGCTGCTTTAAGAAGCAGTAAGAAAGCCGTCCCAAACAAAACCTATATTAGACTGCGTCTTTTCATCCCTTCAGTCTTTCTATTTTTTCTTTGAACTGCCACTCTTATGCTTAGCAATGAGGGTAATATGACATCTCCCTTTATTTCATTTGAAAGCCACCCAAACATTTTCCATTTCAACTAGATATATATTTTAGCATATGCAGCTAACTACACTTCTTGTGTATTAACTTTGAACACAAGCTATAATAACTTTTACCTCAATCTTGAACTGCAACAAATGCATGCTTGCATTAGAAACTCATTACATCATTTTTTCTACACACACATGTCCTCTCTCATAAATCAACATCACCAATATGATCATCTTTAAAGATGTGCAGTTCAAATTGATTAATGAGATAGACAATCATGCTTTGAACTATATTGAGGAGCTTCCCCATTTTTTTCTTCTTCTCTAAAATAGTTTTTTTTTATCTGGTACAATAGTGCATTTATCAAATAATCATTTTTTAATTATATGCCAACAAAACTGCAATAATATAATCACTAGAAAGAAGCAGCCACTATTGGTACAATTATTGTAGCTCTTTGAAATACCGCTTATCATCAAATTATTTTAGTTTCTAGAAAAGAAAGCATAAGCTTATCGCACAAAACTAACTTCATTATCAAGATAAGGTGCCTTCATTTGGCTCTTGATATGTATTTTATTGAAGGGCATAAAGAACACAACTCTTATGTAAGCCCTAAAAGCCAAATGATATTCATCATGACAACTTTTTGTTATAAACCATCATGATAGTCATTGCTACATGATGAGTACAAGTTCCATGATGTGCGTATAAAAAGAGGTTAATAAATTGTTGGCCATATTATTATGTCTACATAGACAAACATGAATTTTTCATTGTGACTATTGAATCTCTCAATCTAGTATTGGCATCTCACTCCATTGCCAAAAGCAAAGCACCTTCATAGTGTGTATTCAAAACTTTTCCATCCAAAATTAAGATTGAGTAGTTATTTATGAATCCTTAAACACAAACACTCTAACAAAAATGCACATATTTGAAACACCCTTCCTTTGCTTATTGAAAGTAATATTTATCCTTAATTTTTCATTTATAAGATACCCATATAAGATGGTAACGTTTAAAAGAATGCTTTACAGGACCCTCACACATGAGTGATAGTCGCTCATAACATTTGCAAGCCTTCTTATAATATAATTTAATGTCATAACATACTAAACATACTAACACAATAGTCTTCTTATTACGCTTGTGACATCATAGTCTTCTTATGATTATAATATTTTTCTGGTATGTTTTGTATTAAAAAATATTCCATCCAGAAATTTCTCCAAAATATTATAATCATATAAAGATTATTATGTCACAAGCGTAGTAAGATCGGTACAAAAATTTAATAAATATAGAATCATATTAATTTTAGAAATATTCACTAAGCATGCAAATTAATATACATCAAACTAGTGAGATCTCTAGCATTTTATCCTTGATCTACAAAACATAATATATTGAATGAGGAGTTATAACTTATATATATATATAACTTCTCATAGTTAATTCTAAAAACTTACTTTTGTTTTCTTTTTATCACATATAAATTGTGATACCAATCACTTACATAAATTAGATGTTGCATTGTATTTATTCCGAAAGATGATTTGTACTAATTGAATACTATTCTACCGGTACTAAATGTGGAAGGATATAGTAGTTAGTGGAATGGAAAGAATATCACAAGCTCTCCTTGATATAATAAGATTATTTAAATAATTTATCTTTCACAACTCTAAGTAGTCAAATTAAACTATTGGATTCTCCTCCTTAATGACGACCCCATCATCTAATTGCACATCAAGTTTAAATTTAATTGTACGAATAGTGTAGTTTGTTCTAATGTACGTTTTATATATTTTTTCTTCTTCTATAAATATTACCTACTCAAACTCACTCCTAGAGAATTTTTTGAATATGCTACTCTTCTGAGGTAAGCTAAATAAGAGCTTGTGCTTGTCAATCTTAGATCTAGCCAAATTTGAAGATCCCTCCTCATCATGTGTTTTATAGTCGATTGAAGTTTCTAGACCTTTGCCATTGTAATATTTGATTTGACCAATGCTTTTCCCCTACAAATTGATTTAAATCTTACCTCAAGGGAGATAATACACAAACTATTGATCATGGCCAAAATTCAATGGTGGCCATTTGTAACAACTCGATTTTTTTGAAAATAAATTAAAAATGAAAATATGAGTTCCTATTTGAACAGGACCGCTACGATGCTAAGCTTGTGAATGTTGCGGCAATGTGCGTGTTAGCACTACGGTGTTGTGCCTGTGAGTGCAATGGTGCTAGAAGCTATCATCGCGGCATTAAAGGTTATGTTCTACATTAATTCTGAATTCAGCATGCAGCACTACGGCATTGGGTGGTGGCCAACATTATATATATGCATAAGAATATGAAAATAATTAATATTTAGTGTACCAACATTATCTTTAAAACTAATTCATCAATGAAATAACAATAACAAGATCTAACATAAAATGAAATGAAAAAATAATTACATAATAAATGCCTACCCAAAATTCAATAGAAGTCCTACTAAAAAGTAGGACATGAGCTCAGCTATTGAATGAAATAAATACTATAGAAGCGGTTTACTATTATCTTGATGATCTATTAAACAGCATTATAGAATGTATTGTGAGAAAGATTTTACCACGAATAAGTTAAGACAAATGTTGGCATCCTTTTTAGATGTATTCTTGACAAGTAGGTTCATAAAACTATCTTATTCTTTTTTATTCTAGATTTGTCCAGGAGATGTCACCTAAATATTTTCATTTAGCTCTTCTATTGTAACACACACACATCCAATTTAAAATTTTTAAAAACTAATGTAAAAAATAGCTTTCTAATATAATTTTTTTTTCAAATTAGAAAAAAATAATAGTCAAATAAAAATTATGATTATAATTAAAAAAATAAAATAATAAAAAATATTCTAAACAGACACTTTATGCTAAAATTGAGGCCGCCCTCTTTAGTAGTTTTTATCCCCTACTCTTCCCATTATTCAATCAACTCTCCATCAATTTCAAAGCTTGAAGGTCTCCTCTTTGTGAGAAATTATTCGGTGCAGACACCGAACGTAGCTCTACATCCGTACGCCATTAGAAAGATGCCATGTTGCTCCCCCACAACCCGACGACCCGACCCGCCAAGAAGACAAAATTTCACACGTGCTTTATCTTTTACTGTGCGTCCCGATGACCCGAACCGGGGTCCATGTGAAAATTTAACGCCCTTTTTTTTCTATTTTATGAGATTGGTGAATTTTTTTCTAGATTAGGGATTATGATATATTCGTAAAAGAGTACTGAGAAGAAAAGTGAGGAAGACGAATTGAAAATTGAAATCTCTTTGGATGACTTCGAATAGTTTGAGAAGATGGAAGAAACCGAAGACGTTAAGGAAGAATTGCTGGAGCGAACCACAGAAGATATGTCTAGGAATTTTTCGGTAAGATCTTAACTCCGAAGGGATTTTACAATGGATCTTTTGAGTGCAGAGTTCTTAATGTTTAGAGTAGTCCCTTAGAGTAGAGAAGTGGGAGATTCTCAGTACTTCATCTTGGTACGCAGTAGCGGTACTGCTTCTCGATATTTTTTTCCATGACAGTTGCTCGGTACTTCATCCCTGTCCCGGGTTTCAGTACTGATTCTCGATATCTCAGTACCGTGGATCGGTACCGAAAAAATCTCAGTATCGCTAAACGGTACCGAATGTTGGTACCTGTCGGTATTGCAAATTTATATATACTGTCATGTTTATATCAAACGTTAAATTCATTTTGACTTTTGCAGAGGGTGTTTATTCAACTGAGAAGAAAGCATATGAGATGTATTAGAATTTGCTCATAATCTTGGATTTAGTGTTCGAAAAGAACATCATAGCTACTAGCCAAATTCGACAAAAATTAAGTCGAAGGACTTTGTATATTCGAAAGTTGGATTTAAGAAGGGCATTGACTTGAATTCTAATTCGAAATATCAAAAATCCAATACCAGAACTGGGTGTCCAGCTATGATTAGATTTGCAGTGGGTGAAGATAGAGTTTGAAAGGTTCAAAAATTAATTGAAAGACACAATCACGAATTAGCTAGGCCTCAAGATCAACATTTGCTTAGATTATGTAGAAACATTAGTGATGAGAACACATCCGTTCTTAAATCCATGACAGAAGCTGGGATACGAATAGTTGATGCATTTACCTACCTACATGATGAAGTAGGAGGTATATGAAATATAGGATTCTCTAAGAGGTGTTGCAAATTTGGTTTTGATGATGACAAACATGTTTCCAGTGTGTTTTGCTTGGCTAATCTGTTTCAGGCACAAAAGACCGCGAGCCACTCAAGCCAACTCAAGATCGGGTCCAAGTGTGTCAAATGTATGATTTTTCTTTTTATTGAGTCAATTGTAATGTAACTGATTCCCTAGCTAAGTAACCTTGCACACACACACTCAGGGAGAGAGATTGAGTGAATTAGAGTTTCTGTTAAAAATTTGTTCAGATCGTCCTGGACGATATCCACATCGTCCTGGACGATCCAGTTAAAACAGAAACCCTAATTAGGGCGACTAAGTTAAGAGGGTCTGATTGAGCCGATCGTCCTGGACGATCTACGGATCGTACGGGACGATATTCCCAAATCAGAAATTCTCAACCGCCAGATCAAGTTAGGCAAGTTCTTATTTTTAGATACTTGGTCTGATCGTCCCGGACGATACGTGTATCGTCCCGGACGATCCAATACAATCATGCCTAATTTAATCTGGTAATTAAGGAAAGCAATTTATTTTTGGTTGATACGATCATATCGTCCTGGACGATCGCAGGATCGTCCCGGACGATCTTGATCGTCTAGTGCATTTAAGCTGTACGTCCAGAACTATGTACAGGACGATTTGGGGCCTTTTTGAACTAATCGTACCGGACGATGACCCTATCGTCCGGGATGATCAAGTCATTTTTTGGTCGTCCAGCACAGATTTCTCTGGACGACCCGAACTGTCTTCTGGATGATTTCCCTCAATTTGAACTAATCGTCCCGGACGATCGCAGGATCGTACGGGACGATATGAACAACTTTTTCTACTGATCGTCCAGAAGAGCCAGATCGTCCAGGTTGAAACAGCTGAATTTGAACTGATCGTACAGGACGATCTACCGATCGTCCTGGACGATCTTGGCCGACCAGTTGAGATTTAGGGCAAATTTTAAGCCCTCCTTTAAAAAAACTTTTTCCAAGATTGGGAAAAATCTTTTGCTGCCTTCCTTCCCTGAGAAACTCTAGAGAGAGAGAGAAGATCTTGTGAGGGGTAGTTAGTGAGGGATTCACTAAGGTTGCTCCGAGCACGGATCAGAGTCGTCTTCTCCGCTCGTCGTCTTTCGTCTAGTCAGTGTTCGTCGTGGGAGGATCGTTCGCAAGAAGATCCGGGGTTCTCTGCCCGCTTCAGGTGGAAGCGAAAGGAGTTCGTAGGTTCTCTGCCTGCTTTAGGAGGAAGCGAAAGGAGTTCAAAGGTTCTCTGCCTGCTTCAGGAGGAAGCGAAAGGAGGTCGGGTTCTCTGCCTCACCGTGTGGTGAAAAGGAGATTTTTGTACAGGCTTCTCCGCCTTGCTGTGGGAGCAAAAGGAGAGACACTTCTGTTTAGTGCAAAACCCGGAGGGGAGGCTCCGGGGAGTGGACGTAGGTCAAGTTGACCGAACCACTATAAAATCTGGTTTGTTTTTCTGATTCAATTCTGCACTTTAATTTTTCCTGATATTAACTGCTTGGGTGAATATCTGTGGTTGATCTTTTTATCGTTGTTTTAATTCGTTTTTCGCTGCACGTTATAAAAAGATTTTCATAGTTATCGTAAAATTTTTAAATAACCAATTCACCCCCCCTCTTGGTTAGCCTCGGGACTAGTTCACTAGGGCTTAACATCCCTATCGAACTTTCAAGTGGTATCAGAGCGGGATTCAAAATTTAAGTTTAAAAACTTTTGAATTTGATCCATGGCTAACTGTAATAATCATAATACTGCTGAAGGATATTCTATTACGAGACCACTGTTGTTTGACAATATTCCTTTTGATTTTTGGAAAACACGCATGTCTACTTTTCTACAGTCTATTGATTATCTCATGTGGATGTTAGTTAAGGACGGATACGAACCACCTTTTAGACTGATTAACAATGTGAAAACTGAACTGCCTTTTACTGATTGGACGTTTGATGATCGCGATTTAGCACAGTTAAATGCAAAATGCTTGAACTGTTTCTTTTGTGCTTTAAAATCCGAAGACTATATGCGTGTTTCTACTTGTACAACGGGAAAGGAAATCTGGGATAGATTATGCATAACATACGAAGGTACAACTGAAGTCAAACAGTCTAGGTTAAACATCTTGCTACATGATTACGAACTTTTTCGCATGAAACCTAGTGAGACTATTTCAAAAATGTACACAAGGTTCACTAAAATTGTTACCTCTCTGCATGTTCTAGGTAGAGAACTTACTAACTACGAAAGAGTGAACAAAATTCTAAGATGTTTGCCTGCTTCTTATGATGCTAAGATTACTACTATTACTGAATCTAAAGATTTAAACACTTACTCTATTGACAGCTTACTTTGATCACTTATTGCTTACGAGCAAGGGGTGAACCAAAGGCAACTTGATGCAGGTGATCGCAAGAAAGAGAAGACAGTGGCACTAAAGGCCAAGGATTCAGATGCTAGCTCTTCCGGGTCTAATAGCGATGATGTTGCCTTAATCACAAGGCAATTTAAAAGCTTTCTAAGGAAGAAACATAAGAACTATCAGAAGTGGAACAAGGGTAAGTCCAATAAAAATTTTAAGAGTTCATCTGAATCTGTTTGTTTTGAATGCAGGAAGCCTGGACACATAAAGGCTGATTGTCCAACACTTAAAGCTCACCCAAGCAAGGAGAAGGGTGAGGAGAAACCAAAGTTCAGAAAGGACAAGAAGCGAATTCAGAAGGCGTTCTGGGCAGACTCTGCATCCGACTCTTCTGAGACTGAAGCTGAAGAGGAGGAAACAAACTTGTGTCTTATGGCTAATGATCACCCTGGTCAGTCAGATCAGGAAGAGGTATGTGAGCTTACCTACGATCAATTATTTGAAGTTTCTAAAAGAATTCATACATCGTATAGGAAGCTTAAGAAAACTCATGCTAGTTTGAAATTAGATTACTTAACATTGCAAAAAGAGCATGATTCTGTAGTTAAAGATCATTTCACACTTGATTCAAATCACATGTCTTTACTTGATGAATTCGATGAGTTGAATAAAAAATATTCTAATTTAGTTTCTGAGCATGATTCATTGAAAACTACGCATGTGAATTTAGAAAGAGCTTTTAAAGAATTAGATACAATGGCATATGAAGTAGAAAGTAGTAAGGGAACCTTGAAATTTGAAATTTGAAATTGCAAGTTTAAAGAAAGAAAATGAGTTTTTGAAAGTAAAGATCAGTGCTTTTGAAAAGAACAAAACACCGCCTACTTTTGAACAGTTTTATGCACCGCCACTTTTTGAAAAATCTGTTGCAAGTTCTTCAAAGCATGTTTCATATACATCTAGGAAGAGGCATTATCATCCACGTAGATTAGTTAACCCTTTTCCTGGTGTTAGATGTTTTTCATGTGGCATGTTAGGACATATTTCTCACACCTGCACTGTTCACCGTAGTACACATTGGGTGTGGAAACCCAAACTGCCTGTTTCACAGCACAGCACGCATGCATTACATTCTTCTTTTCATAAGAAGGAACCCAAACCTATTTAGGTTCCTAAGACTGACGTTTGATACTTTTGTAGGTGTGCTCTGACACAAGACCTCGTGAGAGCATGTGGTACCTGGACAGCGGATGTTCTAGACATATGACTGGAGATGCAAATCAGTTCATTTCGCTGGAGGCCAGAGCTGGAGGCAAGGTTACACTTGGAGATAACACCACCAGGAAGGTGGTAGGCACAGGTATAATTGGTGATTCAAAGAACTTTATGATTGATAATGTTTTGCTTGTAGATGGACTGAAACACAACCTGCTGAGCATTAGTCAACTCTGTGACAAGGGATACATCATTAAATTCCTGCCCACTGGCTACATTTTAAGCTTAAATGATGAAGTTGTTTTACAGGGGCAAAGGATCAATAACGTCTACAAGCTGGATGTAAGTAGCATTAAATCTAATAATTCAATTTGCTTAAAAACTGCTGCTGATGAGTCTTAGTTATAGCATAGGAGATTGTGTCATGCCAGTATGAAAACCCTTAGGAGAGTCACCCAAAAGGACTTAGTTAGAGGTGTGCCCAAGCTTAAGTTCACTAAGGATCACCTGTGTGATGCCTGTCAGTTGGGGAAGCAAGTCCAGTCCTCTTTTCACTCTGTTAAGGACATTAGCACCTCTAGACCTTTAGAAGTTCTTCACATGGACCTCTTTGGACCCATTAGCACTGTCAGCTTAGGGGAGAGAGTTTATGGTTTTGTGATTGTAGATGATTATTCGAGGTTCACTTGGGTTAAGTTTTTGTCACATAAATCTGAGTCATTTGATGAGTTTAGATCCTTCTCTACTTGGATTCAGAAGAAGTTAGGATGTGAGATTATTACCATCCACAGTGATCACGGAGGGGAATTTGAAAATGAAAGGTTTGGAAGCTTTTGTGATGATCATGGGATTAGTCACAATTTTTCAGCTCCTAGGACCCCTCAGCAGAACGGGGTAGCTGAAATGAAGAACAGGACCTTAGTGGAAGCCGCTAGAGCCATGCTTGCCGAGTATTCACTTCCAAAATACTTTTGGGCTGAAGCGGTGAACACTGCCTGTTATATGCTGAATAGGGTGAATGTGAGAGTCAAACTGAGCAAGACACCTTATGAGATCATTAAGGGTAGAACTCCAAATCTGTCCCACCTCCATGTCTTTGGCTGTAAGGTTTTCATTCTGAACAACGGGAAGTCACCCTTAGGAAAATTTGACCCCAAATCTGATGAAGGAGTGTTCTTAGGATATTCAAGTGTGGGGAAATCCTTTAGGGTGTTCAATAGGAGGACTTTGATGGTGGAAGAAATAACCCATGTAGTGTTTGATGAATCTGAACCTAAGGAGTCTAGATCTGAAGTAGAAGATGAAGAGATTATTGAGGTTACCCAAGGAGTTGGAAATACAAATTTGGAGGAAAGGGTAGAACCTCAAACAGAGTTGCCTAGAGATTGGAGATATTCTTCGAGTCATCCTAAGGAACTGATCTTAGGAGACCCTTATGAAGGTGTTAGGACTAGGCATGGACTTAGGAAGGAAGTAAACCATTCTGCCTTTATCTCAATGACTGAACCCACCAGCATCAATCAAGCCCCATCGAATGAATTTTGGATTTTAGCTATGCAGGAAGAATTGAATCAATTTGTAAGGAATGATGTTTGGGAGTTAGTAGAAAGACCTAAAAATCAAAGTATTGTGGGAACCAAGTGGGTCTTTAAGAATAAGATGAATGATTCTGGTGAGGTGGTGAGAAATAAGGTAAGATTGGTGGCTAAGTGGTATAATCAGATAGAAAGGATTGATTTTGAGGAGACTTTTGCCCCTGTAGCTAGATTGGAAGCCATTAGAGTGCTACTAGCCTTTGCCTGTTATAAGGGATTTAAGCTATTTCAAATGGATGTTAAGAGTGCCTTTTTAAATGGGGTAATTAAAGAAGATGTTTTCGTAGAACAACCCCCAGGTTTTGAGAGTTCCCAATATCCAAATCATGTCTATAAATTAAAAAAGGCCTTATATGGATTGAAACAGGCACCCAGAGCTTGGTATGAGAGGCTTAGCACATTCCTGTTAGAAAGAGAGTTTGTTAAGGGGAGCGTAGACACCACCCTTTTTCTGAGGAGATTAGGAGATGACTTACTCATTGTCCAGATCTATGTTGATGATATAATGTTTGGATCTTCTGATAAATACTTATGTGAAGAGTTTTCTAAAATAATGAGTAAAGAGTTTGAGATGAGTATGATGGGAGAATTGTCCTACTTTTTGGGGTTTAGCATAAGGCAAACGGATGATGGAACCTTTCTCAATCAATCAAAATACACTAAGGACATTTTGAAGAAATATGAAATGGACAAAGCCAAGCCAATCAATACTCCCATGCCCTCCTCAGTTCAGTTAGATAAGGATTCAAATGGAAAATCTGTTGATCAGAAGAAGTATAGAGGGATAATAGGTTCACTGCTTTACCTGACTGCTAGCCGACCTGATATCATGTTTAGTGTCTGTCTTTGTGCTAAGTTTCAGGCTGATCCTAAAGAGTCCCACCTGACTACTGTTAAGAGAATTCTTAGATATCTTTTAGGAACCCCAAACCTAGGAATTTGGTATCCTAGGCACAGCACCTCTTTTGAGATCATTGGATATTCTGATTCTGACTTTGCGGGGTGTAGGGTGGATAGGAAGAGTACTTCTGGGACTTGTCAATTTATAGGACAGTCGTTAGTCTCCTGGTCCAGTAGAAAACAGAACTCAGTTGCACTTTCCACTGCTGAAGCTGAGTACATTGCCTTAGGGAGTTGTGTGGCCCAAGTTCTTTGGTTGAAGCAGCAAGTCTTGGATTTAGGAGTACCTGTTGGCACAATTTCTGTTCTGTGTGATAATACTAGTGCCATATGTATCTCTAAGAATCTAATCCAACATTCTAGAACCAAACACATTGACATTAGGCATCACTTCATTAGGGACCATGTTACAAAAGGGGACATTGAGCTACACCACGTAGCAACTGAAAATCAGCTGGCTGACATATTCACTAAACCACTGGCCTTTGACTCATTCAGCATTTTGAGAACCAGATTAGGAGTGATTGATATAAATGCTTGATTCTGATGACTGCTGATTTATGATTGTTATGATTGGTATTCTGATTTCTGTTAGTTAGTTTTTTGTATTCTGTTTTCTAATTTCTGTTAGTTAGTTTTTGTATTCTGATTTCTAATTTCTGTTAGTTAGTTTTGGTTTGATTATTTACTTTCAGTTGATTTTATTTCTTCTGCTGATTTCTGTGTTACCCGTTTTGTTAGTTTGGTTTGAGTATTTACTTTGCTATGATTTTCTACCTGTTTTTATTTATTTACGGGTTCATATCTTGCACTTACTGTTTTATGCTTTTCAAGATCTGATCAACGCTCACTACTTCTGGTGATCTAAATTTTTGACTGGGAGTTTTTACCTTGTTTTGGTTTGGAAGCTGATAAGCAGTGATTGACTTCGCTGAATCTGTTAAAGGGAAGAAACATTGATAATTGTTTCTCTTCCTCTAACTCCTTTACTGGTGTGTAGTTTCTTTTGAATAAAAATCCTTTTCAAAATTAAAATGTTAGTTTTTGAAATAGAGATTATTTTATCTTCATACAGTAATCTGCCTCATATCAATAGTGTTTTTCAAAGTCTTGAGTCATTAGTTTGATTTTCTAAACCAAGTGATTGCATTTATCATATGTTGTATGGATTTTGTTTTGTGAATCGTTCTTCCTTACTGCGGAGAGTCATCTCCTATGTCTGGAAGATAATCTCACAGCTGAGACTCTTTAATGATTATGAAAAGGAGAAAGCTTATAAAAGATGCGCAGTGCGCCAGATAATTTGAAAAAGAGGCATAAAATGAGCCCAAAACTGAAAAGATGCGAAATTGCCAAATTGGATACACAAAGTGTATCAAAAATCAAAAGATGCGCAAAGCGCCAACCAATTTGAAAAAGAGGCACAAAATGAGCCCAAAACAAGCTTTCTTTCCTTTCAGATTGTTAAATGTCTTAGAGAAATCTGTGCGCCACTTAATATTTTCAAAAGCTTGAGTTTTGAAAATTCCGATTTCTGATTTTTTACTTTGTAACACTATTATATCAGATATTTTTCTGGAACGAGGCTTGAAAGGATCTCTTTTTAAATCTAATGTCTCTTCTTTTAAATCAGATTTTTGTGTTGAAAGAGGTTTGCATCGATAAGGTGCCCGGGGTCGGAGTTATGAAAGTTGATTATTTCCAACCTTTTTTGGATTTCAGCGTTGTCAATCGTCCTGTCATTGGTTTTCGAATCTAAAGTCAAGGAAAAATTCTGATTCTCTAAGAGCAGCTTAATCAAAAATTAAAAAAAAAAAAATAATACTTCTATGTGTTTTTGCGGTAAGTTTTATTCGTCTTTTTGTTATTTTGATTTCATGGTTGTATTTTTTGGATTTTGATCGATCATCTTCATCCTCCATTCTTTTCTGCCTTTCTTCACATCGTCCTGGATGATACACCTATCGTACGGGACGATCCTCTTCGTCCTGGACGATCCAAACATCGTCCTGGACGATTCATTCAAAATCATACCCACTACTCCTGCTGCTGAAACTACCCCAATTATTGGTGATCATCCTGGACGATCCTTACATCGTCCTGGACGATATGATCCATATCTTCCTGATACGATCAAACGGCTGACATTGCACCAATTATTGCCCATCGTCCTGGACGATCCACCTCATCGTCCTGGATGATCCACGTGTCAGCCGCTGGACGATTGGAATTCGGCCCGTCCGACATATTTATTGCATATCGTCCTGGACGATCCACCTCATCGTCCTGGACAATACTTTTCATCAACGGTCGTCCAGCCTGACTCCTCGGGACGATCGCCTGTGTCTAATCGTCCTGGACGATCTCTGATCGTCCTGGACGATCGGACCGCCTTTTTGACCAATCGTCCAGAACGTCATAAATGACCACATCGTCCCGGACGATCCCGCGATCGTACGGGATGATCAGTCCGTTTTCTATTTAAACAGCAGTTTTCTTCATGCTTTTCACATCGTTTTTCCTCCACTTTCCTTCTCCTTTCCTCCTCTTTAGTTTCCTAATGGCTGGTGGCAAAAGATCTCGTCAGAAGGGGGCCAGTTCGTCCCGGGGACATGTCGATCCTCGCTTCCCGAATGCCGCCGATCAGGCGGCTTTCGAATGCTATCGTAATGTGGGTATCACGCACTCCAAGATTGTCAATCCCCGCACTCTCACGTATCCCATCTTAGATTTGTTCGCACACACCTCCCTCACCTTCATTCTGACCTTAGCCTTTCCCTTCAATCTGGAACTCCTTCGCATCTTCTTTGCCAACTTGCGCATTTCCGCGGACTATTCCACTCTTCGCTCCTACGTAAATCAACGCCCCGTGGAACTCACGACCCACGATTTTCACAATATCCTCAATTTGTCTATCACTGGCGACAAGATCCACACGATCATCACCGATCCTGACTATGATTGGAGTGTCGCCAATCACTTCCTTCGCAATACCAACGCACCCTATCACGACAATGCTTGCACTTCCCTTCTCAAGGACGCCCGGACATTCAGCACGTCCTTCGTTCCTCCGTCATTCCAAAGGCGGGGGATCGGATTCACATTACCCCGCTCCTGTCCTTGACCACCTACTACATCATGGCCCGTCGAGAATTTAATGCCTCTGATCTGATCATCCGATACATAGAACATCTCACCACCATTAGAGATCTGGGCCACAGGCGTCGCCCAAATCTAGCTTTAGGTCATCTTATTCACTATGCCTTAGAGACAAAATATGACCTTCAGTATCCTGTCCCTCCTGATGTCCCTCCTTCCTTCTTCACAAACAACTCATTCCACGTCCTACACAGCACCCGCCTACATCCGGAGCCTGCCCCGGATGTTGAGGAAGAAGAGGAAGAGGCTGCTCCAGTTCCTGCTGCACCAGAGGCACCTGCACCCCTTCGCATTGCCTCTCCCCTTGACCACCTGGTGCAGCGCTTCGACCAGTGGGAGGCCCGTTTTGACTCCTACGTGGTTGCCCAGGAGCAGCAGCACAACGAGGACCTCCAACGCTTCGCGGACTATGCTGCGCAGCAGCAGCAGCAGCACGACCAGGACATGGCTTAGTTTGGAGCTCACTTTCAGGCCATTCACCATTACTTCTACCCTCCACCGCCACCTCCCTCTTCCGATCAGGATCCACCTCAGTTTTAGTTTTCTGTCGTGTTGTTGTTCTATGTATGTTTTATTTTATGTTTTATTTTCGTGTTATGTTTTTCGCTCCTCCTTTTTGTGATGTCAAAAGGGAGAGTCAGCTGTAGTCGTGTATTGTTTTAGCTGTTAAATGAAAATTTAAAAAAAATATTTGTTTGTTGGATCTCCTAGTTTACTTTTATTTTCAGACTACTTTACAAATGTTTGCCATCATTAAAAAGGGGGAGATTGTTACAAATCTGATTTTGATGATGACAAACATGTTTCCAGTGTGTTTTGCTTGGCTAATCTGTTTCAGGCACAAAAGACCGCGAGCCACTCAAGCCAACTCAAGATCGGGTCCAAGTGTGTCAAATGTATGATTTTTCTTTTTATTGAGTTAATTGTAATGTAACTGATTCCCTAGCTAAGTAACCTTGCACACACACACTCAGGGAGAGAGATTGAGTGAATTAGAGTTTCTGTTAAAAATTTGTTCAGATTGTCCTGGACGATATCCACATCGTCCTGGACGATCCAGTTAAAACAGAAACCCTAATTAGGGCGACTAAGTTAAGAGGGTCTGATTGAGCCGATCGTCCTGGACGATCTACGGATCGTACGGGACGATATTCCCAAATCAGAAATTCTCAGCCGCCAGATCAAGTTAGGCAAGTTCTTATTTTTAGATACTTGGTCTGATCGTCCCGAACGATACGTGTATCGTCCCGGACGATCCAGTACAATCATGCCTAATTTAATCTGGTAATTAAGGAAAGCAATTTATTTTTGGTTGATACGATCATATCGTCCTGGATGATCGCAGGATCGTCCCGGACGATCTTGATCTTCTAGTGCATTTAAGCTGTACGTCCAGAACTATGTACAGGATGATTTGGGGCCTTTTTGAACTAATCGTACCGGACGATGACCCTATCGTCCGGGACGATCAAGTCATTTTTTGGTCGTCTAGCACAGATTTCTCTGGACGACCCGAACTGTCTTCTGGATGATTTCCCTCAATTTGAACTAATCGTCCCGGACGATCGCAGGATCGTACGGGACGATATGAACAACTTTTTCTACTGATCGTCCAGAAGAGCCAGATCGTCCAGGTTGAAACAGCTGAATTTGAACTGATCGTACAGGACGATCTACCGATCGTCCTGGACGATCTTGGCCGACCAGTTGAGATTTAGGGCAAATTTTAAGCCCTCCTTTAAAAAAACTTTTTCCAAGATTGGGAAAAATCTTTTGCTGCCTTCCTTCCCTGAGAAACTCTAGAGAGAGAGAGAAGATCTTGTGAGGGGTAGTTAGTGAGGGATTCACTAAGGTTGCTCCGAGCACGGATCAGAGTCGTCTTCTCCGCTCGTCGTCTTTCGTCTAGTCAGTGTTCGTCGTGGGAGGATCGTTCGCAAGAAGATCCGGGGTTCTCTGCCCGCTTCAGGTGGAAGCGAAAGGAGTTCGTAGGTTCTCTGCCTGCTTCAGGAGGAAGCGAAAGGAGTTCGAAGGTTCTCTGCCTGCTTCAGGAGGAAGCGAAAGGAGGTCGGGTTCTCTGCCTCACCGTGTGGTGAAAAGGAGATTTTTGTACAGGCTTCTCCGCCTTGCTGTGGGAGCAAAAGGAGAGACACTTCTGTTTAGTGCAATACCCGGAGGGGAGGCTCCGGGGAGTGGACGTAGGTCAAGTTGACCGAATCACTATAAAATTTGGTTTGCTTTTCTGATTCAATTCTGCACTTTAATTTTTCCTGATATTAACTGCTTGGGTGAATATCTGTGGTTGATCTTTTTATCGTTGTTTTAATTCGTTTTCCGCTGCACGTTATAAAAAGATTTTCATAGTTATCGTGAAATTTTTAAATAACCAATTCACCTCCCCTCTTGGTTAGCCTCGGGACTAGTTCACTAGGGCTTAACATCCCTATCGAACTTTCAAGAGGGATGCATATAACTTCATTCAAAAGGAGAGAAGAGCGAAGATTGAGAATGGGGACACAAATTCCCTAATTGATCTATTTAAGGAACAACTAGTTCATGAAAACATGTTCGCATGGGATGTACAAATTAATGAGAACGATATATTATTGAATATTTTTTGGGTTGATGGTTTAGGGAGGATAGATTATGACTGTTTTGGTGATGTGATTATTTTTTTATACTAGTGATAGGCTTAACAAAATTTAGCTTGTGTACCCTTTGTTGGAGTTAATAATCATTGGCAGAATATTCTTTTAGGGGTTATTTTTTTATCGGAGGAGGCTATTGAATCCTTTACCTGGTTATTTAAAATATTTTTATGAATAATGGGTGTAAACATCCCATACCGATATTTATTGATCATGACCAAGCAATGGCTAGGGTGATAGAAATTGTATTACCACAAACACGACATAGGCTGTGCCAATGGCACATCAACAAGAAGGCTCTGTCCAAGGTGTGGTGCTTTAATAGCAACAACAATGTTAGAGGGCTTTTTCATAGGTATTTAAGCAAGTGTGATTTTGAGGAAGAGTTTAAGAAAACCTGGGCTCAAATGATCAATAAAGGGGACCTCCAAATCCATGCATGATTGGTTGAAAGATCTTTATAGAATCATGAATAAGTGGTCAACAATATATAATAAAAAAAAATTAACCTTGTAATTCTTTCAACACAGCATAGCGAGTCCACCAACAATATGTGCTTTGACATATCCAAGCCAACAAGTTCTATAACTGAATATTTTCTGGGCTTATAGAAGTTGATGATGACTTGGCATCAGAATGAATATGATGAAGATTTCAGATGCAGTCAGTTTGACGTAGTACCTTTAGTTAAGAGTAGCCCAATATTGAAGCAAGCTGCCAAATTTTACACAAGAAAATTGTATTCATTTTTTGAGGAGGAGTTCTTACAGGGTGTGGGTGGAATGTGCATAAATCATGCCTCAAGTGACTCATCCACCTTTTTTGTGAAAAGCATGGATAAAAGTGATCAGACACACCATTGGACTGTTCATTTTGATTTAATGGAGGGTACCATTGAATACATTTATGAGAAGTTCAGCATTATGGTTTACTGTGCTCTCATTGTATGAGAGTTATCAGGCAGTTATATCTAGTTAGAATTTTGTCACAGTACCTCTTTCTTTGATGGCCAGCTAGAGCTAGGAAAGATATTTATTCTGGACAAACGGTGATAGGCATGGGAAAGCAGGCGAGCCAAAATTAGGAGGGTGGTAGTGGTATGATATTTAAAAATCATCTTAGTAGATTTGCATATCAAATTAACACATAAGCACAGGGGAATGAGGATGTAGAATAGTATATGTTGGCATCAATAATCAAGATGGCTAAAAATATTGATTTCATCTTGGATGGAAAGAAAAACACCAGCCGTTTGTTGGCAAGACATCAGGTGGTGGGCATAAGAAAGTGAAAGAACCACTGAAGTGCAGACCTAAATGTATTTCTAACCCAAGATTGAAGAGTCATTGGGAGAAGAGGAGAACTAAGAAAATGAAACCTTCACAGCAAGCCCCTCAAACTACAAAATAGTGTACAACCGGTGCAAAATCTGGAATGCAGGCGACTTTCACAAATATATCAGAATGCTTGACAGATGAGTTCATTCTCGGTCGACCAACCAGCCAGTCGTCAGCTGAATATATAAGAATGATGATGGGAATTATTGAGACAGAGAAAAATGAGTGATATGTGACATTTCAATTACCAATATTTTTCTTGCACTTTGTATTATTTATTTCATTATGTACATATTAGAAATGTATGCATCACATTTGGGATGTTATGTTTCATTATAAATTTCTATGAATCAATATAAATTTCCATGAATTATTATAGCTCAGTTTCACTCGGTGTACTCGGTATACTGGGTACCACAGAGCCACTCGGTATTTTACTGCTCGGTACTGATCGCTATAAAGTGGTACCGGTGGGTCCCGTTGATGTTCCTTATAGCAATCTACCATTTATAGTGGCCACATGGAGCAGGTAAGCTATTTATGGTGGCTAGAAGGGTTGGTGTAATATTTAAATTAAATAATATTGGAAAGTTGTCAAAGTTCTTTTATTTAAAGTGTGCAGTAGATAAAGAGGCATTTCTGCTATACAAGCTACTCCCTCGTCTTCTGTAATACTATTCTGTGATATTAGCCTCGTCTTTTTTGTTAGATAATTGAGAAATTTGTGTTGTAATCTCCTATTATCAAAATCATTGTAAAACCAGACGTGTATTTAGGGTTTATTGCATTATAATAAATATTTTGGTATTTACGACAATGATTTACAAACTACGCTGGCGGGATACTAATCTACATCTTGGTATGCCGACCAAAGATTTTGTCTACATTGCAACTAGTGTGATGCATGAACGTCTGTCAGAATCTTTTGATGGTCCACTTGAACAACTAGCAAGGGCTAATCAAGTTTACAGATGTTGTCTGCATTTACTGGAATGAGCGTTGTGATTGTGTACTCCTAATTTCGCATAGAGAGGAAATGTTTGTAGAACAAAATAAAGAAGGCAATTTCCTAAATGCTAATGGTTGGAAATGCATGGAGAAGGAGTTTTATGAGAAGTATCACCATATGGCTAGTCTACACTTTCTTCAGATGCGATATCATGAGTTGTGTCATTCAAGAGGACAAGCCGTTGTTGGTAATTCTTTATCACCTTGTGATTTAAAAAATTGCATTTTTATCACCCTTGGGATCCAGTTGAGGATGCATTTATAGTAGACTTGTATAAGCAACTTTTGAAACAGAGGCTCGACGGTAAGAGAAAGAAGTTTTAAAACTTAGCTAATTGGCAAGATATATAGTACGAGTTAGTAACATATTTTGGATGTTGTCCCATACAAAGTCAACTCTAGGTACATCTTCGTCAATTACTTAAGGATCAGTAGTACTCGACACCGTTTAGTACATGACTCGGTACTGATTGCTCAGTGTGTGTTTCGCTCGGTACATTACTTTATTTGTACTCAGTACCTGTCGGTACCTACCTCGGTACTGATGACTAGTCGGTACATTGATCTCTTTGTTCTTGGTATCATCCGCTTCCTCATAGGACCGCTCGGTACCCAATGGTAGTTTGATCGTCAAACTCGGTACTGTGCGGTACCTACCTAGGTACTAATGACTGCTCGATATATTGATCTGTTTGTTCTCAATACGGTTTGCTTCCTGTTAGGTACCGCTCGGTACCGTACGGTAATTCGTTCGTCAAACTTGATACTGTTTGGTACCTATCTCAGTTCAGTCAGCATTTGAGTAAGGTTTCAAAGCACAAACAAGCAAGATCACAATGCATGTTGTGTTTATGCTTAAAAATGCTCCCCTAGACACAATATTGATACCATTGTATATCAAATAGAGTGGAAATCAAAGTTATTAGTAAGCAAAAAAATTTCTTAATCATTACTCATTACTTGTGGTACTACGGCAATGTGCGTGAATCATAGAACTCCCAGACTTTCTTAATCAAATTTCCAACAACTAGTGTCCAATAACTGTTATGTATCACTGGTATAAGGATGAAATTGCATCCCCTAATAGATTCCTTATTGATGTGGGATACATATGGTTCCGTATTATACTTATATGCATGATATCCCTGGCGTAACAAGGAAACAATTATTTGGAAAACATAATAGAAAAAAAAACACAAAAACATTGAAACCTTTCAGATTAAGCCTAACAAACCCAATGGAAGCTGGAAACAAATATGAATGGTTGGTAGATGCCTGGACAGAGTTTGTTCTTTTTGAATAGTAGAATGACAAATGTGTTAATATGGTTTGTCAAGGTATTCTGCAGTTATGAGCTCATCGAGTTAACTTCTATAGATAACCACGTTCCCGATTGAGAAAATTACATCATTCCTGCAAAACAACCATAAAATGTCACTCCTGAAGATTGGCAGAGATAAAAATATTTTTCGAAACACCTATCTATAAACCCCATCATTTCTTCAGATATATTTAACCGACAAGGGAAATCAATATGAGTGGGTGCAGGCCGAGACTCCATTTTAGCTGCTTCATCTACCACAATAACATCAGTTCCTTGTACATTCCCTTCATGCTCCTTAGGGTTTGTTGCATTATCTGTAGTGGTTCTAGCCTTGGTGGTCTTCCTTTCACCAATGATAAATGGGCTTTTGATGTAGGCAAGGATTCAAGAGAACCCTTGGCTACAAAAGAAAACAAAATAAAAAAAGTTTAGGTCTCCACAATACATTAGAGACCTAACAAAAAGAAAGAAAATACAACATTTAAACGAAATACAACTTCACTTTTATATTAAACGACCGACGCTTACAAACTTATACCATATAACACCTAAAATAACACTTCCATTGTTTGAGAAGAAAGATACAGGTGGGGTGGACACTTGCGTCGAGAAGAAAGAGATAAGAAGCCTGAGAAGAAAAGAGGAGAAGCTCGCAAGCTTTCCTAGAAGAAGCGAAGAAGAGGAGGCATTGCTCGCAAGCAATCCTAAAACAAACCCGCAAGTTCTTGTTCCAAATATTTTCTCACATCACCTCTCTCTCTCTCTCTCTCACACACACAACACATCTAATATATATAGCTTACAAAAGGGCAGCCAAACAACCACTAAAATCTTCATTTAAACCTAATTAAATTTAGGGAAATGAAAGGCCAACAACCACAACACAACAGCCCACAAATCAGCACAGGAAATAGAACACCAAGCCACGAAAAACCCACCCAGTAGCCACGGGAAAGTAGCCAGGCAAGGGACCTGAAGAGCCAACACAGAAAACGAGAAAAGGGAGACCACAGGATAAGCAGCCAGCAAGGAACCCAAAGAGCCAACACAGAAAACGGGACAAGGGGGACCACGGGAAAAGCTACCAAGGAGCAAACCGAAGAGCCAACACCACAAGGGGAAAAGAACCTGCAGCAGATCCCCAAAAGCCCACCCAGGGAACACCAACAGACCAAGAAAATTGAAAAGGCACAAAGGGAAGGGAAGAGACACAATTACACTCCACAATAATGAGCATACCTTTTAGAATTAATGAGCTAACTCCAAGTAGAACCCACATTTTAAGCTCAACATTTAAGCAACCAAGGCCTAACCCGAGAACAGCAAATAGCCCAAGGACAAAAAAATTATTATGATGAATTGACCCCCCCTTACCTACATCAATTCTCCCCCACTTAAGATTGCTCATCTCCTGATGATGCATGAGAATGCTCTGAAGTCGGTGCATCTAGCTTTTGAATTTTTTCTTTATACCTTTTCAAAATTTCTTCTCGTTCTTCTTTGAATTGTTCTTGTAGCAATTTCTTCTTCTTCATATATTTCTACGTACACATATGCATCTTCATTTGAAACTTGTATAATTCATTGCAGAGGATCTGTTGAATCACCTTCTGATGGAACTAACCTATCCATTGGTACTTGATTTTCAAATTCTTCTTGCTGATTTTCATCCACCATGGGCTCAATGTTTTTGTCTTTTTCCATTTTTTAAACACTTAAAAAAAAGACAACAACAAACAACAAGACACTCACAAAAGAAGACACATTACAACCAAGACTCACATACAAACCAAACCTAGGATATATTAACTTGCTCTGATACCATTTGATGTAGGCAAGGATTCAAGAGAACACTTGGGTACAAAAAGAAAACAAAATAAAAAAAGTTTAGGTCTCCACAATACATTGGATACCTAAAAAAAAAAAAAAGAAAATACAACATTTAAACGAAATACAACTTCACTTTTATATTAAACGACCGACGCTTACAAACTTATACCATATAACACCTAAAACAGCACTTCCATTGTTTGAGAAGAAAGATACAGGTGGGGTGGACACTTGCGTCGATAAGAAAGAGATAAGAAGCCTGAGAAGAAAAGAGGAGAAGCTCGCAAGCTTTCCTAGAAGAAGCGAAGAAGAGGAGGCATTGCTCGCAAGCAATCCTAAAACAAACCCGCAAGTTCTTGTTCCAAATATTTTCTCACATCACCTCTCTCTCTCTCTCTCACACACACACACACAACACATCTAATATATATAGCTTACAAAAGGGCAGCTAAACAACCACTAAAATCTTCATTTAAACCTAATTAAATTTAGGGAAATGAAAGGCCAACAACCACAACACAACAGCCCACAAATCAGCACAGGAAATAGAACACCAAGCCACGAAAAACCCACCCAGCAGCCACGGGAAAGCAGCCAGGCAAGGGACCTGAAGAGCCAACACAGAAAACGAGAAAAGGGAGACCACGGGATAAGCAGCCAGCAAGGAACCCAAAGAGACAACACAGAAAACGGGACAAGGGGGACCACGGGAAAAGCTACCAGGGAGCAAACCGAAGAGCCAACACCACAACGGGAAAAGAACCTGCAGCAGATCCCCAAAAGCCCACCCAGGGAACACCAACAGACCAAGAAAATTGAAAAGGCACAAAGGGAAGGGAAGAGACATAATTACACTCCACAATAATGAGCATACCTTTTAGAATTAATGAGCTAACTCCAAGTAGAACCCACATTTTAAGCTCAACATTTAAGCAACCAAGGCCTAACCCGAGAACAACAAAGCCACCAACCGAGAACAGCAAATAGCCCAAGGACAAAAAAATTATTATGATGAATTGACCCCCCCTTGCCTACATCAATTCTCCCCCACTTAAGATTGCTCATCTCCTGATGATGCATGAGAATGCTCTGAAGTCGGTGCATCTAGCTTTTGAATTTTTTCTTTATACCTTTTCAAAATTTCTTCTCGTTCTTCTTTGAATTGTTATTATAGCAATTTCTTCTTCTTCATATATTTCTACGTACACATATGCATCTTCATTTGAAACTTGTATAATTCGTTGCAGAGGATCTGTTGAATCACCTTCTGATGGAACTAACCTATCCATTGGTACTTGATTTTCAAATTCTTCTTGCTGATTTTCATCCACCATGGGCTCAATGTTTTTGTCTTTTTCCATTTTTAAACACTTAAAAAAAAGACAACAACAAACAACAAGACACTCACAAAAGAAGACACATTACAACCAAGACTCACATACAAACCAAACCTAGGATATATTAACTTGCTCTAATACCATTTGATGTAGGCAAGGATTCAAGAGAACACTTGGGTACAAAAAGAAAACAAAATAAAAAAAGTTTAGGTCTCCACAATACATTGGATACCTAAAAAAAAGAAAGAAAATACAACATTTAAACGAAATACAACTTCACTTTTATATTAAACGACCGACGCTTACAAACTTATACCATATAACACCTAAAACAGCACTTCCATTGTTTGAGAAGAAAGATACAGGTGGGGTGGACACTTGCGTCGATAAGAAAGAGATAAGAAGCCTGAGAAGAAAAGAGGAGAAGCTCGCAAGCTTTCCTAGAAGAAGTGAAGAAGAGGAGGCATTGCTCGCAAGCAATCCAAAAAAAACCCACAGGTTCTTGTTTCAAATATTTTCTCACATCACCTCTCTCTCTCTCTCTCTCACAACACATCTAATATATATAGCTTACAAAAGGGCAGCCAAACAACCACCAAAATCTTCATTTAAACCTAATTAAATTTAGGGAAATGAAAGGCCAACAACCACAACAAAGTAGCCCACAAATCAGCACAGGAAACATAACAGCAAGCCACAGAAAACCCACCCAGCAGCTACGGGAAAGCAGCCAGGCAAGGGACCCGAAGAGTCAACACAGAAAATGGGAAAAGGGAGACCACGGGATAAGCAGCCAGCAAGGAACCCGAAGAGCCAACACAGAAAACGGGACAAGGGGGACCACGGGAAAAGGTACCAGGGAGCAAACCGAAGAGCCAACACCACAAGGGAGAAAGACCTTGCAGCAGATCCCCAAAAGCCCACCCAGGGAACACCAACAGACCAAGAAAATGGAAAAGGTACAAAGGGAAGGGAAGAGACACAAGTCCACTCCACAATAATGAGCATACCTTTTAGAATTAATGAGCTAACTCCAAGTAGAACCCACATTTTAAGCTCAACATTTAAACAGCCAAGGCCCAACCCGAGAACAACAAAGCCACCAACCGAGAACAGCAAACAACCCAAGGACAAAAAATTATTATGATGAATTGACCCCCCCCCCCCCTTGCCTACATCAATTCTCCCCCACTTAAGATTGCTCCTCTTTTGATGATGCATGAGAATGCTCTGAAGTCGGTGCATCTAGCTTTTGAATTTTTTCTTTATACCTTTTCAAAATTTCTTCTCGTTCTTCTTTGAATTGTTCTTGTAGCAATTTCTTCTTCTTCATATATTTCTCTATACACATATGCATCTTCATTTGAAACTTATATAATTCATTGCAGAGGATCTATTGAATCACCTTCTGATGGAACTAACCTATCCATTGGTACTTGATTTTCAAATTCTTCTTGCTGATTTTCATCCACCATGGGCTCAATATTTTTGTCTTTTTCCATTTTTTAAACACTTAAAAAAAAGGCAACAACAAACAACAAGACACTCACAAAAGAAGACACATTACAACCAAGACTCACATACAAACCAAACCTAGGATATATTAACTTGCTCTGATACCATTTGATGTAGGCAAGGATTCAAGAGAACACTTGGCTACAAAAAGAAAATAAAATAAAAAAAGTTTAGGTCTCCGCAATACATTGGAGACCTAAAAAAAGAAAGAAAATATAACATTTAAACGAAATGCAACTTCACTTTTATATTAAACGACCGACGCTTACAAACTTATACCATATAACACCTAAAATAGCACTTCCATTATTTGAGAAGAAAGATACAGGTGGGGTGGACACTTGCGTCGAGAAGAAAGTGATAAGAAGCCTGAGAAGAAAAGAGGAGAAGTTCGCAAGCTTTCCTAGAAGAAGCGAAGAAGAGGAGGCATTGCTCGCAAGCAGTCCTAAAATAAACCCGCAGGTTCTTGTTCCAAATATTTTCTTACATCTCCTCTCTCTCTCTCTCTCTCTCACAACACATCTAATATATATAGCTTATAAAAGGGCAGCCAAACAACCACCAAAATCTTCATTTAAACCTAATTAAATTTAGGGAAATGAAAGGCCAACAACCACAACACAGCAGCCCACAAATCAGCACAGGAAATAGAACACCAAGCCACAAAAAATCCACCCAGCAGCCAGGCAAGGGACCCGAAGAGCCAACACAAAAAACGGGAAAAGGGAGACCACGGGACAAGCAGCCAGCAAGGAACCCGAAGAGCCAACACAGAAAACGGGACAAGGGGGACCACGGGGAAAGCTACCAGGGAGCAAACCGAAGAGCCAACACCACAAGGGGGAAAGAACCTGCAACAGATCCCCAAAAGCCCACCCAGGAAACACCAACAGACCAAGATAATCGAAAAGGCATAAAGGGAAGGGAAGAGACACAAGTCCACTCCACAATAATGAGCATACCTTTTAGAATTAATGAGCTAACTCCAAGTAGAACCCACATTTTAGCTCAACATTTAAGTAGCCAAGGCCCAACCCAAGAACAACAAAGCCACCAATTAAGAACAGCAAATAACCCAAGGACAAAAAATTGTTATGATGAATTGACCCCCCCTTGCCCACATCAGCTTTGCACCAATTCCCTCTTACGATTTGCCCGTTGGCATACATGTTTTGTTATGATTTGTGCAAATCCGTTCTTTCAAGTAAATTTTGATAAAAGTTATTTTTGATGATTACAAAAGCCTATTATTTGTTTATTCTTTTCCTAACAAATATTGGAGTATCTTTTTATGTGTACTAACATATTTTTTAGAAAATTTATACTCCAGACTGCTGAAGACTTCAAGTTCATTAGTTAATATTTATTATGAGTGAAGTCTGTATTTTTATTTTCCTTGAGTCTGAGAGAGTGTGATTTTAAGTTGGATAACTGTGCACACACAAAATGGGAGAGTGAAAAACTTAATTTTTAAAACTGATCGTACAATACGATAATGGATCGTATGGGATGATATGAATTATATGTCCTCCAAAATGAGCTTAGCAACTTAAAAAGTTTTTCTAAGTCCAATTCATACAGTATGAAGTTACCTTTGTACAGAAGGATTTACTGTATGAATGGCTCTGAATGCATCGTACGAATGGCTCTGACTTGTTCATCTCAAGGTTCGTATGGGACAAAATGATCGTACGAATGACTCTGACTTGTTCATCTCAAGGTTCGTATGGGATGAAATGATCGTACGAATGGCTCTGACTTATTCATCTCAAGGTTCATACGGGACAAAATGATCGTATGAACGGCTCCGACTTGTTCATCTCACAGTTCATACAGGATGACCTATTGGTACGAATGGCTCTAAATGGTTCTTACTGGGTTGTACGGGACGGATCGTTCAATTTTTTGAACTATTCGTACAGTACGTTATGAAATCGTACTGGACAATCGGCACGCGTGAAACTTAAAATTTTTAGTTTTTGGATGATTTTTCTTATCCTATGTATTTAAAGGTCTTAAAACTAACTGAACGAAAAATCCTTCTGCAAAAATTTTCTTGAAGAGTGAAAGGGAGAGTATTTGGGAGAAAGTGTTGAGAGATCTTTAAAGAAAATATTGTGAGGGGATTCACAAGGTTATCCAATAGTGAGGATCTTATGTTTTGTACTTCAAGCATCTTCCTAATCTCCTTGAAGGCTCTTGCAAGAGAATTATTCGAGAGGTTTTCAGTTCTCTGCCATCACTTGGAGGGTGAAAAAGGATGATTGGTTCTCTGCTGACACCTGGAGGGTGGGAAAGGATGAGTGGGTTCTCTGCCTTCACCAGGAGGGTGAAAAAGGATGACGGTTCTCTGCCGCATCAAAATTTAGTGGAAGAGAGTTTTTGTAAAGGCTTCTCCGCCTTGCTGTGGGGGCTAAAGGAGAGTCACTTTGGTTTAGTGCAATATCTAGAGAAGGAGTCTTTAGGGAGTGGATGTAGGTCGTGTTTGACCGAACCACTATAAAATATGGTGTTCTCTATTCTATTTTTTTACTGTATTTTCTTACTACACTGTGTTTTATTTTTTTATGGTTAAAAAGCATCATAGTTTATCTCTGTTCGTACAGTATAAATTGAGATCGTACAGTACAATTTGCCTTGTCTTTGTGATTAAAATTTTTTCAAAATTGTAAGTGAATTTTAAAAGTTTCAATTCACCCCCTTCTTGGTTAGCCTAGGGACGCAATTTATAGGTCTAACAACCTATTCGTACTTTCAAGTGGTATCAAAGCTTATTTCAAAAATCACTGTTTAGATTACTTTTTGAAATTCAATCATGGCTAATTTTGGAAATCGGAACACGTTAGAAGGTTACTCGATCACTAGACCACCTTTGTTTGATAATATTCCATTTGATTTCTCGAAAACTCGCATGTCTAATTTTCTGTAATCTCTTGACTATCGCATGTGGATGTTAGTTCAGGATGGTTACGCTGCACCTACTAGACTTATAAATGGCATAAGAGTTGAAACACCATTTACTGATTGGACATTAAAAGAAAGGGAATTAGCACAACTAAATGCAAAATGCTTGAACAGTTTTTTTTTGTGCTCTTAAATCTGAAGACTATATGCGTGTTTCTACTTATAAATCTGGATAGGAAATATGGGATAGACTTTGCATTATATATGAAGGTATAAATGAAGTGAAACAAACTAGGTTGAATATTCTTTTGCATGATTATGAACTCTTTCGCATGAAATCGAATGAATCAATTTCAGACATGTATACACATTTTACATATATAACCACTTCATTGCATACCTTAGGTAGGGAATTAACGAATGTGAAAAAACTAAATAAAATACTTCGTTGCTTACCTACTACTTATGATGCAAAGATTACTACAATAACTGAATCGAAAGATTTAAATATCTATTCTATTGATAATCTTCTTGGATCACTAATTGCTTATGAGTAATTTATGACTCAAAGATAGATTGATGCAGGAGACAAGCGGAAGGAGAAGAACATAGCTTTGAAGGTGGAAGGTTCAGACAGTGATCAGTCACTTCCTGAGGATGAAGAAGACATTACCTTGATGACAAAGCAATTTAGAAGTTTCCTAAAGAGGAAGCAGAGAAGACGCCAATAGTGAAACAAAGGGAAGTTCCATAAAAATATTAAGGCTTCTAATGATGTTATTTGTTATAATACAGGAAGCCAAGACACATAAAGATGGATTGCCCCAATCTCATGGCTAATCCTAGCAAGGAGAAAGCTGAGGAGAAACCAAAGGATAGAAAGGGCAAGAAGAGACTTCAACGAGCTTTTTGGGTTGACTCAGCTTCAGATTCTTCAGAAATAACACCTGAAGAGGAAGTCACAAATTTGTGCTTAATGGCTGACAACCTTGATCATTCAGATCAAGATGAGGTATGTGATTTAAGTTATGAAAAATTATTTGAAGTTTTTGAACGCATTCATTCAGCATATAAGAAACTAAAGAAATGGCATGCAAAATTAAATATGGATTATCTAGAGCTACAAAAAGAATACGAAATCCTTAGGAAAGATCATGCATTAATTGATAGCAACCACATTACTATATTGGATGAATTTGATGATTTGAATAAACAACATGAATGTTTAAAATCATCACACACTAAACTTGAGAATGATTTCAAAATTTTTATGGATGAATCAAATAGGAGAGAGCATAACTTGAAGATTTAAAATTTGATTTTAAAAAGTGCTAATACATATCTTGAGGTTAAGTTAAAAGCACTTGAGGAAAATAGGAAACCACATAGACTTGAATATTTTCATAAAATTTATCATAAGTCAATTGGTTTAAAATCAAAGAGAAGATCTTATAGTACAAGTAGATTGGTGAATCCTTTTTCATGAGTGAAGTGTTTTTCTTGTGGTATGATTGGACATATATCCCACACTTATACTATTCATCATAGAACACATTTAGTGTGGAGACCAAGGATGCATAATACACATCATATCACACATGCATCAATTTTAAAATTGCCAAGAGGAGAACCCAAACTAGTTTGGGTTCCCAAGTCTAATATTTGATAATTTTGTAGGAATGCTCAAACACAAGACCTCGTGAGGGTATTTGGTATCTGGATAGCGACTGCTCAAAGCATATGACTGGAGATATAAATCAATTTATAATGCTGGACCAGGAATGGAGGCAAGGTTACACTTGGAGACAATACTACCAAGAGAGTGGTAGGTACATGTATAATTAAAAATTCTAGAAATTTTGTGATTGAAAATATTCTATTGGTTGAAGGCTTAAAATACAATCTGTTGAGCATAAGTCAATTGTGTGATAAAGGTTATCATATAAAATTCTTGCATACTAGTTATGTTATTAGTCAAAATGGAATTATTGTGGTAAATGGTGATAAAGTGAATAATGTTTACATGCTAGATTTGAAATATATAAAACCTTCTACTACTGTTTGTTTGAAAATTGTATCTGATGAATCATGGTTATGGCATAGAAGACTTTGTCATGCTAGTATGAGAAATATTAAGAAAATCACCCAAAAGGAGCTAGTTAGAGGTGTACCCAAATTAGACTTTACTAAAGACCATTTGCGTGATGCATGTTAATTAGGAAAACAAGTAAGATCCTCCTTCAGTTCACTCAAGCAAATTAGGACTAACAAGCCCTTAGAAATTCTTCACATGGATCTATTTGGACCTGTTAGTACCTTAAGTCTAGGAGAAAAAAGATTTGGATATGTAATTATGGATGATTATTCTAGGTTCACCTGGATTAGATTTTTGTATCATAAGAGTGAATCATTTAAGGAGTTTAGAGATTTTGCCACTTGGATTCAGAGAAAACTAGGTTTTAAAATTGTGACTATCCAAAGTGATCATGAGGGAAAATTTGAGAATGAATTGTTGGATGATTTTTGCAAATCTCTTGGGATTTAACATAAATTTTCAGCTTCTAGGACACCTCAATAGAATGGAGTTGTAGAAAGAAAAAATAGGATATTAATTGAAACTGCTAGAGCCATGTTGGTAGAGTATTCACTTCCAAAATATTTTTAGGCTGAAGTAGTTAGCACAGTGTGCTATATAATGAATAGGGTGTACATTAGGTCTAAATTAAATAAGACACCCTATGAACTTCTTAAAGGTAGAAGTCCCAACCTCTCACATCTACATATTTTTGGATGTAAAGTGTTCATTCATAATAATGATAAACTCTCTTAGAAAAATTTGATCCCAAATCTGATGAAGGAATCTTTCTAGGTTATTCAAGTGTTGGAAAATCCTATAGAGTTTTTAATAAAAGAACATTGGTAGTTGAGGAGACCACTAATGTTATTTTTGATGAATCTTATAATAGTGAAGGGTCTAAATTAGATGAAGATGAGGTTGAAGTTATATCCCAAAAACTTGAAAATCAAAATGTTGAAGAAAGAGTTGAAAAGGAAGAAGAAAACCAATTGCTTAAAGAATGAAAATTTGTTAGAAGTCATCCTAAAGAGTTGATTTTAGGAGAACCGAGTGAAGAAGTTAGGACTAGGTATGGTTTGAGGAAAGAAGTAAATCATTCCGCTTTTATTTCAATGATTGAACCCACTAATATAGATCACGCACTTTTTGATGAATTTTGGATTTTGGTCATGCAAGAAGAATTAAATCAATTTAAAAGAAATGATGTTTGGGAGCTAATTGAAAGGCCAAAAGATCAAAGTGTAGTTGGGACTAAGTGGGTGTTCAAAAATAAAATGAATGATTCAGAAGTTATTATAAGAAATAAGGCTAGATTGGTAACTAAGGGGTATAATCAAATAGAAGGGATTGATTTTGAGAAGACATTTGCCCTTGTAGCAAGACTTGAAGCAATTAGGGTGTTATTAGCCTTTGCCTATTTTAAAGATTTTAAATTATATCAAATGGATGTTAAGAGTGCCTTTTTGAATGGGGTGATAGAAGAGGATGTTTATGTTGAGCAACCTCCAGGTTTTAAAAATTCTAAATTCTCTAATCATATTTTTAAAGTAAAAATGGCATTGTATGGACTAACAGGCTCCTCAAGCTTGGTATGAGAGGTTAAGTACTTTCTTATTAAAAGGATCATTTGTTAAAGGAAATGTGGACACCACTCTATTTTTGAAAAGAATTGAGAATGAAATACTCATTGTATAAATTTATGTGGATGACATCATTTTTAGATCAACTGATAAAAATCTATGTAATAAATTTTCAAAAATAATGAGTAGTGAATTTGAGATGAGTTTAATGGGTGACTTGAGTTATTTTCTTGGTTTTAGCATAAAGCAAAATGAGGAAGGAACATTTCTTTGTCAATCTAAGTATGTTAAGGACATCCTCAAAAAGTATAAAATAGATAATGCTAAACCTGTAACTACATCCATGAGTTCCTCAGTACTATTAGATAAGGATCCTAAGAGACAATCTGTTAATCAAAAGAAGTTTAGAGGAATAATTGGATCATTGCTTTATTTCACAGCTAGTCAACCAGACATTATGTTTAGTGTTTGCTTATGTGCTAGATTTTAATCTGATCCAAAGGAATCATATTTGACAGCAGTGAAAAGAATATTGAGATATCTTTTGGGAACTGAAAATTTAGGGATTTGGTATCCTAAGTATAGTTCTTCTTTTGAAATCATTGGATACTCAGATTCTGATTTTGTAGGCTGTAGGGTTGATCGGAAGAGTACTTCTGGGACTTATCAATTCATTGGAAATTCTTTAGTATCTTGGTCTAGTAGGAAACAAAATTCAGTAACACTTTCTACAGCTGAAGTAGAATATATTATCTTAGGGAGTTGTGTTGCATAGGTGCTTTGGTTGAAACAACAAATGGTTGACTTAGGATTTTCTATTGGTACCATTCCAATCTTTTGTCATAACACTATTACCATTTGTATTTTAAAGAATCCTATTCAGCATTCTAGAACAAAGCATATTTATATAAGGCATCATTTCATAAGAGATCATCTCGAGAAAAGGGAAATTGAACTATATCATGTTGCTACTAAAGATCAACTTGCAAATATTTTCACAAAACCCTTAGCTTTTAACACTTTTAGCATGTTAAGGACAAGGCTAAGTGTGATTGATCTTAATGCTTGATTGAAAATTCTATAAATTTGTTTTGTATCTATTTGTTAGTTTGTTTATTTTTAGTTTATTGTGTTTTATGGTTATTATTTGTGTCTTCTGAAAAAAAAAAGAAAAATAAAAAATCTATTGTGTTTTTGTTCATTATTTTAGTGTTGAAAAACTGTAGAGCTGAAGTGACGAACTGTATTTTCTTGGCTTGTTCGTACAGTATGATGGCAGCATCGTACTGTACGATATGTATAGGCTCGTCTGTACGAATGGGGTGGGTTCACGATTAGTATCACTTATTATTGGTGATCATACGTACGAACACATCATTTGTCTGTACGATCAATGTGTCATTTCGGATGAGGACGAACCTAACCGTCGCCTGAATGATCTTTAATTTTTTGATCGTCCCGGACGAATACATCATCGTCTATACGATTAAAAAGTCAAAAAGCCTACACGAAAGAACGCCTTGGGAAGGGTAGTTTACAAAAAGCCGTTTCATTTTTGACCATTTTTGTTTGTCCGTATGAAAAAATATTTTGTCCCGTACGAAATGTTCTTCATATAATACGAAATGGGTTTCGTATAGTACGATTGATCGTTGTTCTATATAAAGGTGGGTTATTTTTATTTCATTTCACTTTCATTTTCAAATCCTTCAGAGCATAAAATAGAAATGTCAGGCGGTGGAAAGAGAGCTAGAGTGTCTAGGGGATCGTCGTCCAGGCAAGATTGGGATGATAATTTCTTAAGTGCTCAAATGTAGAAGCATACTATAGGTTTGCTGCTTCAAAAATCACTCCTTCTCGCATCCTACTATAAGATAACATTCATTTTGTAGTAATGTCACTCTTTGACTCCACTTAATTTTCCTTCCTTCTCACCCTAATCTATGCCTGCAATAAAGACATTTTCCATGTCTTTCTAGCAAACATGAAATTCAATGAGGACCATTATAGGATCACTTCGTATGTTTTAAAACAAAGGGTAAAGATAACCAAGGAGGACCTTGGAGAATTTTTTCATCTAAAAACTCTTGGTATTCGGGCACATACCCTTACTTCTAGATCGGACTATGATTGGTGCGAAGTCAATCAAGTTATTAGGGGTGTAAGCCAACCATCGCACTATCCTAAAGTTGAGTCTCTGAACCAAATTGCTAGAATTATTCAACATGTTCTCAGGTCGTCCATCATTCCCAAAGCAGGAGATCGAGTAAACATGACTCCTCTTCTTTCTACTGTCACTTATTTGATTATGTCTGGCCAACCCATTGATGAAGCCCAATTAATTTTAGACTATCTTTATACTCTCACCGATATTGGTTAGCCTAGTGTAAAATGAAAGAAAAACATTACCCTAGGTCATATTATTTGCTACATTCTTGAAAATAAGTACAATTTGGTCCACCCTGACGGACCTTCTGAACTTCCACTCTACTTTATCGATGCTTCTTTTCGGGCACTTTTTGGGAAAGATGGAAATGTAGATAGTTCTGAGGATGAACCTACACCTACACCAGGACCTAACCTAGACTACTATCAGGACATGGTTCAGCATTTTGATAAGCTTGACCAAAGGTTTGATTGTGTGGAGGCACATTTGAAATGGTAGAACGATCAATATAATGAGGATAGGGTGTGGATTCGAGATCGGTTCGAATCGGTAAACACCAACATTGCAACCTTCAATAGCTACTTTGCTATGTTTGCCGCTCCTCCACCTCCTCCAGATCAGAGTCCCTCAGACTATTAGGGATGTTTTTCTTATTGCTTGGCTTGGTTCTTGCTCTACTATTCTTTAAGGCTGTGATTGTTGTGATTCTAGTTTTTGATGTTTTTCTATGTGGTAGATATTTATGTTTAGCAAGCTTTATCTTATGAGATTGCTTTTGAATATAAAAGCTTGGTATTACATATATGTGGATCATTATGGAATGAAGAAGTTCAAGTTTAATGCATATTATTTTATGACAGTGACTATGACTGGAAATTTACTAATCTTGAACACTCAAATGTAGTTGATCAAATTTATACAATATTAACTGAATTTGGATAACAATAGAAATTTCTGTGCATATTTTTAATTTCTCAAAATATTTAGATTTCACTATGATTTGATATAGATTAAAAGATCTTACTTTATCTTATTTTATACATGTGTTACTTAGCCTAAATTATTGTATATTTGATGTCTTAATATTACTCTTAATTTCTATATCAATGTGTTCATTATTGTACGAGTGATTAAGGGATTATATTGTTGGAAAGAATATTATTTCATCAAAACATAATGAGCCAAAAATTAAAAAGAAAATGCACAAAGTGTGCCATATAGTAAAAGATGCGCAATGTCGCCAACATTGTTAAGAGGTACAAAATTAGCCCAAATATTTGAAAAGATGTGCAATGTCGCCACACTATTGTCAATCTCATTAGAATCAAATCGCTGCTCACTACTGCTGATAAACTAAATTTCTGACTAAGTGTTTACCTTGTTGTTTTTGTTTGAAAGATAGTAAGCAGTGATTGACTCATCCGAATTTGTTAAAGGGAAGAAATATTAATGATTGTTTCTTTTCCTCTAACTCCTTTAGTGATGTATTATTTCTTTTGGATAAAAATCTTTTTAAGTAGAGGTATTAGATTTGACTTATGTTAAGAAAGGTAGAGGTAGACCTAAAAAGACTTGGTTAGAAAATATTAGAAATGATCTTTCTTTATTAGATTTAAACGAGAATTTGACTTTGAACCAGACACAATGGAGAAAAAGGATTCATGTTGCCGACCCCACGTAGTGGGAAAAAGGCTTGATGTTGTTGTTGTTATTGTTGTTGTTGATAAAAATCTTTTTCAAAATTAAATAGTTGGTTTTTGAAATAGAGATTTATTTTATCTTCCTACAGTAATCTACCTCATATAAATAGTATTTTCAAAACTTTGAATCATCGTTATATATTTTCTTAATCAAGTGATTGCACTTATGATATGATTTATAGTTTTTGTTTTGTAAATTACTCTTCCTTACTGTAGAGCGTGAGTTTTGTCGTCTCTTATGTCTAGAAGGTAATTTCACAGCTGAGATTCTTTAACGATTATGAAAAGAAGCAAGCTTACAAAAGATGCGCAGTGCACCAAATAAATTGAAAAAGAGGCACAAAATGAGCCCAAAGCTGAAAAGATGCGCAATGTCGCCAAACTGAAAGATACACAAAGTGTATTAAAAATCAAAAGATGCGTAAAGCACCAAAAAAATTGAAAAAGAGGCCCAAATGAGCCCACAAAGAAATAAGCTTTCTTCCCTTTTAGAACCTTAAATATCTTAGAAAAATCCATGTGCCACTTAATATTTTCAAAAGTTTGAGACGAAAAATCATGATTTCTGATTCCTTACTTTGTAATACTATTATATCATATATTTTTCTGGAACGAGGCTTGAAAGGATCTCTTTTCGAATCTAATTTTTTTTCTTCTAAGTTAGACTTTTGTTTGAAAGGAATATGAACATGTAATGTGTCCGAGGTAGGAGCTACGAAAGTTGATTTTCCAACTTTTCTGGATTTCAGCCTTGTCGATTTTCTTCTTGTTGGCTTTTGAATTAAAAATCAGGGAAAATTCTGTTTTACTGGAGCTGATAAAAAAAATAAATAAAAAAAATTTTTTGTTGTTTTCACTTTTGTTTTTCTCGTTTCTTTTTTATTTGTTGTGATTTTGGATTTTCTTTTTTTTTGTGTTTTTTGGGATCCCTGATCTTTCCTCTCCCCCCTTTATCTTTTTTCTTTTTTCTTCACATCGTCCTGGATGATCCACACATCATCCTGGATGATATTCTTCATCCTGAACGATACACACATTATCCTGGATGATCGATTCAAATCATCCCCCCACTTGATCCAACAGTTGATATGCACCAATTATTGGTGATCGTCCTGGATGATACACCTCATCATCCTGGATGATCCACGTGGCAGCAGTTGGATAATTTAAATTCAGCCCTGTCCTATTCATTTATTGCATATCATCCTGGACGATCCACCGAATTGTACGGGACAATACTTTTTTTTTTCAAAAGTCGTCCAGCTGTCTCTTCGAGACGATCGTCTGTGTCTTATCATCCTGGACGATATCTAATCATCCTGGATGATCTGACCGTCTTTTTGACCAATCGTCCTGAACGTCATAATTGCTCATATCATCCTGTATGATCCTACAATCGTCCTGGACGATCTGGATGATTTCTATTTAAACAGCCATTTTCTTCAGAATTTTTCATACATTCTCTTCCAATCCTTCATCACTTCTTCTTTTTATGGCTGGTGGTAAGAGATCTAGGCAAAGGGGTACCAGTTCCTCCCAGGGAAATACCGATCCCCATTTTTTTGATGCAGCTGATCAAGCTACTTTTCAACGCTACCTTGATGCTGGGATCACAATATCAAAAATTGTGAATCCAAGGACCCTCACCTATCCGGTACTCAACTTATTCACTTACACTTCCCTCACTTTCATCCTTACTCTCGCCTTTCCTTTCAGCACTGACCTTATAAGGGTCTTTTTTGTAAATCTTCATATCACTTCTGATTACTCCGCCCTTCAATCATTTGTTAATCAACGATCGGTAGAATTAACCCGTGAGGATTTCCATAATAATCTTCAACTGTCAATTTCTGGCGATAAACTTCACATTGTATCATCTAACCCTGATTTTAATTGGAGTGTCGCCAATTACTTTCTTCGTAACAATAATGCCCCTACCACAACCAGCTCTGTTCCTCCCTAGTCAAGGATGCTAGGACAGTCCAACATGTCCTTCACACCTCTATTATTTTTAAAGCTGGGGACCACATCCACATCATTCCTTTACTCTCCCTCACTACCTACTACATCCTGGCCCATCATGATTTTAATGCCACTGATTTAATCTTTCGTTACATTGAACAATTGACTACAATTAGGGATCTGGGCCACATGAGACGTCCCAATCTAGCCCTAGGACATCTCATCCACTTTGATCATGAAACAAAATATAATTTTCAATATCCAGATCCCGCTAGAATCCCACCTATCTTCTTCTCTAACAACTCCTTCCACATTCTTCACAGCACTCGACTTCATCCGGAGCCCGCCCCAGATATTGAGGAAGAAGTGGAAGAAGTTATTCCTGAACCTACTGGACCTGCTCCTCTCCATATTCAATCACTGATAGATCACTTGGTGCATCAGTTCGACTAGTGGGAGGCTCGGTTCAACTCCTACGTGACTCACCAACAGGAGCAGCATGACCAGGATATGGCCTGGTTTGGTGAGTAGTTCGCCACCATTCATAGTTACTTTCATCCACCACCACCTCCTCCGTCTGATCAGGATCCGTCTCTTTTTTAGATTGTTTATTTTACTGTGTTTGTGATGTTTTTAGTTTGTTGTTATTTTTTGTCTTTTCTGTTCCTCTTTTTTGTGATGCCAAAAGGGGGAGTTATTTTTGTGTTGTAGTAGTTTCAGTTGATTATTTTTAGTTGTGTCTCTTATTGTATTGAATGTTATCACTGGTTATTAATGATTAAGAAAATTTATTTTCTCTCACCTATGCTTTAATTACTATAATCTGGTTATTTTGAAACTACTGTATAGTTATTTGCCATCATAAAAAAGGGGGAGATTATTACAAATCTGATTTCAAGGACTATGATTTTGATGATATCAAACATCTCTCTTTCAGGTTCACAGGATCAATTGCAAGTCAAGCCAGCCCAAGGTTGGGTAAGTCGGTTTGTGGTTCAGGGTTAATATACTTTTTTACTTTTCTTGAATCAAATGTAATGTAATTGATCGCCTAGCTTAGTAACCTTGCACACACACACTCAGGGGGAGAGTTTTAGTGAAATAGAGTTTCTGTTTATTTTTTTGTTCAGATCATCCTAGATGATGTTCATATCGTCCTGAACGATCCAGTAAAAATAAAAACCCTAATTAGGGTGACTAAGTTAATTTGGTCTGATTAAGACTATCATCCTGGATGATCCTATGATCATACAGAATGATAGGCTCAAATCAAAAATTCTCAGCCACCAGATCAAGTTAGGCAAGTTTATATTTTTAGATACTTGGTCTGATCGTCCAGGACGATACGTGTATCATCCTGGACGATCCTTTACAATCATGCATAAATTAGTTTGGTAATTAAGGAAATCAATTATTACCTGATTGATATGATCATATCATCCCAGGCGATCTCAATATCGTGCGAGATGATACATGCAAAATACTGACTGTCCAGAGCAATTCAGCTGGCCGAATTGAATTATCCTCTGTATAATATGCTCAGTTTTGAACTAATCATACGAGACGATATTGGTATCAATCCGAACGATCAAGCCATTTTAAATCATACAGCACATTTTATGCAGTCCGATCAGCACGATGCTCAGGATGATTTTGGCTATTTTGAATTAATCGTACAGGACGATATGTATATCATCCTGGCTGATCAAGTCATTTTGAGATCGTCCAGCCTAAGTTGAGCTGAACGAACAGAACGATTCTCTGGACGAAATTCCTGATTTACACTAATCATCTCGGATGATCACAAAATCGTACGGGACGATCTGAACAACTTTATCTTCTAATCGTCCAGAGAAACCAGATCGTCCAGGCTTAAATATGAGATTTTACATTGTTCGTACAAGATGATCCGTCGATTGTCCTAGATGATATTTGACGACCAGTTGAAATTTAGGGTAATTTTCAAGCCCTCCTATAAAATTTTTTTTTCTTCCAGCAAGAAAAATCTTTTGCCACTTTCCTTACCAAAGAAACTTGAGAGAAAGAGAGAGAGCTTGGGAGAGAGAGAGAGAGAGAGAGAGAGAGATGATCTTATGAGGGGGAGTTTGTGAGGTGTTCACAAAGGTTGCTCCAAGCAAGGATCAGAGTCGTCTTCTCCAGTCTTCGTCTCTTGTCTTGTCAGTGTTTCTTGGGAGGATTGTTCGCAAGAAGATCCGGGTTCTCTGCCTGCTTCAGGAGGAAGTGAAAGGAGTCTAGGTTCTCTGCCTGCTTCAGGAGGAAGCAAAAGGAATTCAGGTTCCCTGCCTCACCGGGTTGGTAGAAAGGAGTTTTTGTACAGGCTTTAAAAGTTTGTTAGGGATGTTAACCCCTTATGAACTAGTCCCGAGGCTAACCAAGAGGGGGGGGGGGTGAATTGGTAGTTTTAAAAATTCGAGAGCAAAACAATGAATAAGAAAAATCTTTGTGAATGTTTTAAAACTTTTACAGTTATGTGATGTTGTGTAGATGTTTAACAATAACAGAATAATACTCACAAACACATAATCATCAATAGAAAAGTAAGTGTAGAAAACAATTGAAAAGAACACACCAGATTTTATAGTGGTTTAGTCAACTTGACCTACGTCCACTCCCCGGAGCCTCCTCTCTAGGTATTGCACTTACAAAAAGTGACTCTCCTTTTGCTCCCACAGTAAGGCAGAGAAGCTTGTACAAAAACTCCTTTCCACCAACTTAGTGAGGCAGAGAACCCGAACTCCTTTTGCTTCCTCTTGAAGCAGGCAGAGAACCTTGACTCCTTTTGCTTCCTCCTAAAGCAGGCAGAGAACCCGAATCTTCTTGCAAACGATCCTACCAAGAAACACTTGACAAGATAAGAGACGATGACCAGAGAAGACAACTCTCATCCTTGCTTGGAGCAACCTTTGTGAACACCTCATAAACTCCCCCTCACAAGATCCTCTCTCTCTCTCCCAAGTTCTCTCTCTTTCTCTCAACTCTGGTAAGAAAAGTGGCAAAAGATTTTTCTTGTTGAAAGAAAAAGATCTTAAATAGGAGGGCTAAAAAATTACCCTAAATCTCAACTGGTCGTCAAAGATCATCTAGGATGATCGGTCGATCGTCTTGTACGATCAGTTCAAAATCACATTTTTCAGCCTGGACAATCTGATTTCTCTAGACAATTAGTAGAAAAGTTTTTTCGGATCGTCCCGTACGATTCCTCGATCGTCTAGGACGATTAGTGTAAATCAGGAATTTTTTCCAGAAGATCGCTCTGTTCGTCCAGTGGAACCTGTGCTGGATGATCTCAAAATGACTTGATCGTCCAGGACGATATCGCTATCATCCTGTATGATTAGTTTAAAAATGACACAATCGTCCTACACACCGCTCTGTCCGTATAGCCAAAATATCCTGGACAATCTTAAAATGACTTGATTGCCCGGGATGATATGGTGATCATCCCATACGATTAGATCAAAATTGGGAATATCATTCTATACACAGCTCTGGTCATTCAGTTGAAGTGCTCTAGACGGTCAGGATGTTGCACGCATCGTCCAGGACGATCTTGCGATCATCCGGGATGATATGATCGTATCAATCAAAATTAATTACTTTCCTTAATCACCAGACTAATTTAGGCATGATTGTAAAGGATCATCTAAGATGATACACGTATCATCCGGGACGATCAGACCACATATCTAAAAATAAAAACTTGCCTAACTTGATCTGGCGGCTGAGAATTTTTGATTTGAGCCTATCATCCTGTACGATAATCAGATCATCCAAGATGATATTCTTAAGTAAATCGACTTAACTTGGTCGCCCTAATTAAGGTTTCTATCTTCACTGGATCATCCAGGATAATATGAACATTGTCTAGGATGATATGAACAAAATTTTTGAAATAGAAACTCTAATTTTGTAAAACTCTCCCCCTTGAGTGTGTGTGTGCAAGGTTATTAGCTAGGGGATCAATTACATTATAGTTGACTCAAGAAAGGGAAAAAATATAATTAAACACACGCAGACCCGATCTTAAGTTGGCTTGAATTGAATTTGATTTTTTGTACCTGAAATGTTAGCCAATCAAAGCAAAACACAGAAATGTTTGTTATCATCAAAATTATAATCCATAAATCCAAGTTTGCAATAATCTCCCCCTTTTTGATGATGGCAAACATTTAGTTAGTAGTTTCAAATCAACGAGATTACAGTAATTAAAACACAGGTGAGAGAAGATAAATTTTCTTAATCATTGATAACTAGTGATAACATTCAATACAATAAGAGACACAACTAAAATAACAAATGAAACTAGTACAACATAAAAATAACTCCCCCTTTTGACATCACAAAAAGGAGGAACATAAAAGACAGACAAACAACAGTAAACTGAAAAACATCACAACAAACTGAAACAAACAGCCTAAAAGAGAGGTGGATCCTGATCAGATGGAGGAGGTGGTGGTGGATTGAAATAACTGTGAATGGAGGCGAACTGCTCGCCAAACTAGGCCATGTCCTAGTCATGCTGCTCCCATTGGGAAGTTACGTAGGAGTCAAAACGGGCCTCCCACTGGTCGAAACGCTGCACCATATGATCAAAGGGTGATGCAATACGAAGAGGAGTAGGTGCATCAGGTGCAGCAGGTACAGGAACAACTTCTTCCTCTTCCTTCTCAACATCCACGGTGGGTTCTGGATGAAGTCGGGTACTGTGGAGGACATGGAAGGAGTTGTTTGTGTTGTAGGAAGGAGGGACATCAGTAGGAACCGGATATTGCATATTATACTTTGACTCAAATGTATAGGCAATGAGGTGGCCGAGGCTAGATTTGGGGGTCTCCTGTGGCCCGGATCCCTAATGCTAGTGAGATGTTCGATATAGCGGAAAAGGAGATCGGTAGCTTTGAACTCCCGGTGGGCCATGATGTAGTAGGTGTCAGGGAAATTAAAGGTGTGATGTGGATGCGATCCCCAGCCTTAGGAATGATTGAGGAACGAAGGACATGTTGAATTATACGGGCATCCTTAAATGGGTAAGAACATGCATTGTCATGGTAGGGGGCGTTGGTATTTCTAAAGAAATGATTGACGACACTCCAGTCATAATTAGGATCAAAAGCTATGTTGTGGAGCTTATCTCTAGTGATTGAAAGTTGAAGGATGGTGTGAAAATCATGTGTGGTCAATTCTACAGGTCTCTGATTTATAAAGGAGTGCAGTGCAGAGTAATCAGAGGTGAGGCGAAGATTGGCAAAAAAGACCCTAAGAAGTTCAGAGCTAAAGGGGAAGGCCAGGGTGAGAATGAAGGTAATGGAGGTATGAGCAAACATATCCAGTACTGGGTAGGTAAGAGTGTGGGGGTTGACAATCTTTGAATGAGTGATTCCAACCAAGTTAACGTTGGAAGGCAGCCCGATCGGCTGTATTAGGAAAGCGGGGATCGACATTTCCCCGGGATGAACTTGCACTGTGATGCCTTGATCTTTTTCCACCAGCCATGAAGAACAAAATGCAAGTGAGGAGAGGGAAGAGTGGAGTGAGAAATTTGGTGAAGAGGGGCTGTTTATAAAGAAAATGGACCGACCGTCCAAGACGATCGCAGGATTGTCCAGAACGATAGGTGCAATAATGACGGCCTCGATAATTGGTCAAAAAAGGCGGTCCGATCATCCAGGATGATTAGATATCATCCAAGACAATTAGACACAGGCGATCTTCTCGAGGAGTCCAGCCGGATGACCGTTGATGAAAAGTATCGTCTAGGATGATTAGGTGGATCGTCCAGGACGATATAAAATAAATGCATCGTACGAGCCAAATTTGAATCATCCAGCTGCAGACACGTGGATCGTCCATGATGATGAGGTGGATCATCCAGGATGATCACCAATAATTCGTGTATATCAACTGTTTGATCAAGATAGGGAAGATTTGATTAGATCGTCCAGGATGATGTGAGGATCGTCTAGGACGATTACCAATAATTGGTGCATATCAGCCATTTGATCAAGATGGGGAAGATTTGAATCGATCATCCAGGATGATGTGGGGATCATCCATGATGAAGAATATCGTCCAGAATGATGTGGGGATCGTATAGGACGATGTGGGGATCGTCCGGGATGTGTGAAGAAAAAAAGAAAAAAAATGAAGGATGGAGAGGAATGATCAGGGATCCCAAAAACATAAAAAAATCTAAAATCACAACAAATAAAAAAGGAATGAGAGAAAAAAATGAAAATAATAAAAAAATTTTAATTTTTTTGATCAGCTCCAGTTAAACAAAATTTTCCCTAATTTTTAATTCAAAAGCCAACAAGAAGAAAATCGACAACGCTGAAATCCAGAAAAGTTGGAAAAGCGACTTTCATAGCTCCTACCTCATACACCTTACATGTTCAAATTCCTTTCAAAAAAAAGTCTAATTCAGGAGAAAAGAAATTAGATTCAAACAGAGATCCTTTCAAGCCTCATTCCAGAAAAATATCTGATATAATAGTATTACAAAGTAAGGAATAAGAAATCATGATTTTTTGTCTCAAGCTTTTGAAAATATTATGTGGCGCATGGATTTTTCTAAGATATTTAAGGATCTGAAAGGGAAGAAAGCTTATTTCTTTGTGGGCTTATTTGGGCCTCTTTTTCAATTTGTTTGGCACTTTGCACATCTTTTAATTTTTGATATACTTTGTGTATCTTTCAGTTTGGCGACATTGCATATCTTTTCAGCTTTGGGCTCATTTTGTACCTCTTTTTCAATTTATTTGGCGCACTACGCATCTTTTGTAAGCTTGCTTCCTTTCATAATCATTAAAGAATCTCAGCAGTGAAATTACCTTCCAGACATAAGAGACGACAAAACTCACGCTCTATAGTAAGGAAGGATAATTCACAAAACAAAAATCATAAATCATATGATAAGTGCAATCACCTGATTAAGAAAAAACATAATGATGATTCAAAGCTTTAAAAATACTATTCATATGAGGTAGATTACTATATGAAGATAAAGTAGATCTCTATTTTAAAAACTAACTTTTTAATTTTGAAAAAGATTTTTATCCAAAAGAAACCATACACCTTTAAAGGAGTTAACGGAAGAGAAATAATCATCAACATTTCTTCCCTTTAACAGATTCAAAGGAGTCAATCACTGCTTACAAGCTTCCAAATAAAAACCAGGAAAAAACTCTCAATCAAAAATTTAATTTATCAGCAGTAGTGAGCAGTGATCAGATTTAGAAGTGAGTAATAAGTAAATACAAATAAGAAAGAAGAAAAATAGACACACAAAAATCAGTAAAGAAAAATCAGCAAATGAAAATACCAAATCTGATAAGCAAATCAAACAGTGAAAATCAGCAAGAAAAGAAAAATTCTAAAGTAAAACGGACAATCAAATCAAACAAAAACTAAAATCAAAATGAAGAAAACAAAAAATCATCAGAAGTAAAAAATCATCAGATTCATGCATTTATGTCAATCACTCCAAATATGGTCCTCAAAATGCTGAATGAGTCAAAGGCCAGTGGTTTAGTAAATATGTCAACCAGTTGATTTTCAGTTGCTATATAATATAGCTCAATGTCTTCTTTGTAACATGGTCCCTAATGATGTGATGCCTTATATCAATATGTTTGGTTCTTGAATGTTGGATATAATTCTTAGAAATACATATGGCACTAGTGTTATCATATAGAACTGAAATTGTGCCAACAGGTAATCCTAAATCCAAAACTTGTTGCTTCAACCAAAGGACTTGGGCCACACAACTCCCTAAGGCAATGTACTCAGCTTTAGCAGTGGAAAGTGCAACTGAGTTTTATTTTCTACTAGACTAGGAGACTAAAGACTGTCCTATGAATTGACAAGTTCCTGAAGTGCTCTTTCTATCCACTCTACACCTTGTAAAGTCAGAATCAGAATATCCAATAATCTCAAAAGAAGTGTTGTGCCTAGGGTACCAGATTCCTAGGTTTGGGGTCCCTAAAAGATATCTAAGAATTCTCTTAACAACAATCAGGTGGGACTCTTTAGGATCAGCTTGAAACCTAGCATAAAGATAAACACTAAACATAATATCAGGTCGGATAGCAGTCAGGTAAAGCAGTGATCTAATTATTCCCCTAAACTTCTTTTGATCAACTGATTTTCCATTTGAATCTTTATCTAACTGAATAATGGAACTCATGGGAGTATTGATTGGCTTAGCTTTGTCTATTTCATATTTCTTCAAGATGTCCTTTGTGTATTTGGATTGATTCAAAAAGGTTCCATCATCCAATTGCCTTATGCTAAACCCCAAAAAATAGGATAATTCTCCCATCATACTCATCTCAAATTCCTTACTCATTATCTTAGAGAAATCATCACATAAATTTTTATCAGAAGATCCAAAAAGTATATCATCAACATAGATCTGGATAATGAGTAGATGATCTCCTACTTTCATAAGAAAAGGGGTGGTGTCTACGCTCCCCTTTATAAACTCTCTTTCTAATAGGAATGTGCTAAGCCTCTCATACCAAGCTCTGGGTGCCTGTTTCAATCCGTATAAGGCATTTTTTAATTTATAAACATGATTAGAACATTGAGAATTCTCAAAACTTGGGGGTTGCTCTACAAAGACATCTTCCTTTATTACCCTATTCAAAAAGGCACTCTTGATATCCATTTGAAACAGCTTAAATCCCTTATAACAGGCAAAGGCTAGTAGCACCCTAATGGCTTCCAATCTAGCTACAGGGGCAAAGGTCTCCTCAAAATCAATCTCCTCAATTGGAATGTACCCCTTAGCCACAAATCTTACCTTATTTCTAACCACCACATCAGAATCATTCATCTTATTCTTAAGGACCCATTTGGTTCATACTACACTTTAATTCTTAGGTCTTTCTACCAACTCCCAAACATCATTTCTCACAAATTGGTTCAATTCCTCTTATATTACTAAAATCCAAAATTCATCAGAAAGGGCTTGATTGATGTTGGTGGGTTCAGTCATTGAGATAAAGGAAGAATGGTTTACTTCCTTCCTAACTCCATGCCTAGTTCTAACTCCTTCAGAAGGGTCTCATAAGATCAGTTCATTAGGATGACTCGAAGAATATCTCTAATCTCTAGGCAAAGTGTTTTGAGGTTCAACCCTTTCCTCCAGATTTACATTTTCAACACCTTGGGTAATCTCTCCTACCTCTTCTTCTTCCTCAACTCTAGTCTCCTTAGGATCAGATTCATCAAACACCATATGAGTAGTCTCCTCCACCACCAAAGTCCTCTTGTTAAACACCCTAAAGGATTTCCCCACACTTGAATAACCTAAGAACACTCCTTCATCAGATTTGGGGTAAAATTTTCCTGAGGATGATTTCCCATTATTATGAATGAAAACCTTACAACCAAATACATGGAGGTGGGATAGGTTTGGAGTTCTACCCTTAATGATCTCATAAGGTGGCTTATTCAGATTGGATATTACATTCACCCTATTCAGTACATAACATGTAGTGTTCACCGCTTCAGCCCAAAAGTATTTTGAAAGTGAATACTCAGCAAGCATGGCTCTAACGGCTTCCACTAAGGTCCTATTCTTCCTTTCAGCTACCCCATTCTGCTGAGGGGTCCTAGGAGCTGAAAAATTATGGTTAATCCCTTGATCCTCATAAAATGATCCAAATCTTTTATTTTCAAACTCCCCACCATGATCACTATGGATGGTAATAATCTCACATCCTAACTTCTTCTGAATCTAAATGGAGAAAGATTTAAATTCATCAAATGACTCAGATTTATGTGACAAAAATTTAATCTAAGTGAACCTTGAGTAATCATCAACAATCACAAATTCATAGACTTTACCCCCTAAACTGGTAGTGCTAATGGGTCCAAACAAATCCATGTGAAAGACTTCTAAAGATCTAGAGGTGCTGATGTCCTTAATTGAGTGGAAAGAGGAGTGGACTTGCTTCCCTAATTGACAGGCATCACACAGGTGATCCTTAATGAACTTAAGCTTGGGGACTCCTCTAACTAAGTCTTTTTGGGTGACTCTTCTAAGGGTTTTCATACTGGCATAATATAACATTCTATGCCACAACCAAGACTCATCAGCAGTAGTTTTTAAGCAAATTGAAACATTAGCTTTAAAGCAACTTTTATCCAGCATGTAGATATTGTTGATCCTTTCTCCCCGCAAAATAATTTTATCATTTAAGCTTATAATGTAGCAAGTGGGCAGGAACTTGATGTTGTATCCTTTGTCACAGAGTTGACTGATGCTCATCAAGTTATGTTTTAATCCATCTACAAGCAAAATATTATCAATTATGAAATTCTTTGAATCACCAATTATACCTGCTCCTACCACATTCCTAGTGGTGTTGTCTCTAAGTGTAACCTTGCCTCCAGCTCTGGTCTCCAGCGAAATGAACTGATTTGCATCTCCCGTCATATATCTTGAACATCCGCTGTCCAGGTACCACATGCTCTCACGAGGCCTTTTGTGAGAGTAAGCCTACAAAATAATTAAACGCTAGATTTAGGAACCCAACCAAGTTTGGGTTCCTTCTTATAAAAAGTAGAAGAATGCAATGCATGCATATTGTATTGTGAAGCATGCGATTTGGGCCTCCACACCCAATTTGTACTACGATGAACCGTGTAGGTGTGTGAGATATGTCCTAGCATGCCACATGAAAAACATCTAACACTAGGAAAAGGATTAATTAATTGTCATGGGTGATAGTGCCTCTTCCTAGGTGTGTATGAAACATGCTTTGATGATTTTGTATTTGATTCTACAAATGGTGGAGGTGCATAAAATTGTGCAAAAGTAGGAGATTTTTTATTTTTCTCAAAAGCACTCAATTTTACACTTAGAAATAAATTTTCCTTTTTGAGGCTTGTAATTTCAAATTTTATTGCACCCTTACTACTCTCTACGTCATATGCCATGTTGTCTAATTCTTTAAAAGCTCTTTCTAATTCAACATGCGAGGTTTTCAATGAATCATGATCAGTAATCAAATCAGAATAATTTTTATTCAATTCATTAAATTCATCAAGCAAAGATATGTGATTGCTATCAAGTGTAGAATGATCCTTAATCAAAACATCATGCTCTTTTTACAAATTCAAAAAATCTAATTTTAGGCTAGCATGTGTTTTCTTAAGCTTCATATATGATGAATGGATCTTTTCATGAACTTCAAGTAATTAGTCGTAGGTCAGTTCACATACCTCTTCTTGGTCGGACTGACCAAGGTGCTCACCAGCCATCAAACATAAGTTTATAACTTCCTCTTCAGCTTCAGTCACAGTGGAGTCAGATGCAGAATCTACCCAGAACGCCTTTTGAATTTGCTTCTTGTCCTTCCTATACTTGGGTTTCTCCTCACCCTTCTCCTTGCTTGGGTGAGCCTTAAGTGTAGAAAAATCAGCCTTTATGTGTCTAGGCTTCCTGCATTCAAAATAAACAGTATCAGATGAACCTTTAAAATTTTTACTACTCTTACCTTTATTCCACTTCTAAAAATTCTTGTGTTTCTTCCTTAGAAAGCTTTTGAATTACCTAGTGATTAAGGTAACAACATCGCTATCAGACCTAGAAGTATCAGTATCTGAATCATTGGCCTTCAGTGCCATATTTTTCTCCTTCTTTCTTTCACCTACATCAAGCTGTCTTTGGTTTACCCCTTGCTCGTAAGCGATGCGTGATCCAAGTAAGTTATCAATATAATAAGTATTCAAATCTTTGTATTCAGTAATTACAGTTATCTTGGCATCAAAAGAAGAAGGCAAATATCTCAGAATTTTGTTCATTTTTTCATAGTTTGTAAGCCCTCTTCCTAAGGCATATAAAGAAGTGATAATTTGAGTAAACCTAGTAAACATTTCAGAAATCAATTCACTAGGTTTTATGTGGAAGAGTTCATAGTCATGAAGTAAGATGTTCAGTATAGATTGCTTAACCTCAGATGTACCTTCATAAGTAATGCATAATCTATCCCAGATTTCTTTACCCGTAATGCAATTGGAAACATGCATGTAATCTTCAGATTTCAATGCAAAGAAAAAATAGTTCAAGAATTTTGCATTTAATTTGGCTAAGTCCCGATCATCAAAAGTCCATTCAGTGAAAGGCAGTTCAGTTTTAATACCATTAACAAGTCTATGCGGTGCTTCATAACCATCTTTAACAAGCATCCACGTACGATAATCAATAGATTGAAGAAAAGTGGACATGCGAGTTTTCCGAAAATTAAAAGATATGTTATCAAACAAAGGTGGTCGTGTAATTGAATAACCTTCAACAGTATTACGATTACCAAAGTTAGCCTTGGATCAAATTTGAAAGTTTTTAAACTTAATTTTTGAATCCCTCTTTGATACCACTTGAAAGTTTGTTAGGGATGTTAAGCCCTTATAAACAAGTCTCAAGGCTAACCAAGAGGGAGGGCGGGGGGGGGGGGGGGGGGGAATTGGTAGTTTTAAAAATTTGAGAGCAAATTATGATTAAGAAAATCTTTGTGAATATTTTAAAACTTTTATAGTTATGCGATGTTGTGCAGATGTTTAACAATAACAGAATAATACTCACAAACAGACAATCATCAATAGAAAAGTAAGTGCGGAAAGTAATTGAAAAGAACACACTGGATTTTATAGTGATTCGGTCAACTTGACCTACATCCACTCCCCGGAGCCTCCCCTCAGGGTATTGCACTAACAAAAAGTGACTCTTCTTTTGCTCCCACAGCAAGGCGGAGAAGCTTATACAAAAACTCCTTTCCACCAAACCGGTGAGGCAGAGAACCCGAATTGCTTCCTCCTGAAGTAGGCAGAGAACCTTGACTCCTTTTGCTTCCTCCTGAAGTAGGCAGAGAACCCTAAACACTTGATAAGAGAAGAGACGACCAGAGAAGATGACTATGATCCTTGCTTGGAGCAACCTTTGTGAACACCTAAAAAACTCTCCCTCATAAGATCCTCTCTCTCTCTCTCCCAAGCTCTCTCTCTTTCTCTCAAGTTTCTCTGGTAAAGAAAGTGGCAAAAGATTTTTTTTGTTGAAAGAAAAAGATCTTAAATAAGAGGGCTCAAAAATTGCCCTAAATCTCAACTGGTTGTCAAAGATCATCCAGGATGATCGGTCGATCGTCCTGTATGATCAGTTCTTATTTACATGTTTCAACCTGGATGATCTGGTTTCTCTGGACGATTAGTAGAAAAGTTTGTTCGGATCGTCTCGTACGATTCCTCGATCATCCGAGACGATTAGTGTAAATCAGGAATTTTGTCCAGAAGATCGCTCTTTTTGTCTAGTGGAACCTGTACTGGACGATCTCAAAATGACTTGATCATCCAGGATGATATTGCTATCATCCTATATGATTAGTTTAAAAATGACACAATCATCCTGCACACCGCTCTATCCGTAAAGCCAAAATATCCTGGACGATCTTAAAATGACTTGATCGTCTGGGATGATATGGTGATCATCCCGTACGATTAGTTCAAAATCGGGAATATTATCCTACACACATCTCTGGTCGTCCAATTGAAGTGCTCTGGATGGTCATGATTTTGCATGCATCGTCCAGGATGATCTTGCGATTGTCTGGGATGATATGATCGTATCAATCAAACTTAATTACTTTCCTAATCACCAGATTAATTTAGGCATGATTGTAAAGGATTATCCAGGATGATATACGTATCGTACGAGATAATCAGACCAAATATCTAAAAATAAAAACTTGCATAACTTGATCTGGTGGCTGAGAATTTTTGATTTGAGCCTATCATTTTGTACGATAATAGGATCATTCAGGATGATATTCTTAATCAGACCGACTTAACTTGGTCACCCTAATTAGGGTTTCTGTGTTCACTGGATCATCTAGGACGATATGAACATCATCCAGGATGATATGAACATTGTCCAGGATGATATGAACATCGTCTAGGATGATATGAACAAAATTTTGAAATAGAAACTCTAACTCAGTAAAACTCTCCCTCCTGAGTGTGTGTGTGTAAGGTTACATAGCTAGGGGATCAATTACATTACGTTTGACTCAAGAAAGGGAAAAAAATATAATTAAACACATGCAGACCCGATCTTGAGTTGGCTTGAATTGCATTTGATCTTTTGTACCTAAAATGTTAGCCAATCAAAGCAAAATACATAAATGTTTATTTTCATCAAAATTTTAATCCTTAAATGTAGGTTTGTAACAGGCTTCTCCGCCTTGCTGTGGGAGCAAAAGGAGAGTCACTTTTTGTTAGTACTCGAAGGGGAGGCTCTGGGGAGTGGACGTAGGTCAAGTTGACCGAACCATTATAAAATCCGGTGTGTTCTTTTCAATTATTTTCTGCACTTTATTTTATTGTGATTATCTGCTTGGGTGAAATCTGTGATAAATCTTTTTATCGTTGTTTTAATTCATTTCCGCCGGAAATTATAAAAAGATTTTTCTTTTGTTTTAAAACTACCAATTCACCCCCCTCTTGGTTAGCCTTGGGATTAGTTCACAAGGGCTTAACATCCCTAACGAACTTTCAAGTGGTATAAGAGCATACCCACTTGACTTTCAAGTGGTATCAGAGCATATCTACTTGACTTTCACTCTTTAATTGGTTTAGAGAAGTCAATCACTGCTTACAAGCTTTCAAACAAAATTAAGGTAAAAACTCATAAAATAAGCAGCAAATACGCATTGATACGCAGTGAATACACAATAAATATGCAATAAATACACAGTAAATATGTAGTGAATATCCAGTAAATACGTAGTGAATACGCAGTAAATACGTAGTGGATACGCAGTAAATATGCAAGCAATACATAGTAAATACGCGGTGAATATGAAGTAAATACGTAATGGATACTTAGTAAATACGTAGGCAAAATGCAGTAGATATGCAATAAATACACACAAAATACTTAAGCTCAAAATGCTTACAAGATACGCACAGAATACACACAAAATACACACACGACTCACAAGGCATACTCAACAAAAATAACAAGAGATAACCAAATCCAATAACAAATCAAACAAACTAAAATCAGTAGAAAAATAAAAAAATCTAAAAGGAAACGATAATCAAGTCAAACAAAAACTAAAAAGAAACAAGAAAAAAAAATGAAAAACAGAAAGTTCAGAAATCAACAATCATCAGATTCATGCATTTATGTCAATCACACTCAATCTAGTCCTTAAAATGTTGAATGTGTCAAAGGCCAGTGGTTTAGTAAAGATGTCAGCCAATTGGTTTTTAGTTGTTACATGGTGTAACTCAATGTCTCATTTGGTAACATTGTCCCTAATAAAGTGATGTCTTATGTCAATGTATTTGGTTCTAGAATGTTGGATAGGATTCTTAAAAATATATATGACACTAGTGTTATCACATAGAACTAAAATTGTGCCAACAGTTAATCCTAAATCTAAAATTTGTTGCTTCAACCAAAGGACTTGGGCCACACAACTACCTAAGGCAATATACTAAGCTTCAACAGTAGAAAGTGCAACAGAGTTTTGTTTTCTATTGGACCAGGAGACTAAAGACTGTCCTATGAATTAACAAGTTCTAGAAGTGCTCTTTCTATCCACCCTATATCCTGCAAAATCAGAATCAGAATATCCAATAATCTCAAAAGAAGTGCTGTGCCTAAGATACCAGATTCCTAAATTTTGGGTCCCTAAGAGATATCTAAGGATTCTCTTAACTACAGTTAGGTGGAATTTTTTTAAGATCAGCTTGAAACCTAGCACAAAGACAAACACTAAATATGATATCAGGTCGGCTAGCAGTCAGGTAAAGTAGTGATCTATTAATTCCTCTATACTTCTTTTGATCAACAGATTTTTCATTTGAATCCTTATTTAACTGAATAGTAGAACTCATGGGAGTGTTGATTGGCTTGGCTTTGTCCATTTCATACTTCTTCAAGATGTCCTTAGTGTATTTTGATTGATTGAGAAATGTTCCATCATTCATTTGCTTTATGCTAAACCCTAAAAAGTAGGATAATTCTCCAATCATACTCATCTCAAACTCTTTACTCATTATCTGAAAAATTTATCACATAACTTTTTATCAGAAGATCCAAAATGTATATCATCAACATAGATCTGGATAATGAGTAGATCATCTCCTACTTTCCTCAGAAAAAGGGTGGTGTTTATGCTCCCCTTAACAAACTCTCTTTCTAGTAGGAATGTGCTAAGCCTCTCATACCAAACTCTGGGTGTCTGTTTCAATCCGTATAAGGCCTTTTTTAATTTATATACATGATTTGGATATTAGGAACTCTCAAAACCTGGGGGGTGCTCTACAAAGACATCATCTTTTATTATCCCATTTAAAAAGCACTCTTGATATCCATTTAAAAAAGCTTAAATCCCTTATAACAGGCAAATGCTAGTAGCACTCTAATGGCTTCCAAACGGGCTACAGGCGCAAAGGTTTCCTCAAAATTAATCCCTTCTATTTGGTTGTATCCCTTAGCCACCAATCTTGCCTTATTTCTAATCACCACACCAAAATCATTCATCATATTCTTAAAAACCCATTTGGTTCTTACTTCACTTTGATCCTTAGATCTTTCTACTAGCTCCCAAACATCATTCCTTACAAATTGATTCAACTCTTCTTGCATGGCTAAGATCCAAAACTCATCAGAGAAGGCTTGATTTAGGTTGGGGGGTTTAGTCATTGAAATGAATGCAGAGTGGTTTACTTCTTTCCTAAGCCCATGCCTAGTTCTAACACCTTCAGAAGGGTCTCCTAAGATCAGTTCTTTAGGATGACTTGAAGAATATCTCCATTCTCTAGGCAAAGAAACATCAGGTTCTACCCCTTCCTCAAGCTTTGCAGATTCTACTCCTTGGGTGACTTCTAAAGCTTCTTTATCTTCTACTTCATCTCTAGACTCCTTAGGATCAAATTTATCAAACACTCCATGAGTAGTCTCCTTCACCACCAATGCCCTCTTATTAAAAACTCTAAAAGATTTCCCCACACTTGAATATCCTAAGAACACTCCTTCATTAGATTTTGAGTCAAATTTTCCTAAGAGTGATTTCCCATTATTATGAATGAAGACCTTACAACCAAAGACATGGAGGTGAGAAAGGTTTGGTGTTCTACCCTTAATGATATCATAAGGTATCTTAGTCAGATTGGATCTAACATTCATCCTATTCAACACATAAAAGGCAGTGTTCACCGCTTCAGCCCAAAAGTATTTTGGAAGTGAATACTCAGTAAGTATTGCTTTAGTGGCTTCCACTAAGGTCCTATTCTTCCTTTTAGCTACCCCATTCTGCTGAGGGGTCCTAGGAGCTGAAAAGTTGTGGCTAGTCCCTTGCTCCTCACAGAAGGTTCCAAACTTCACTTTTTAAACTCCCCATCGTGATCACTATGAATGGTCAATATCTCACAACCTAACTTCTTTTGAATCCAAGTGGAGAAAGATTTAAATTCATTAAATGACTTAGATTTATGTGATAGAAATCTAATCCAAGTGAACCTCGAGTAATCATCAATAATCACAAATCCATAGACTTTTTCCCCTAACCTGGCAGTACTAATGGGTCCAAAGAGATCCATATGAAGGACTTCTAAAGGTCTAAAGGTGCTGATGTCCTTAATGGAGTGGAAAGAGGATTGGACTTGCTTCCCTAGTTGACAGGCATCACACAGGTGGTCCTTAGTGAACTTAAGCTTGGGGACACCTCTAACTAAGTCCTTTTGGGTGACTCTTCTAAGGATTTTCATGCTGGCATGGCATAGCCTCCTATGCCACAACCAAGACTCATCAGCAACAATTTTTAAGCAAATTAAATCTAACATGTAGACATTATAGATCCTTTTTTCCTATAAAATAATTTTGTCATTTAAGCGTATAATGCAGCAAGTAGGCAGGAACTTTATGCTGAAGCCTTTATCACATAGCTGGCTGATGCTGAGTAAATTGTGTTTCAGTCCATCTATAAGAAAAATATTATCAATAATAAAATTTTTTGAATCACCAATTATACCTGCTCCTACCACCTTCTTGGTGGTGTTATCTCCAAGTGTAACCTTGCCTCCTGCTCTGGTCTCCAGCGAAATGAACTGATTTGCATCTCCAGTCATATACCTTGAACATCTGCTGTCTAAGTACCACATGCTTTCACGAGGCCTTTTATGAGAGCACACCTACAAAATCATCAAATATCAGATTTAGGAATCCAAACAGGTTTGGGTCCCTTGTGATGGAAAGAAGAATGCAATGCATGTGTATTATACTGTGAATCATATAATTTGGGTCTCCACACCCAATATGTACTATGATGAATAGTGCAAGTATGGGAGATGTGTCTTAACATGTCACATGAAAAATATCTAACACCAGGAAAAGGGTTAACTAATATATGTGGGTGATAGTACCTCTTCCTAGGTTTGGATGAAACTTGCTTTGATGATTTTGAGTGAGATTCTCCAAGTGATGGGGGTTTATAAAATTGTGCTCGTAAGTAATGAGTGATTCAAATAAGTTATCAATAGAATAAGTGTTCAAATCCTTAGATTCAGTGATCATAGTTATATTGGCATCATAGGAAGAAGGCAAACATCTCAAAATCTTGTTAACTTTCTCATAATTAGTAAGTTCTCTTCCTAAGGCATGAAGGGATGTGATAATTTGAGTGAACCTAATATACATTTTCAGATATGGACTCACTAGGTTTCATGCGAAAGAGTTCGTAGTCATGAAGTAATATGTTTAACCTAGATTGTTTAACTTTAGATGTACCTTCATAAGTAATGCATAATCTATCCTAAATTTCTTTACCAGTTGTGCTAGTAGAGACACACATGTAATCCTCAGATTTTAATGTACAGAAAAAATAGTTCAAGCATTTTGCATTCAGTTGTGCTAAGTCTCGATTATCAAAAGTCCATTCAACAAAAGGCAGTTCAGTTTTAACATTATTAATAAGTCTAAAAGGTGCTTCATAGCCATCTTTAACAAGTATCCACTTACGATAATCTATAGATTGAAGAAAAGTGGATATGCGAGTTTTTTAAAAATAAAAAGGTATGTTATCAAATAATGGTGGTCGTGTAATTGAATAACCTTAAATAGTATTACGATTACCAAATTTAGCCATGGATCAAAATTAAAAAGTTTTTAAACTTAATTTTTGAATCCCTCTCTGATAACAATTGAAAGCGCTCTGATATCACTTGAAAGTTTGATAGGGATGTTAAGCCCTTATGAACTGGCCCGAGGCTAACAAAGAGGGGGGGTTGAATTGGTAGTTTTAAAAATCTTAAGCAAAAATGATTTTGAAAACCTTTTTGAATATTTTAACCATTACAATTTTGTGATGATGTTTAACAAAATGAAATAATAACTTAAATCACACGATCATCAACAGAAAAATAAAATGTGGAAAATAATCAGAAAGAACACACCAGAATTTTATAGTGGTTTGGTCAACTTAACCTACATCTACTCCCCGGAGCCTCCCCTCTAGGTATTACACTAATCAAATCAGTGACTCTCCTTTTTCTCCCAGAGCAAGGCGGATAAGCCTTTACAAAACTCCTTTTCACTAAACCCTGATGAGGTAGAGAACCCAGACTCCTTTTGCTTCCTTCTAAAGCAGGCAGAGAACCCAGACTACTTTTGCTTCCTCCTGAAGCACGCAGAGAACCTAGACTCCTTTTGCTTCCTCCTGAAGCAGGCAGAGAACCTTGATCTTCTTGCAGACAATCCTTTCTTCAGACACCAAGAACAAGGGATGACGACTTGGAGATGATGACTCGAATCCTTGACTGGAGTAACCTTTGTGAATCCTCATAAACTCTCCCTTACAAGATTCTCTCTCTCTGTCCCAAGCTCTCCCTCTCCCTCTCAAAGCTCTCTCAGTAAAGAACTACAGTAAAAAGTTTTTTCAATAACAAACAAAAAAGCTTAAATATAAGGGCACAAAAATTGCCCTAAAATTCAACTTACCGTCAAAGATCGTCCAGGACGATCGAAGGATCATCCTGTACGATTAGTGTAAAACTTCACCTATTGGCCTGGATGATCTTGCTTCTTTGGATGATTAGAAGACATGATTTATTCAGATCATCCGAGATGATCCTGCGATCATTCAGGATGATTAGTTCAATTCGGGAAAATCATCTAGAGAACTGTTCGGATCATCCAGGAGAAAAGGCTGGATGATCTGAAGGAAAAGACTTGATTATCAGGGATGATATGTCTATCATTCTGTACGATTAGTTCAAAAACAACCAATATCATCTGGCACACTATTCAGATCAGCCTGCACAAACAAGTTGTACGATTAAAAATTACTTGATCGTTCGGGATGATATTTCTATCATCATGGACGATTAGTATAAATAAGCTCATATCGTCCAGCACATTATTCAAATCGGCCAGGTGAAAGTTATTTGGATGATGAGGATTTTTAACATTTCATCCGGGACGATCTTGCGATCATCTGGGCCGATGTGATCAATCAATTAATCCTTGATTGCTTTTCTTAAATGCATGATTAATTTAGGCATGATTGCTGTGAATCATCCAGGATGATATATGTATCGTTCGGGATGGTTAGACCAAGATTCTAAAAATAATAACATGCCTAAATCATCCTGGCGGCTGAGAGTTTCTAATTTTAGCTTATCTTCATGTACGATGGGAGGATCGTCCAGGATAATCTGCTTAATTGGACTGACTTAACATGACATCCCTAATTAGAGTTTCTATTTTTAATGGATCATCTAGGATGATATGATCAAAAATAGAGCAGAAACTTTAATTCTTAGGAAAAACTCCCCCTGAGTGTGTGTGTGCAAGGTCACTTAGCCTGAGAATCAATTACATTACATTTGACTCAAGAAAGAAAAAATATATTTAAACACACACATACTCGATCTTGAGTTGGCTCAAATTGCATTTAATCTTTTGTACCTGAAAGGTTAGCTAATCAAAATAGAAAATAAAAATGTTTGTTATCATCAAAACTATAATCCTTAAATCTTGGTTTACAACACTTTGGGTTAGCCTAAATCCTAACCCAAGTTGACCCAAGGGTTGGGTCAACTAGGGAAGGTGTGTTGGGTCAAGGGGGACCCAACACCACTATTAGTTTCATCCAATTGGGCTAGGGTTAAAAGTTGGTTCAAGGGGAACCCTTCTTTGGACACTTGGGTTAAGCCAAATGGCTAACCCAAGTGGGCCCAAGGCTTGGGTCTTCAAGAGGGGTCTCTTGAGGACCCATTGGGTCAACCTATGGTTTTGAATGGGTTTGGAGGAGTCTTGGTTAAAAGGTATAAAAGTGTAGAGTGTATGGGAGGTTTGGTCAAACTTAGTTTACTTGGTCGACCAAGTTGACTTGGGGTCAAGGGTTGAGTCCATTGAGTTCAAATTGCTCATATGAACCCATTGGAGGTGATTTCATCTCAAGGGGAGGTCATTTGATTGGAAATGGATATTTAAACCCTTAAAGGGCATTTTTTGTCAACCAGATCAAACTAAAAGTGGGGTTGGGTCCATGATATTCCTAAGGATATTTAGGGTCCATTATAATAGATATTAAAGGTTGATAAGATTGAATTAAGTTGAGTTTTGGAGAAAAGACCAAAAAACCTTTTAAAGGGCATTTTGGTCATTTTGACCCCTAGTTAACCCTGGGTCAAACTAGGTCTAGGAGAGTGAAGTTTACTAGTCAACATGTCATTGAGAAGGCCACAGACATGGTCAAAGGGTTTGGGAAAGTTCCTAAGGTCAAATTCCACAAAGTGGAGGGTCTAGTGGCATGAGTTATAAATATTTGAAGGTTTTACAATCTTCAGAGAAAGATTCAATTTCTGGGGGTAGAGACCTCAGAATAAGCTCAAATTTGGTGGGCTGACCCTAGACACATGCCTAATGAATATGAAATTGATAGATCATGATTTAAAGAATATTTGACCTGTTTTCTAGGTGATATAAAATTCACCCAGAAAGGGTTTAAGGACCTGGGTTCCTAACCCTAGGATTTGGCTTATAATCTTGGATTTGGATTAGATTTTGGACTTGAGTGGTTGAGTTTGAATTATCCACATTAATGATGATTAAATGAATGATTTGGATTGATTGGATATGATTTGAAGGTTGATAAGTTGGTAGAAGGCCAGACTAGGGATTTGATTGAAGTGTAGAATTGTATTTGATTAAACTGGGATATGGTTTTGATTGGGACCTAAATAATTTAGAAGTGGGAATCTTCCAATCATTAGGTCACCAGTAAGATCCCATCAGAAAAAGGTATGCCACCTCAAGAGATGGAAATAAAATTTTAGAGTAGGGTTCAGATTTAGAATTGCAAATTCTATCTTGAATATCGTAACCAGATTTAGGAAGGAACTGCATATGGCCCTGAAGGGCCAAAGTGAAGTTTGATCAAATCTCTAGCTACGATAATCTAAATGAATATTATTAAATTCATATTCAAAGTTTTATCAACAAATGATATATCTTCCCAAAAGGAGAAATTATCATTTATTATCAATTATCCGAATATGATGATAATGATCGTCGTTTATTTTGATTTTCTCAAAGAAGACTAATTGAGTTTTTGAAAATTAATTTTGAAAAGTAGATGTGGGGTCTAAATCTCCTATGAGTGTAAGCCCTCGTAGTTAATTACATCATAGGAAATCGTAGTCTTCTATGAATACTCTCAATTAAAATAATGAAAAATTTTGTTTGAAGGATTTTTTAGGAGTGATATAAAAAAGTGTGAATTTAGAATCTCAACTGGAATTGGATCGAGTTTGAGTAGGAGACACTTTAAGATTCTGAAATGATTTAGAATTATCCCGACCTAATCTAAGTGCTGGGCTTTAAATTTTAGATTGAGAGAATCTTTAATTTGAGTTGAATAATTTATTAAATAATTGAGATTATATTCTTAGAAGTTGGGGTCTTATAATTCAAAATCTGTCCCAGTTCCTAAATCTAAATTAGGTACTGGACCACAGTGGCCCAAACTGAACTAATATAGTACAAAATCTGGACTTACCCCGGCCTGGATTGGGGAGCCAGCTAACCACCTAGACGAGTTAAAAAATTATGAGTCCAATCTTTTTTATTAAAGAGTGGTAAAAATATTATTATTAAAGTTTTTAAGAATTGGGACTGACGTCTAGAGTAGATCATAATTAGTCTCTTGACTTATGTTGAGTGAAAATGATTGAATCAAACATAATTAAAATTTGGACACGTTTAAATTTATTTTTAATGTAATGTGTGCTGATCGACTCGATTAAATGCTTGAAATGAATATGTAGCAGTTTTTGAAAAAGGTTTAAAATTATGTTTTTTAGAGATTGCACAACATCTCCTTGACAGATCTGCACCCTCAAAGGCCAGGTGGTCTGCCAGTAGGCAGAGAGGTGCCTAATAAGGAAGAGAAGATAAAAATATGCTTATGCAGGATCCTCGCGGTCCCGAGCTTCCTTCTTAAATTGTTAGAGTTTCTATATTTTGTTAAAATTTTTATTTTATTTTAAGTAGAAAAAGTTTTTATCGTACCCTCACGAGCCTCAACATATCCAGTCTAAATTAAAACACGACATGCAATTAAAGAAATTAGAAAAAGTAGGCAATCCTAAGTACAGGTAAAGTAAATTAATTAAATAATAAATCAATTAAATTAATGAAATAAAATGCCCATAGGAAAAATGCCTTTTTAATTATAACCTAGGGTCTGTATAAATTTAAAGTGGCCGAATACCACTAACAACAACCCGGGTTCTAATCCTAAAATCAACATAAGTGGACTTTGAGTGAGATACTCTGTCTTCAGCTCTTTGGGCTTCTTAGATTCGTCATACCTGGATACCCAAGTGAAAAAAAAAACTCTTCCTGTGATGCCCCATGATCTAAATTGGAAGAATTATTCTTTTAATCTTTTAATAAACAACAACCAGAGCTATATAATATAAAACATCAATGTACATATCTATATTCATTCCCAAAAATCATATATAGTTATGGATTCTTTACAATGAGATGAGTAAATTTCCCAACTGGCCCGACTGACAAAAATCACACCGCGGCCTCTAAATCTAAGTTTCTTCTTTCTCTCTCTTATATTTTCTTCTCATATAAACTTAAACCATTTGTCTATTTCATGCTTTAGCCGAATGAAATGGATGAAAAGGAATAAAGTTAATGCTTTAAGATATTTTCTATTAACTAATATTATAATATTAATATAATATTTAATTTAATCGATTTCTTTATTATAAAATTCAAATAAATCATTTTAGGACACAAAAAATTAAAGAAAAATATCTATAAAATAAATCATAATATTAAAAAAATATCGATGAAATCGGTTTACTAAACGGACACCTAACGGTCCCAAAATCCTCTCTTGTACCGACAGGTACAAATTTCTTAAGGATTTTCACCGGTGTCCAAAAATTACAAAAAATTCATGTAAGTTAACTATTACAATGAAAATATTATGGCGAAGATAGATTATGATTTGGAGTTAGAATTACTCCAGAAAAAATTTAGCCACAATTGAAATACGGGTTATTACACTTCCCTCGAGGGGAGGTTATTATTTTCACCTTGGGTATCAAAGTTATCCAAATTTGGGCTTCCAAATGGAAAAGGACTGTCCCCCTAAGGGGTATCCTTTCCCTTTTGGAATCCAAATTTGGACCTATGTATCCCAACTCAAATGTCTAACTTTCACAACATGATACTTTAAATGAGTTACATCAATATAAAATAAAAGTCTAGACACACCTACAAGGTTATCCTAAGCACTTAAAATCAAATTAATCCCAAGCAGTTATATATTTGTGCATAAAAAGTAAATAACACTTAGCCACGCTCTTATTTATTTAGGGGCTAAGCAAATGAAGTACCCGCAGCAGTTATATTTATTATTAATTTTAGCCCCCTTTATTTCCTTACAAAAGCATGGCCACCTACAGAAGACTCAGTGAGTAATCAAAATGATCCTAACTTAAGGGTAAACTATCGCCCATCATATAAATTTACAGATTACAATTACATAAGTAAACACTCACATCAATCAATTTTCAAACACAAGATGCAGTGAAAACCCAAAAACCCAGCACACAGCATTAAAAAGTAAACACCAGCCTAGCTTAGACTAGAGTTGGTTGTCATAGCAAACCATCTAAAATGTGTGTGTTAAAGGTCGTATGGCTGGGGTAGATCCTAAACTGGGTGATTTATTGAAGTTATCTAATATTCAGGTTTGTTGAAGGTTGAAGGAGAAATTTATGTTTGAATTTAAATATTAATGTGTTAAAGCTTAATTTAAATGTATTTTAATGAATAAATGATTACTACCTTTTTTATTCACCGAGGCCGTGAAGTTTGTTTCACCTTCCTTGGGGCTAAGTTAGTAGCCTACACAGTAGCTTTGTAGGTCTGGGTTACCCAGTAGCAATCAGGGTCGATTATGTTACTTTGATTAGTTGAAAATTAAGGATTGATGAGTTTTAATCCAATTGATTGATTACTGATTTGAGTGATCAAACTAAAGATTTTGAAATTTTATGTTAATTATTGAATTTTGGAATTTTCTGGATTATTTTATTATATTCATTAAGGGGTTAAAAGTTGACTTATAGAGTTATAGTATTTATTTTGGAATTTTGATATTTTTATAAAATATTAAAACTTAATATGAGTGATTAGAGACTAAGTTTGCTCAATTGAGAATTTCCACATTAAGTTATAATTTTTTAAAGTTTTGACCTAGTTTTGAACTACAATTGACCAGAGAGTTAACTTTTTTAACTTTGACTTAATTTTGGGGGTTTGACATTTTTAGAAAATAGTAGACCTTAATTGAAGTTGAATGACTCTTATTTTGATCAAATTGGAATTTTTTTGTATTATTTATGAATTTTCAAAGTTTAGCTTTTTTTATTTTTTTTAAAATAGCCTAATTAAGGTAATTTTTGGATTTTGATCCAAATCAATCCCAAACCTCTTGGAATCATCCCCAAAGGTAAACAATGAACTAAGGGTATGTTTCTAAGTATTTAGTGATTTTTTGGTATTTTATTTATTTATAATCAATTAATTAAATAAATTATTGACTTTCCTTGGAAATTAAATTAAATTAAAGTGAAATTAGAGGTTATCTGAAAGGGCTTTTATTTTTTATTGCTTAAGGGTTTGATTATGAGAAATTAGAGGGCTTGGTTGAATTTTTAGGATTTAAAATGAATCTGTAGTGAATTAATTAGGGTTCAAGGTCAAATCTAGAAAGGGGTTTTGGGGTTCCTAGTTGGTGGGCCAAATGGTCCCCAAATCCAGTGAAGTTTGGACCATGAGATCACCTAATCTCAAGGTCCAAACTACTTGAATTTAGGCCTAAATGGACCTATCTAAGGTGGCTAACCAAACCCCCCAAGGCAACCACTAGGTCACCTTAGAAAAATTCTAAGTCACTACCTAAGGCTTGGATAGAGGTGCAATCAGTGGACCTACACTCCATATCCTAAATCCCATTGGAAAGATAGTTTGGCTAAGTTAAACTTAAGGGTCAAACCTTGACCCTTAAGCTTAAATTAGACCAATCATGCCCTTACACAATTTATTCAAGGGAGATAAAATTTGGACATGTTAGAGACATGCCCAAATTCAATCCCCCAAAATCTCAAGTTATGGGGAGTTCAATTCTAAGAGAAATGCCTAAAATTCCCCTAGGATAGTTACTAAAATTCACTAAGTTTCATGCAAAATCATAGCCTGAGACCATAGGGTCAAGATCTCCATAAGATCTTTCTAATGAGCCTAAAACACTTAATTTAGTCAAGTGTGGAGGGAGTTATGATTTTTTTAAGTTCCCTTAAATTTCCTGGATTTTTAATCCTAGGATTATACAATCAGCAATGCACTTTACATGTGGCGCAATCTGATTGGACAACCAATCATTGGCGTTGACTGGATAAGAACAATATTAATCGTTGTCGTCGGATTATTGATTGGACAGATGTGATCAAACAACATCCATAATAATGGGATCTAATCCGAGATTATATCTTCAACCTCCTACAGACACTATAAGCCGTAGGGCTTTTCCAGCGAGATCCAGGAGATCCCGCCAGTGAAGCTCAACCAAACTTCATGGGGAGGCTCAGGATAGTGTAAACCATCAATCCAACAATGAGATTTCAGTGGTTGACGATTTACTTTACACTTGACCACTACTACTTAACTAGGAGCTCGGGAAGGGATTCTCACCCTGTAGAAAGCCCCAATGAATGAGTTTTTCTATTAGGAAGCTTGAGGGGATGAAGGTGAAGACTTGTCCTTTAGACACTGAGGCTGAAGGATCACTAGAGGCAGGACTTCGAGCGAGAGGCTAAGAGTTTCATCGGAGTTCACTCAGGATCATAGCTGGAAAGGGCTGGGAGGCTGGGGGAAGCTTTAGGATTGCTCAGAGAGCTTTGGGGAGGAGTTTTGAAATGCTGAGATGAATGAGGGAGCTTGGTTCGAGGTGAACTATTCAAGTAATCTCCGTAAGCTTGGACGATCGAGATTGATCAGCAAGGTCATTAGATGCATGCCAGTTGGGAGTGGAGATGTCCTTAAGGCCTCGTGAGCTCAAGCCTAGTGAAACCAAGCTTGGGAAGCCTTTAGGTGGAGCTCAAAATAGAGGGGACCATCGGAGCTTGACTTCTCATTCATTCCTATCACCGCTAGCAAAGGGCTGGGTCAGGCTGAGCTGGAAAGGCTGCTAGAGGTTGGATGAGCTCAACGGTGAGCTTAATTGGGCTTGAGGGAGTCCAATTCTTTGGGGTGGCTCAGATTGACCCAAACCTGGATGGTTTGGGTAGGATCGGGTTTGATCTGGGTTGATCCAGGTCATGGGATTGAGGTGGAAGGTGTATTGAGTTAAGGTCCATCCAATGCAAGTGTAAATTGGGCTTGATTAAACCTATGGTGGAAGATGGCTTGGGTCAAAGTGGTTTTGACTACTTTAGGCTTACCTAGAGGTTGACCAAAGTTAACCCAAGGGTTGGGCTAACTAGAGTAGGTGCCTTGGACCTAGGGCCACCTAGTAGAGGTGTTGATTTGGCTTGGTAAAACTTAGGTTGGGAAAAGGCTCAAAACATAGTGGTTTTGTCCACTTTGGGTTAGCCCAATTCCTAACCCAAGTTGACCCAAGGGTTGGGTGAACTAGGGAAGATATATTGGGTCAAGGGGAACACAATACCACCATTAGTTGGATTCAATTTGACTAAGGTTGAAAGTTGGTTCAAGGGGAACCCTTCTTTGGACACTTGGGTCTAGCCAAAATGGCTAACCCAAGTGAACCCAAGGCTTGGGTCTTTAAGAGGGGTCTCTTGAGGACCCAATGGGTCACCCCATGGGTTTGAATGGGTTTGAAGAAGTCTTGGTCAAAAAGTTTGAAAGGGTAGAAGTGTTTGGGAGGTTTGGTCAACTTATTGACTTTGTCAACCAAGTTGACCTAGGATCAAGAGTTGGGTCCATTGAGTTCAAATTGATCATGTGAACTTGATGAAAGTGGTCTCAAGTCAAATAGAGCTCATTTGGTTGAAAATGGGTACTTAAATCCTTAAAGGGCATTTTGGTCAACCTTGTTTGACTTGGTCAACCAGGTCAAACCAAAAGGTGCGTCTTGGTCTAATGTGTTCCTAAATACATTTAGGATTCATTTGGGTAGGTTTTGAAGGTTGATATTGGATGGCCTTGTTAAAATTTAGGAAAAAGACCAAAAAACCCTTAGAGGGCATTTTTGGTCATTTTGACCCTTTATCAACACTAGGTCAGGTTGGAGCTGGAAAAGTGCAGTTTACTGGTCAATATGTCATGTGGAATGCCATGGGAATAGTCAAGGGGTTTAGGCAAGGTCCCAAGATCAAATTCCAATAAGTGGAGGGTCCAGTGGCATAGGTCATAAATATTTGAAAGTTTTGCAACCTTCTAAAATAGATTCAGTTTTTAAGGTTAGAAGTGTCAGATTGAGCTCAAATCTGGAGGGATGACCCTAGACAGATGCCTAATAAATTTGCAATTGATATATCATGATTTGAAGGTCATTTGGATGGGTTTCCAAGTGATAGAAAATTCACCAAGAAAGGGTTTTAGGACTTGGGTTCTTAACCTTAAGACTTGGTTTGGAAACTTGGATTTAGATTGGATTTTGGACTTAAGTGGTTTAATTTGAATTATCTACATCAATGATAATCAAATGAATAATTGGGATTGATTGGATATGATTTGAAGGATGATTGAAAATTGGTAGAAAGCTAGACCAGGGATTGGATTGAAAAATAGAACTGGACTTGATTAGATTGGGATTTCGTTCGACTGGCAGCCACATGACTGGAAAGTGGACATCTTCCAGTCATTAGGTCACCAGCAAGAAACCTAGGTAGGTCCAGTGACCTCATACAAAAATAAGGTTAATAAATGGACACCTAATATGTATAGTAGAATGAAGTTCTAGTGCATATATTGACATTGACTGAATGAAAAAAGTGGAATATGGGACTTTTGATCCTAATAAAAGGGATAAACAAACCTTAGAAAGTCAAAGTTGAGTGGATACTAGGGTGGTGCCACATAAGATGTTATCTACCACTAGTCAGTGATTATGTGGTGGGGCTGAAATATGCCCAACTCGGACGATCAAAACGTAAGGGAAGGCAACACCTAACCTTAAGGGAAAATTAGATGACCATGTGGTGGGGTCGAGATATGCCCAACATAGAGGGTTGAGTGATCATATGATGGGGTCAAAATATGCCCATCATAGAGGATCGAAACCTAAGAGAAGGCAGTACCTAACTCAAAGGGAAGATTGGATGACCATGTGGTGGGGTTGAGATATGCCCAACACAGTGGGTTGAGTGCTCTTATGATGGGGCCAAAATATGCCCATTATAGAGGATCAAAACCTAAGGGAAGGTAGCACCTAACTCAAAGGGGAGATTAGATGACCATGTGGTGGGGTCGAGATATGCCCAACACAGAGGGTTGAGTGATCATATGATAGGGTTGAGATATGCCCATCATAGAGGATCAAAACCTAAGGGAAGGCAGCACGTAGTCCAAAGGGAAGACTAGATGACCATGTGGTGGGGTTGAGATATGCCAAATAAATAGGGTCAAGTGATCGTATGGTGGGGTTGAGATATGCCCATCATAGAGGATTGAAACCTAAGGGAAGGCATCACCTAACCCAAAGAGAAGCCTGGATAACCATGTGGTGGGGTTAAGATATGCCCAACACAAAGGGTCGAGTGATCGTATGATGGGGTAAAAATATGCCCATCACAGAGGATCGAAACCTAAGGAAAGACAGTACCTAACCCAAAGGGTGTCTGGATGACCATGTGGTGGGGTCGAGATATGCTCAACATAGAGGGTCGAGTTATCATATAATGGGGTCAAGATATGCCTATCACAGAGGATCAAAACTTAAGGGAAGGTAAAACTTAATCCAAAGGGAAGACTGGATGACCATGTGGTGGAGTTGAGATGTGCCCAATATAGAGGGTTGAGTGATTGTATGATGGGTTCAAAATATGCCCATCATAGAGGATCATAACTTAAGGGATGGAAGCACCTAACCTAAAGGGAAGACTAGATGACCATTTGGTGGGGTTGAGATATGCCCAACATAGAGGGTCGATTGATCGTATGATGGGGTTGAATATGCTCATTATAGTGGATTGAAACCTAAGGGAAGGCAACACCTAACTCAAAGGGAAGACTGGATGACCATGTGGTGGGGTCGAGATATGCCCAACACAGAGGGTTGAGTGATCATTTGATGCGGTCGAGATATGCCCATCACAGAGGATGAAAACCTAAGAGAAGGAAGCACCTAACCCAAAGGGAAGACTGGATGACCATGTGGTGGGGTCAAGATATGCCCAACATAGAGGGTCGAGTGATCATTTGATGGGGTCAAGATATGCCCATCACAGAGGATTGAAACCTAAGGGTAGGCAGCACTTAACCCAATGGAAAGGCTAGATGATTATGTGGTGGACTCGAGATATGCCCAACACAGAGGGTTGACACTTAAGGAAAGGCATCACATATCCTTAAGGGAATGGAAGTCAATTGATTATTTTTTTTTTATTTTTATTTTTTTATTTTAAAAGTAAATAAAAAATAAATGTGATAGATTATATTCAATTCAAGATACCAAAGACATTTTAATTATTGAAAGTTTGAGCTATATTAAGCATAGTATTTCTTAAAGAAATGCCCGTTGACAGGTAACATCGGGTGACTTCTTTTACAACCCACTAGCTGATACAAGCCTCCTTTGTAGACTATTTCTACAACAAAGGGTCTTTCCCAGGTTGGTTCAAACATCCCACCAATCTTTTGGTGAGCTAAGATAGGCCTCCAAAAGATAAAGAATAACTCTCCCACTTGGAAGGTTCTAGGTCACACTAACTTATCATGAGCTTGAACCATTCAGGCCTTATACATCTTTAGACTCTTCTGATCTTGAAGATGACGCTCCTCAAGGCCTTCGAGTTCTTCCAGTGGAAGTTTAATATTCTGCTCAGTTGTGATTTGATTCTGGATTGTGATTTAGAGTGAAGGAATATGTACTTCTAGAGGGAGTATGGCCTCAGACCTATACACTAGTGCAACAGGGTGTATTGGGTAAGGGTTCTATAAGTGATCTGATAGCCCCACATAGCTTTTGCCAACCTCTCATCCCATTGACATTTATTATCATCGAGTGTCTTTTTGATAATCTGCACCAAAGTCTTTTTGAAGGCCTCAGCCAACCCCTTAGCTCGAGAGTAATAGATTGTTGAGTATCTCCAGTCAATGTTATGATGTCTTATGAAACTGTTTATTTTTATAGACTAAAATACGGACCCATTATTAGATATAACTTTGTGGGGTATGCTGAATCGATATATAATATGGTCATGAAAGAATATCAAAATATGGTGTGATGTTACATTATATAGGGGAATTACTTCTGCCAACTTTGAAAAGTAGTCAGTCACATGTAATATGAAGTGATGGCCCTTTGAAGAAGGAGGGTCAATCATTCTAATAACATTTGTGCCCCAACTTTTGAAGGGCCACAAAGCTATCATAGGATGCAATAGGTGATTGATGTAAAACCACACAATGAACTTGGCACTGATGATAACATTTTGTAGTATTCATGTAATCGTCAATTATTATAGGCCAGTAGTATCCAAGCCTATTGATTTTTAACTTCATTTTTGGATCCGATTGATGAGTACTGTATAGTCCAGAATGGACCTTGTTAATGATCTTCTGGGCTTATCATTTATCTAAATAATGTAGCCACATCTGATCGAATGATTGGCGATATAACATGTTATTGACTAGTGCATACGATAGGGTACATTTCTTGGTCTGGTTAGCGAGGGATTTATCCTTGGGAAGTTTTCCCTCTTAAAGGTAATCGATGAATGGTTGTCTCCATTCGCCTTCTTCATCGGCCACTGAAGAGTCAGAAAGGATCTGGGAAGACTGCTTGTTGATGTACTCCAAATCTATAGAAAGATAGGGTTTTTTGACCTTGAATCTTTATAGGAATGGAATCTTCTTTTGGACAGATAAATTTCTTTGCAAGCTTTGTTAGGGTATCCACCGTAGAATTGCTTCTATGGGGAACCCTATACATAGTTATGACAGAATTTTGTTCAAGTAGGTAATTGCTGTATTGGTGGTATTTGAGGAGTTTAAGATTCAGAACCTTATAGGTTCCTGCAACCTGGTTGCTTACTAGTTAAGAATCACTAAAGATCTTAATCTCTTAAATCTCCATCAAGATTGTTATTTCTAGAAAAGTTATTAAAGCTTCATACTCAGCCTCTTTGTTTGTATAAGACTCTGATAAGTGATAGGAAAGGTACATCATTCCCTTATTTGGTGTTATGAAAATAAGGCCAACTCTTGCTTTTTTAGGAATGGTAGATTGATGTGCATTGCCCTTGCGGGAGGATGCTACACCATTAAAATACATTTCCTAGTCAGGGTCATTAGATTCCCTTGAACTTATGATTTACTTGTCAGGTAAATCATCATTCAAAGGGGGCTTCGCCGGCAGCGGTTGCACTGCAAGGAAGTTGGCAACGGCCTGTCCTTTCAAAACATGCAGGGGAATAAAAGTGATCTCAAATTAAAGTAATAGCATAGACTAGTGAGCCAAAAATCCTGACAATGTAGTCCAGGTCATCAGATATTACAAGTGGTTGACTAAGGAAATTAGACTAATTGAGTGAGAAAACATATAGTGTTAGTTTTTGGGTTGCAAAAATTAAGTCAAGACAATGCTTCTCGATTGAATGATATCAAATTTTGATAGGAAGAAGTCTTCGGCTCAAGTAATAGAGCTCAGTCTCTTTCCCCTCATCATTTACTTGAGCTAGAAGAGCACTAAGCGACTTGTCGAGAGCAGCGGTGTAAAGAATAAGAGGTTTCCTTGGAACAGGGGCTACAAAAACTAACAGATTGATAAGATATTCTTTGACGCTTTCCAAGGAATTATGACATTTCTCATCCTATATGAATTTAACATCCTTCTTGGCTAGGACAGAGAAGGGTTGACATCTTCTGGAGAGATTGAAAATGAACCTCCTTATGTAGTCCAGCCCACCCTAAAGAGACCTCAACTGGGTAAGGGTTTTAGGAGGTGAAATATTTAAGATGGTATCAATTTTGGATGGATCAATCTCAATTCCACAGTGCCTCACTATGAATCCTAAGAATTTCTCGGAGGTGATGCCAAAAACACACTTTAAGGGATTCATTTTGAGGTCGTAGTGGCACAACTGCTCAAAAATGAGTCTTAACTCATAAAGATGAGCCTCTTTGACTTTGCTCTTTACAACCAAATCGTCAATATAATATTCAACTTGATTGTGGATTAGTTTATCAAATATATGAGTTATGGCCTACTGGTAGGTTGCGCCAACATTCTTAAGGACAATGGGAATCACTTCATAACAAAAGATTCCTGTAGGAGTCCTGAATGTAGTGTTTCTCTCATCTTCTGGGGCCATCCTGATTTGATTATAGCCAGATGAGCCATCCAAAAAGTAGAAAATAGCAAGCGAGGAGGTAATGTCCACCATAAGCTCGGGTATTGGTAGAGGAAATTCATCCTTGAGATACGCCTTATTCAGATCCCTATAGTCAACATAAATTCAGGATTGATCATTCTTTTGTGAACTAGCATGACACTGGCTACCTAAGAGAGATATTATTCCTCTTGGATGAATCCAGCCTCCGTCAACTTCTTAATTTTAAACTAGATTTCTAAGCGTATGCGTCGCGGAGCTTATTTAATGGGAATAACATCATGCTGGATTTCAAGTTTATGGACCGTTACGTTGGTGGACAAACCCAATATTTCATCGTATGTCTAAGCGAAGCAGTCCTTAAACTCAGACAAAGTTGAATTAGATCCTCATACTCATGCTCACTCAATAAAGAACTTATGATGGTGGGGTGAGAGTCATCGTCAGTTCCCAGGTTAATTTCTCTGAATTCATCAATTATCAATCTAGTATCTGCCTCAAATTTAGGGGGTGCATCCCAAACTTCGGGATCATCCAAAGTCTCCAAGTAGAGCCCATCGATGGGGTCGACAACTTCAGTAGGGATATTTTGAGATTCAAGATGATAAGTTATTATTACATAATATTCATCATTATCAAATGAACTAACGATGTCAAAGCCGAACCACTTGTCAAATTTTTCTTGATTTTGGTTTGCCAAATAATTTTGTGGTATCTAGCTTGTCCCTTAGTCCACCGATATGGTATGGGGCCTTTAGAAAAAGAGTTCTTTACACACATGGGAAAGTAGCCAAAAGGTAATTTCATTAATTCATTAGAATCTGCCTCCTCGAGGGTTACATCACTTTCATTTCTTGAGGAGGAGCCAGGAAAATTTTTTTGGACTTTTCTCACTTAGCTAGTTAGGTTAGGGGCCTCTTTATTCTCTAACCTTGCTGGCTGATAATGGGGTAAAGGATATGGCCTCAATTCTATTACTAAGCTTTTCATATATTGTCAATTCAGGCTCACCACTTTAAACTTTTAGAACATCGACCTCAGGGTCACTATCCTGTTCTAAAGTGAGATCAAACTTTGGAAGAGAATTGATTTTCTGGTAATCAAAAGGAATTGTTAGACCCTATATGTATGATTCCTCATCGGAACTTGATTTTGGATTTATGTAAACTGGGGTCCTTCTCCTTTCAAATGAATCATGACCTTGATCACGTGCCCTTAAAGCCATGCTCCCACCTCTTTAAGGTAACATGTTTAGAGACTAAAGGACCACGATCTCGAGGTCATCTTCACTGTCTGATTCTTATATTTTTTTATCTTTCTCTTTTTCTTTTGATCCTTTTGATTCTTTAATTTTATCAGAGCTTTGTGTTGTGACTCAAGCTCACGAGTTCTTATTTTGATGATAACAAATATTATGGCTCATATCCCCTAGTTGTTGCAATGTATATTTATTTGTGTATACTAATATTTTAGGAACAACATGCACCTTCCAACAAAGATTCAAGGCTCAAGAATGGGTAGAATAGGCTTTGATGTGATGATATTTGTAATTTTTATTGATGTATTTTTTGATTTCTTGAGTCAAGTTCTGTAAGGGTGTATGCGTGCTTGTGATCATGTACACACATACTCAGGGGGAGTGAGATCTAGTCAAAACTAGAAGTTTAACTTTTGAACAAATCGTACTGGATGATTTATGATTATCCAGGATGATCTGTTAATTGAACTAATCATCCTGGACGATATTTATACCATCCTGGACAATCCATTACAATCTCAAAACCCAGCCGCCATAATAATTTAGGCAAGATTATAAGTTTTTTTTGGTCTAATCGTCCAAGATGATCCATATCATACGGGACAATCTATGACAATGTTGCCTAAATTAATCCTGTGATTAGGGGACTAATTATGGTTAAATTATTTAACAGATCATCTTGGATGATCTATATATCGTATGGGATTATATTTGTCGATATTATTTATTTTCCCTAATTATCCTAGACAAAATACCATAATTTTTCTTATAATCATCCTAAACGATCCCAAATATTATCCTGGATGATCTGTACAAATTTGTACTGATCATCCAGGGCTATCCAGATATCGTCCAGGACTATCTGGTCAAATTCTGCACATCATCCTAGATGATCCTGCGATCGTCCTAGATGATATTTGGCAGCAGAATTGAGTTTTTAGGGTTTTCTAAAGCCCTCTTCTTAAGCACATCATCTTGGATGATCTTTGGGGGCAGAATTGAGTTTTTAGGGTTTTCTGAAGCCCTTTTTTTAAGCATATCGTCCTGGACGATCCTGCGATAGTCCTGGACAAGTTTTGTCGCCAGAACAGTTTTGGAAGGATTTTCAAAGGTCTCTAGTTAAGGGTTGTCAAAGACTTTGAAGGTGTTTTTGACAGCCATTGAGGCTTCATTTCTTCTGGCAAAAACTTGAAGAGAGAGCTTGAAAGGGTGAGTGGAAAGGGTGGAGTTTGGGTGGGAGAAGAACCTTGGAAGGGGGATTTTTGAGGGAGTGTGAGGGGGGTCACACGGTTGCTCCGAAAAGCTTGCACCTAAGTACCATCGGATTCAAGGTTCATCTCGAGGAAAGTTTTGGGAAGAAGAAGTTCTCTTGGTGTCAAGAACCGGCTACTCTATCGCACCGGGGAAGGTGGAAGCAATTTTGTAAGGGCTTCTCCGCCTAACTGTGGGGGCTAAAGGGGAGTCACTAAAGGTTTAGTGCAATGCCTAGAACGGAAGGTTCTAGGGAGTGGACATAGGTCAAGTTGACCGAACCAAATCTGATGTGTTCTTTCTGATTATTTTCCACACTTTATTTTATTGCGATTATCTGCTTGGGTGAAATATGTGATTTATCTTTTTATCGTTAATTTATTTTATTTTCACTGCAAGAGATAAAAATATTTTTCTTTTGGTTAAAGAAGTTTTTAATATCCAATTTACCCCCCCTCTTGGTTAGCCTTGGGACTAGTTCATAAGGGCTTAACATCCCTGTCAAACTTTCAAGTGGTATCAAAGCGGGAATCATAAAATTAAGTTTTTGAAAACTTTTGAATTTTGATCAATGGCTAATTTTTCTAATCATAATATTGCAGAAGGATATTCAATCACCAGACCACCATTATTTGACAATATTGCTTCTGATTTTTGAAAAATTTGCATGTCTACTTTCTTGTAATCTATTGATTATCAAACGTGGCATATGATTTAAACTGGCTATTCTATACCGTCACGTTTTATAAATAAAATTAAAATTGATATTTCTTTTTCTGAATGGAGTAGAACAGAACAAATCAATGCTATATTGAATACTAAATGTTTGAACTATTTTTTCCGTGCTTTGAATTCTGATGATTATATGTTAGTATCCACATGCACTACTGGCAAGGAAATTTGGGATAAATTATGCACTACGTACGAAGGTACTTGTGAAGTAAAGCAATCTAGGTTAAATATTTTGATGCATAATTATAAGCTTTTTTATATGAAACCTTAAATTGGGACATCATTACATGCATTAGGAGAAGAGCTTTCAAACTTTGAAAAAGTTAATAAAATCCTACGTTCTTTACTTGATAAATTTGATGCCAAAGTCATTGCAATTTTTGAATCTAAAAATTTAAATGAATATTCTATTGATAATCTGATCGGCTCACTCATTACCTACGAGCAAAGTTTGGGTCAACGACTTTTGGATGCAGGTGAAACTATAGTGCTGAAAACTGAAGATACTAGAAAAAGTGACACAAAAGATGATGAAAGTAAGGAGTTGGCATCAATAACAAATAAATTGAAAAGATTATTAAAACACAAGCATCAACATCAAAAGTGGAACAAAGGTAAAAATGGTAAGAATGTTAAGTTCTCATTTGACATTGTTTGCTTTAGATGTAGGAAACCCTGACATATGAAAAATTAGTGCCCGAACTTAAAAACCCTTCCTGAAAAGGAAAAAGGTAAAGCCATACAAATTGTAATAAGGGCAGATAATGCAAAACAAAAACTCTCTTAAGCAGACCTAGCTTATGAATCATCTGACCATGAGCGAGATGATGTGAATTACTGTTTTTCTTGTGTGTTTGTTATTTTTATTCGTTGTGTTTTTTTTCTTATTATTATTTTTAATTATTTTAAAATAATTTCTATATTTTTTGTGTATTTTCTCTGATCAGCACACACATATCACTTTTGAAAAAAAAAAATTTTTTTTTGATAAAAATCATGTTTTCTAAAAATGGAAAATTTACCTTCTAATTTTCTAAAAATTCTATGTAAGTTATGATTGATTTCTCTAAAATCAAGCAAAGGAAGAAAACTCATGATTTTATTTCTCCATCTCATTTCTTTATATAAGGTCATTTCACTTTTGATTCAAATTCTGTTTCAAATTATAAATTGATTTTTGAAATTGAATCTTTTTCATCTCCCTACATTTTATCTATCTCATAGGAATCTTTTGCAAGTTAATGAACCTAGTTCAAGATTATCTTAATCAGGTTGTTCATCTTTATCATAAGAATAAGGTTTGATGATTTTAAAGATTAAGAAAGGAGGCAAATTATAAAAATCAAAAGAGGCAAAAAATTAGCCTAAAGCTGAAAAGATGCGCAATGTCGCCAAATTGAAAAGATACACAAAGTGTATCAAAAAATAAAAGATGCACAAAGAGTACCAAAATGAAAAGTGGCACAAAATGAGCCCACAAAAAGTTAGCTTCCCTTCTTGTAAATCTCTAAAATTTAGAAAGCCCATATGTCTTTTTGATAAGTTTGTTACTTGAGCTTGAAAAATCATAATTTATGATTCATTACTTTGCATTAATCTTCTATTAGATATATTTATGAAAGGAGTTTTGAAAAGTTTTTTGTTTCCTTATCTAATTTGTTCCTTAATTTAGATATTGGCTTAAAAAGTATTTTAGCCTTTTTAAAACTTCAGCTTGGATTAACAGATTCTGAATCTCTAACCTTTCTGGGTTATAAGTGGTCATTACATGCCTTACTAAGCTTTTGAATAAAATCAAGAGGTAACTTTCTCATTACAAGAAAATTCTTGATTTTTTAAAATAATAATTCCAAAATGTTTTTACCAAATCAGGGACCATTTTCGATCTTTTAGCCTGGTTTTTCTATTTTGTTTTTCTATACTCCTCTTCTTTTTGATAATGTCAAAGGGGTAGAATGTACTATTGTATTTGTGGAGCTTATTTGTATTTGTGGAGTTTGTTTTATTTGTGTTATATTTATGTAATTTACTGTATTTTATTTGTGTAGTTTATATTTTTTAAAATAAAAAAATTATGTTTCTCCCTATTTTTAAAAGTCTTTCTTAGTAAAGGGGAGAGTAGGAGAAAATGCTTTTCATTTGCAAATTCAACCAGTAATGTTTTCCATCATAAAAAAAGGGGAGATTATTGCGACTCGGGCTCATGAGTTCTTATTTTAATGATAACAAACATTATGGCTCATATCCCCTAGTTGTTGCAATGTATATTTATTTGTGTATTCTAACATTTCAGGAACAACATGCACCTTCCAACAAAGATTCAAGGCTCATGAATGGATAGAATATGCTTTGTTGTGATGATATTTATAATTTTCATTGATGTATTTTTTGATTTCTTGAGTCAAGTCCTGTAAGGGTATATGCGTGCTTGTGACCATGTACACACATAGTCAGGGGGAGTGAGATCTAGTCAAAACCAGAAGTTAAACTTTTAAACAAATTGTACTGGACGATTTATGATCGTCCAGGATGATATGTTAATTGAACTAATCATCCTGGATGATATTTATACCGTCCTGGATGATCTAAAACCCTAGTCGCCATAATAATTTAGGCAAGATTTTAAGTTTCTTTTTTGGTCTAATCATCCAGGACGATCCATATCGTACTGGACAATCTATAACAATGTTGCCTAAATTAATCTTGTGATTAGGGGACTAATTATGGTTAAATTATTCAATCAGATTGTTTTGGACGATCTGTATATCGTACCAGATGATATTTGCTGATATTATTTATTTTCCCTAATCGTCCTAGATGAAATACCATAATTTTTCTTCTAATCATCTTGGACGATCCTAAATATCATCCTGGATGATCTGTACAAATTTGTACTGATCGTCCAGGACTATCTAGTCAAATTTTGCATATAGTCCTCGACGATCCTGCGATCATCATGGATGATATTTGGCAGAAGAATTGAGTTTTTAGGGTTTCTAAAGCCCTGTTTTAAGCACATCATCTTGGATGATCTTTCGAACGTCCTGGACGATCTTTGGCGACAAAATTGAGTTTTTAGGGTTTTCTAAAGCCCTCTTTTTAAGCACATCATCTTGGATGATTTTTGCTGCCAGAATAGTTTTAGAAGGATTTTCAAAGGTCTCTATTTAAGGGTTGTCAAAGACTTTGAAGGTGTCTTTGGCGGCCATTGAGGCTTCATTTCTTCTGAAGAAAACTTGAAGAGAGAGCTTGAAAGGGAGAGTGGAAAGGGTGGAGATTGGGTGGGAGAAGAACCTTGGAAGGGGGATTTTCGAGGGAGTGTGAGGGGGATCACACGGTACTCCGGCAAGCTTGCACCTAAGTACCATCAGATTCAAGGCTCGTCTCGAGGGAAGTTTTGGGAAGAAGAAGTTTTCTTGGTGTCAAAGGATCCGGCTACTTCGCCGTACTGGGGAAGGTGGAAGTGATTTTATAAAGGCTTCTCCGCCTAGCTGTGGGGGCTAAAGGAGAGTCACCAAAGGTTTAGTGCAATGCCTAGAATGTGAGGTTCTAGGGAGTGGATGTAGGTCAAGTTGACCGAACCACTATAAATCTGATGTGTTCTTTCTGATTATTTTTCGCACTCTATTTTACCGTGATTATCTGCTTGGGTGAAATCTGTGATTTATCTTTTTATCGTTGATTTATTTTGTTTCTGCTATAAGAGATAATTTTTTTTTCTTTTGGTTAAAGAAGTTTTTAAATATCCAATTCACCCCCCTCTTGGTTAGCCTTGGGACTAGTTTATAAAGGCTTAACACCTCTGTCAAACTTTCACTTTGCACACTTATTTTATCCTTAACCTTGATATTAACTTTAATATAAAAGAGGTTCCTTTCAGTATGAAATATGCAGCATCCTTATAGATCGTGATATCTTGAATTAAGAATGGTTACAAATCACCCTTAATCACGTGTTCCATGTCATCTTGTTGGTACTTGATGCATTGGTATAGGGTAGATGGGACCATCCTATATTCGTAGATCTAGGGCCTACCTAGGAGTGCATGAAGGACATAGCCAAATCAATAATATGAAATTTCTCTTTGGTTTTAAGTTCTCCAATTTCTAATAGAATGGTGCTCGAACCTAAAGCCCTCTTACCTTTTTTGTTGAGCCCACGTAATACTAACTTATTGATGGCGAGCTTACTGGTATCAACTTTAAGATTGGCAAGGGTCTTTAGATTTATCACATTGACTGATGCACCCGGATCAATAAGGACTCTTGATAACTTGAAGTTTCCCACATTTATAGTAATTTAAAGTGGGCAATTATGGTCAGCAATACCCCAAAGTAAGTCCTTGTAAGAAAAAGTCACTCTTGGGATTTCCTTGAAGTAGATGGTTTCTTCTTGAGAAGTTGAAGCCAGTTGAGCTAAACAAATCTCTAGGTTAAGAACAAGGGCATCGTAGATGCTCAACTTGGCTGGAAGATTCCTAAGATAAGCCAGAACATTATAGTCAACCTTAGGAACATTGAACTAAACCCTATAGATTTGGAGGAGGTTGGATTGTTAAGGAGGATTTGGAATTAGATCATTGGAGATAACTTGTTTGTCTTTATCTTGAGGGGCAAGCCTAGGGGGTAAGACTTTATCATCACGAAGCTACACCTGCTCGACATCTTTAGGAGGGATAATTAGAGCAGAGTCTACACTCACCATAGGTGTCAGATCATCATTTTTTGAATGGGAGTCCAAATCTGAAAAGTTAATCACAATAGGACTCCCTCCAAAGTCGATTTGGGGGTAGTCACTTTCTGATAAGGCTTCAGGTTTGACTTCTCCTTGGGAAGGTCAAGTTTTGGAACACTCGGATCAATCTCAACAAAAATTTGAATTTCCTCGAAAAGATTATCAATTTATATTTCATCTTTATGGCTAACATCAAAATTGATGCATAAGGATATTTTTTATTAAATTTGCGACCCTTTGCCTTTGATGGGGGCAAAATAAAAGTCAAATAATAGGAGTGGGATGAGGCTTTTATGATGCTATCTGTCGCTCGAATTCATCTCTCAATAGTACACTCCCTCTCTACAAAAATATCATTCTATTTTCTTTTTCATTTACTATAGTAGTTCCCACGACTACTGGAGAGGGAAGCAGCTAAACATCCTCCTGCAAGGCCTCCAGGTAAACCTCCAAAATAAGGCCCTAGGCTTTCATAAAGATGAAAAGACTTATTAATCAACTTTTTAAGTGCCCGAAATAGAGCTATATCCCAGCCATCCTCAATTGACAGAGAAATGTTAGAAGGATTACCTGAAATGGTTTTGACTGACTTATTTTGAGTCTACTAGATACTCTTTAGGAATGAAAATGTTACCTTGTATGTAGTTCTTATCTATCCAATCCTTATAAATTATGTAGTCTTCAATCGGATGGCTAAGCATGCGGTGGTAAGGGCAGTACTTTGGATCATCTTTCTTGTCTATATCCTCTGGCCTCCTGGCCTCAAGTTATTGGAAATCTGGTTTCTTAAGAAGACTCTTAAAGATCTTTTTTATCGATTCTCTCTTAAAAGGGTATGGTATACCAACCTCTCTTTAATGTAGGTCGAGTAAGATTCTCTAGGAGGTTGAGAAGTTCTTTGAAACAGTTATCTTTAAACTGGCGGTGGTGGAGGAGCACTAGACTGATTGGTTACTAGCTGCTTTCCTTTATCCACTACTAATACTGTGGCTGCTTTCTTTTCAAAGGACATCATCGGATTTGGAGCACTTTTATCATTTGGAAGATCCTTCAAGAATGGCATTCGAGGAGCCTCTTCCTAAAGGTTACTTGCCTTGTTTTGATGCTTCTCGAAGGTTTTAATTGTGAAACCCTTTAGAAGAAAAGCAATATGTCCGTGGATATTCTTTAGAAGAATTTTCACAACATATTGCTCTTACAGATGGGGTTCACACTTCATCGAGAGGATTCACCATCTTAAGATGTACTCAACCAGAGACTCTCCCAGCTTTTGCTTTTCTAGGATGAGATTATCCATGATCGTGTACTGCTGCGCTCCTGAAAATCTCTTTAAGAATAGATTCTCAAGTTCACTAAAGGTTTTTATTGAACCATTGGGCAAATTTGCATATCACTCAAAAGCTATGTAGGAAAGACTACTAACAAATTGGTAAAATAGTAGAGCATCTGAACCTCCGGTATTGCAACAGCTTACACAGAAGTGGGCCAAATATTGTCTCAAGTTTTTAATTTTGGTAAAAAATTTGAAGGATGGAGACATGAAGCCCTTCAAATAAGGAACCAAATTATATTCCCCAAGGTAGGATCTACCCTTTGGAATAGATGCAGTTCCTTGTGAGTGGGCTAAGGCCTCCCTTTTCTGATCTTCGATCATTTTCTTGATATCTTTCTGGGCCAGTATCAGAGGGGTTAAAAGAACTATTGGTTTGACTAAGGGAATTGAGGAGACTATCAGATGGACTTGGGGAACTAAAAGGACTAGTTGTTGGACTGGAGGGATTATTGACACTAATTCAGGAACCTTAGAGCTGGATTTTGGCTTTCTGGCTTGATCGGTAACTGCCTGAATAGTAGGCTATAGTGTCCTGAGCAGAGGCTGTTGCATCTTGTATAACCGTTCTTGCATTTCCTTAACCTGCAGTAACATATTTGCGGCTTGTACCTGAAAATTTTTGACATGCTGGTCTTCATCCCTAGCCCTTACTGATCCATCGGGGTCCAAATCTACTACTGCTAATCCTTCTTCCTTTATAGACTGGCATTTATTGGGTTTAGCTTCCTTAATTGATCCCCTGGTCTCAACCTTACAGACACTACCAACGATCACATCTTCGTCCGTCAATAGATCATCAGAATCTAGGTTGAAAACTTCTTTGGCTTCCTTCTTCCTTAAAATATCCTCAATCTCTTGTACTCTCTTCGACCGGTCGGTCCCCTATTTCCTTGGGGTTGATGGGTAAGTAACCCTGATAATCCATCATGTCATAAAATTCCTTGTCCTTTAATTTATAAAAGATAACTTATAATTTGAGATCATCAGCTGTCGGGGTTCTTTCATCATTTGCTCAACATTTCTTGGTCTTCATCTCGAACTGTCCCCTCCCCCTCGACTTTCCTAGAATTGGTAATCAGAGGGTTGGCATCCACCACAAAGTGAGGGACATCTACCTTAGAAGTTGATTCAGGCACTTGGAGGATAATAGATCCTACATCATGTAAGGTACAGTCCTTAGATCCCTAGGTAGGGAGCTCAGGGATAATAGGTGGAGTCTGGGAGGAACTGCTTGGGGTATGAACTGAAATATCTACTGAATCAATAATCAAAATATCAGCCAAACTGATCACTGGAAAAATAATTGAACTGGCTGCTGGGACATCAATTGCTACATCCTTTAAGTCACTTGGGACTTGAACTACACTAACTAGAATATAGGGGAGCTTGACTAAAGACTGAGGCAATTGAACATCAATCTTACTATCTTTCTTAGGAACGTATTTTCTTTTGGGGGATTTGGGCCTTTTTCCCTTGACTTCAGTCGTTCTTCTGATTTCAAGATCCTCTTTAGTTTTGATCACCATTGAAGCCAACTTTGTGAATTTCGGGGAAGGGATCGATGGCCTGCCAATAGAATGGTAGCCCTTTTCAAGTCCGGTAAGTACGATACCCTTCATTTTAGAGGATAGAGGGCGTGGCACCCAGTGGTAACTATATACTAACATGGAAGTAACCAGCTATGTTGCGAACTTTTTGTTCCTTCTAACAGGCTAGGGAGTCAAGTTTTTAGCATCATATCTTTCCTCCTTAAGGATCTCTTTTCAATCTTATGTGAGATAATCCCCTTTAAGTGTCTCACATACTGTTCCTTTATCTCCCCCGCCTGGGTAGCACAAGTATAAACTAAAAGTTCGTGAGGCTTGTTTAAGCTAAACTATTTCAAACCCAGCTACTCCAGCAACCTTAGGGATTATCTAGAATTTTCTTAAATAGAGATTAATCCCTAGATTAGTCTTAAATCAATCCCTAACCCTTCCATGTGCTCTAAGGGATAAGAGGTGCCTTTCCACACCATGTACTTGTGTCCTTTGATTCCTCCAGCCATCTAACTGCTCTAGGACACTTGGAACATCCTGAGTAGTCCCTAAGATGATCACAACCATCTATTTGGCCTCGAAATATTTGAATAGGGTAAAAACCCTCATTCGAACTCTCATTCTACATCCCACTCTATCTCTCCATACTCAAGCTCTCCAGACAAAAGGTTTTTTCATTTGAGCTCCGCTTAGCCTCCTCAACATCTCCCAAGCCAATCTCCGGTGAAAGGAAGCTGCCGGCATTGAGTTCTTGGTAAAACTGAAGCTCTATTTCTTTCAAGGCCTCTACCGTTTGATACAAGCTCTTCTAGCTCGTGGAGTCTTCTACAATATTATATGTGGACAGTCTACAAGCTCATAGAGCCCAATATCACCCAGATCCAATGGTTAGATCTCTCAAAATCCTTAGCCCTAGTTCAAACACTTAGCATTAATTAGCTTTTTGAATAGTGATTTTTAAGCTACCAAATATGCTCCACAAATTTTCTGTTCATTATAGCTATATAAGTTTAAAATTTCATCTAATTTCATTAAACCGTTTGAGAGAATGAAGCAATTTTAAGCTTAGAGCTTCGGTTCACTGCGTGCTCGATCTGCACGTTATTTGGGTCGTTGATCGCTAGATCAATGGTCCCGATTAAGCCCTTTCGCGGTCCATCCAGTCCCTCGCTTCAATCTGCCACACTGAAGGATCGTCCGGCTCGATCAGAGTCATTTATTCTATACAGCAGAGTATCTGACAGTAGATGGCGATCACTGACTCGGATAAGTAAGTAGTGTATGGGGCCCGCCGCCTTTTCAATCAATGAGCAATGATTGCGTGGCGGCACAATCATTGCCAATGATTGCGCGGCAGCACAATCATTGCCAATGATTGCCCACATTCGTGCTTTTCCGCCTTGGCCAATCATCGAGCACCATGTGGCCCTCCCACCTCCAGAATGTTTTTTTAATTAAAATTTAATTTTAAATGATTTTTAAAATCAGAAAACTTCAAAAAATGATTAAAAATTGAATATTAATCCAAAAAATTAATGTAATATATCAAATTGTTCATATTTTTGAGATCTTTAATTTAAAATTAAATTTAATTTAAAATATTTTATATATTTTAAATTATTATGAATATTAAATATTTTATGTTTTTAATGAATATTTAATTAAAAATAATCAAAATATTTTCTAAAATTTAATTTGCTATTTCAAATATTTTCAAATTTCAGATAAAAATATTTGGGATGTTTTATTTTAAAATTAAAATTTAATTTAAAAATTTTCATTAAATAATTTGAATATTTTTTAATATCCCAATATTTAATTAATATTAAGATTAATATTAATTTAATTATTTTAAGCTCTAAAATTTTATTTTAAAACATCTTAATTAAATGATTAAATATTTTTTGAGAATTTTAGAATTAAAAGTTAAGTTAAATATTTAATATGATTTAAATAATTTATATTTTTGAAAATTTTAATTAATTAATTAATGTTTAATTAATTAAATATTTATTATTTAAATTTCTTTTAAGTTTTATATTAAGATATTTTTAAATAATTAAATGATTATTCTGAAAAATCTTAATTTGAGATTGAATTATTTAAAGATATATTTTATATTTTAAATAATTTTTAATTAATTAAACTTTTAAATATTTAATTTAAATTAAATTCAAATAATTTTGAAAAACTTTAAGGAAATGTTTTAAATATTTAAATTTCTAGAAACACTTTAGATTTAATTAAATTTAAGTTAAGAAATATTTTAAATATTAATTAATTTTAAATTAAATAAAAATTATTTAATTAATAAAATTTTTTAAAAATTTAAAATAAATTCATTTTAAACCAAAAAAATATGCATAATATCTTAAAATTTTAAAAATTTTAAATATTTTAATTTAAAAATAATTTTGAAATTTAAAACTTAATTTATTTTAAATAATTTGATTTATTAGATTATTTTAATATTTAATTATTTTTAATTAAATATTAAACTTATTATTTTCAAAATTAAATATTTATTTTCAAATTATTATAAATAATCAGAGGATCTCTCAAAATATTTTTGATGGTATTTTTAATTATTTAGTTTTGAAACATGTATTTACTTATATAGGTTTATATGTATATATGTATTTTAAAATTTATCTTAAAATTGTATATATTTAAATCCTTAAATATTAAGAGATCCCTTGAAGTTTTAAACTTAGATTAAGCATTGAACATAATTAGTGGGGAGTATTGATTAATCAATGAACAATTACCTTGTTAATTGCTCATTGGTTAATCTTTCAATTTATTAAGCCGTATTTTGATTTGCATGCCTAGGGTGCACACACTTGCACTTAGCATAGACTCTCCTAGATTTAGGATGTGATTTTGCTTATGTGTAATGCATATATGTATGTTGAGTCCAAGGGTTAGACAAACCTTGATTCAAACTCATTTAAACTTAGTGATATCATTAAGGACAATAATTAAAGACACGTCTAGAAAACTTAGATTAATTTCAGAAATTAGGATACACCTCCTATTGACATAAAATTTGAAACACTTGAATCTAGTAACATCTATAGCCTATAGAAAAATATTTACTAATTTTTGAAATCATTAAGCCCCTTAATTAATTGAATCAAAGTTAACGCCTTCATTAAGCCCTTAAAACTTCCAGAAAATTCAATAAATCAAATTTAAATCTAAAAATTACACATAATACCTCAAACTGACCAAAATTCAAACCTTAATTTATAAAAATTAAAAGCCATTTGATTTGACATAAGATTTGACTTTAATTTAATTTTAATCAAAACTTAATATTTAATTTATTTATTTAATTAAAAATAATTAAAAATTCCAAAAAAATCTCAAACACTTGGGAATCCCTCCTTAGGTCATTACTGACATTTGGAGCTGATTTTAAGGAGTTGGGAGTTCATTTGGAGCAAAATTAATAAAAGGCCTTTAATTAAACTAATTAAATAATTCAATTAAGTCATCAAACTTGGAAAATCATAACTAATTCTAGAAAAATCCAAATTGAGTAAACTCAAAGGCATTTAACTCAATATAAATCTAATATTTAAAAAAAATCTTAAATTCCAGAAATCATTCAAATTTAAAAAAGTCAACTTTTGGTCAAACCTTAGTTAAATTTCAAGTCAAATATTCAAACCTTCACAAATAAATGTAGAAAAATCCAAATCCAGCATAATTATAGTCAAACTGATCATCTTAAGGTCTAGTATTTCAAAAAAATATTAAATTTTTAGAAAACATTCTTAATCTTAAAGTCAACTTTTGACCCCTTAATTTAATTATTAAAATATTCCATAAAATTCTAAAATTTGAAAATCAATCTTAAACTCCAGAAAATGTTAAGTCAATATTTAAATCTCTCAACCAACCCCTTAATACATAAAAACTACTCCAAAGATGAAATTTTTTGGCTGGACTACTCTGGGCTGTGGGGCTACGTGTCCTAAGGAGGCTTTGTTCCTCGGGCTTGGTGGCACAACGCCACGAATGAACTTAATGGAGTGTTAAAAATTTAAAATTAATTGATTATTAATGATCTAACCAAAATTAAAATTCTTAATCAAGTTATATCAATCAAGTTTATAGGCTGGACTACTCCGGGCTGCGGGGCTACGTATCCTAAGTAGGCTTTGTTCCTCAAGCCTGGTGGCACAACGCCATGAACTGGTTGATAAAAAATTTAAATAAATTTAAATCTTAAAATAAACAATGAATTAAGTTTAATTAAAATTCAATAACCCTCTAATTTTAATCAAATCAAATCACTTAATCATACCGGGCATCATTGGGTAACCCAGGCCTATGAGGCTATTAAATTAGCCCCAAGGAAGGTGAACTAAACTTCACGGCCTCAGTGAGAAACAAAGGTGGTATCCAACAAATAATTAATAATTAATTTTAAAATTAATTTTAAATCATTAAGACTTAAACTCTAACAAAAAATTCCCCTTAAGCCTTTCAACCAACTAGAACATTAAGAAACTTAAATCAAATATCCTATATATGACATATCCAAACCACATGACCTTTACACACACTTTAGATGATTTGCAAGGACAACCAAATCTAGTCTTAGGCTAGGCCGGTGTTTTACTTTATTATAATTGTGTGCCGGATTTCTCATGGTTTTCACTACATGCTATTTACTAATAGTAGAATTGATTAACATGAATATTTATTTAAATTCCTGTACTCCATATTTTGATTGATTGTGCATTAGATTTACTCTTATGTTAGGGATGATTTATACTAATCCAATCTTATATAAGTGACCATGCTTATACACGACATTAAAAATTAAAGGGGGCAATAAATTAAGCTTTTAAATTAATAATATTTTTTTGCAGGCGCTTCAGAATGCATAAGTCTCCCTTTAAATTGACAGAGCATGGCCAAGCGTGGCTGTGATTTGAGCATTTAAGTTTTAATAAATATTAACTGCTTGGGATGTTCATATAACTGCTGATTATTAGTATAATCATGCAGGTTGTTGAGTATATATTTTTCTTTTGAATTCAAATATAATTTGATATGAATTTGAGTTATAATTTAAAGTGATTTGAGATGGGATACACACCTATCATACATAGATTCCAAAGAGGAGAGGACATCCTCAGGCGAGAGTCCTCCTCCATTTGGAAGCCTAAGGTAGGATACTTTGAATATCCAAGGAGAAAAGATAACACCCCTTCGAGGGGAAGTTTCTTTTTACTTGGATATCCGGATCCGACGATTCAAGGAGCCCCGTAGAAGGATGAAGAAGTGAACAATAAGAAGAATCCCAATTCTCAAAATCACTTGAGTCTTAGGAGTAGAATATGAGTTGTAGTCAGTGGTACCCGGCCACTTTACTTTTCCTGCAAACTTTGGGTTGTACAATTAAGTGGCATTTGCCCCATGGACTTTCAATTTGAATTTTAATTTAATTTATTTAATTTAATAATTATTTGATGCTGACTGTGACATAGGATTGCATACTTTTAGTAATTTTTTTGGTGCTTTTGCATATCAATCTTTGTTTTAGCCTGGAACCTGATCGGAGGCTCATGAGGGAACATTAAAATTCTTCTACTTAAAGAAAATTAAAAATTTTAAGCTCACATAGCAAATTTAACATCATAAGAAGTAAGCCTGGGACCACTAGGAGTTTTTCATAACATATTTGCTACATTTTCTTTTCATTTGTTTGACACCTCCCCGTCTATGGGTTTTGGCATACCACCTGGCCTAAGAGGGTGCAGATCTGTCAAGGAAAATCTATGCACTTTAGGATAAAACTTATTTTTAAGCCTGATTTTAAAACTTCTTCATTTTGATTCAAGTACTTAATCGAGTCAACTAGCATGCATTACATTAGTAATAAATTAAATCGAGTCTAAAATTTAAATGCATTCTATCTAAGTTTCATTTCACCCAACATAAGTCAAGGGGCCAATTAAAAACCTGCTTTAGATGTCGGCCCCGCTTTCCTTAAACTTATCTTAAATAACCTCCTTAACCACCGTCACATAAAAGACTGGATATATGATTTTAAAGTGCCCAAGTAGTTTAGCTGGCTCCCCAATCCAGGCTGGGGTAAGTCCAGATCCTGCATTGCATTAGTTAGGTTATGGGTCACTGATTTTCAGTACCCAATTTTAGACTTAGGATTTGAGGCAGATGTTTAATCTTAAGCGTCAACCTCTGAGAATTGAATCCCAATTTTTAAATAAAATTAACCATTTAAACTTAAATCTCTTTCAATCAAATTCAAGTCCAACACTTAGGATAGACTAGGGTTCTTCTGAAGTGATTTAGAATCCTGAGCACCTCCTACCTGAAAGTTCGAAAGGGATGTTAAGCCCTAGTGAACTAGTCCCGAGGCTAACCAAGAGGGGGGGGGGGGTGAATTGGTTATTTAAAAATTTCATGATAACAATGAAAATCTTTTCGATACTTAGCAGCAGAAACAAATAAACAAGAACGAAAAGATCAACCACAGATATTCACCCAAGCAGTTAATATCAGAAAACTAAAGTGCAAAACTGAATCAGAAAAGCAAACCAGATTTTATAGTGGTTCGGTCAACTTGACCTACGTCCACTCCCCGGAGCCTCCCCTCCGGGTATTGCACTAAACAAAAGTGTCTCTCCTTTTGCTCCCACAGCAAGGCGGAGTAGCCTGTACAAACACCTCCTTTTCACCACACGGTGAGGCAGAGAACCCGACCTCCTTTTGCTTCCTCCTGAAGCAGGCAGAGAACCTCCGAACTTCTTTTGCTTCCACCTGAAGCGGGCAGAGAACCCGAGATCTTCTTGCGAATGATCCTCCCACGACGAACACCGACTAGACGATAGACGACGAGCGGAGAAGACGACTCTGATCCGTGCTTGGAGCAACCTTAGTGAATCCCTCACTAACTCTCCCTCATAAGATCTTCTCTCTCTCTCCTAACTCTCTCTCTCTCTAGGGTTTCTCAGGGAAGGAAGGCAACAAAAGATTCTCTTTGTTTTGAGAAAAATTCTTTTATAGGAGGGCTTAAAATTTGCCCAAAATCTCAACTGATCAGCCAAGATCGTCCAGGACGATCGATCGATCGTCCTGTACGATCAGTTCAAATTCAGCTGTTTCAGCCTGGACGATCAGGCTCTTCTGGACGATCTGTAGAAAAAATTGTTCATATCGTCCCGTACGATCCTGCGATCGTCCGGAACGATTAGTGCAAATCGAGAGAAATCGTCCAAAAGACAGCTCAGGTCGTCCAGAGAAATCTGTGCTGGACGACCAAAAAATGACTTGATCGTCCAGGATGATGGGTACATCGTCCTGTACGATTAGTTCAAAAAGGCCCTAAATCATCCTGTACACAGCTCGGGTCGTATAGCTGAAATGCACTAGACGATTATGATCGTCTGGGACGATCCTGCGATCATCCAGGACGATATGATCGTATCAACTAAAAATAAATTAGTTTCCTTAATTACCAGATTAAATTAGGCATGATTGTACTGAATCGTCCGGGACGATACACGTATCGTCCGGGACGATCAGACCAAATAACTTAAAATAAAAACTTGCCTAACTTGATCTGGCGGCTGAGAATTTCTGATTTGGAAACATTGTCCCGTATGATCCAAAGATCGTCCAGGACGATCTGCTTAATCATACCCTCTTAACTTAGATGCCCTAATTAGGGTTTCTGTTTTGGCTGGATCGTCTAGGACGATGTGAATATCGTCCAGGACGATCTGAACAAAAAATGAACAGAAACTCTAATTCACTCAATCTCTCCCCCTGAGTGTATGTGTGCAAGGTTACTTAGCTAGGGAATCAGTTACATTATAATTGACTCAATAAAAAGAAAAATCATACATTTGACACACTTGGACTCGATCTTGAGTTGGCTTGAGTGGCTCGTGGTCTTTTGTGCCTGAAACAGATTAGCCAAGCAAAATATACTGGAAACATATTTGTCATCATCAAAACCAGATTTGCAATAATCTCCCCCTTTTTGATGATGGCAAACATTTGTAGAGTAGTTTGAAAATAAAAGTAAACTAGGAGATCAAAACACCAATATTTTTCCAAATTTTTATTTAACGACTAACACAATACAGGAAACATGACTCATAAAACAGAAACAGACACGACTACAACTGACTCCCCCTTTTGACATCACAAAAAGGAGGAGGGAAAATAGAAACGGAAATACCAGTACAAACCATAAAAGAGAACAACGACAAAACAGAAAACTAAAACTGAGGCGGATCCTGATCGGAAGAAGGAGGTGGCGGTAGAGGTTTGAAGTAATGGTGAATGGCCTGAAAGTGGGCTCCAATCCAGGCGATGTCCTGGTCATGCTGCTGTTGCTGCGCCGCAGCATAGTCAGTGAAGCGCTGGATGTCCTCGGCATGCCGCTGCTCCTGGGCAACCACATAGGAGTCAAATCTGGCCTCCCACTGATCGAGGCGCTGCACCAGGTGGTCAAAGGGAGAGGCAATGCGAAGAGGTGCATGTGCCTCTGGTGCAGCAGGAACTGGAACGGCCTCTTCCTCTTCTTCCTCAACATCCAGGGCGGGCTCCGGATGTAGTCGGGTGCTGTGTAGGACGTGGAATGAGTTATTTGTGAAGAAGGAAGGAGGGACATCTGGAGGGACAGGATACTGAAGGTTATATTTTGTCTTTAAGGCATAGTGAATAAGATGACCTAAAGCTAGATTTGGGCGACGCCTGTGGCCCGGATCTCTAATGGTGGTTAGGTGTTCTATGTAACGGATAATCAGATCATAGGCATTAAACTCTCGACGGGCCATGATATAGTAGGTCGTCAAGGACAGGAGCGGGGTAATGTGAATTCGATTCCCCGCCTTTGGAATGACGGAGGAACGAAGGACGTGCTGAATGGTCCTGGCGTCCTTGAGAAGGGAAGTGCAAGCGTTGTCATGATAGGGGACGTTGGTATTGCGAAGGAAGTGATTGGCGACACTCCAATCATAGTCGGGATCGGTGACAAGCATGTGAAGTTTGTCGCTAGTGACAGACAGGTTGAGAATATTATGAAAATCGTGGGTCGTGAGTTCCACGGGGTGTTAGTTTACATAGGATAGAAGAGTGGAATAATCTGCGGAGATGCGCAAGTTGGCAAAGAAGACTTGAAGAAGTTCAAGATTGAAGGGAAAGGCTAAGGTCAGAATGAAGGTGAGAGAAGTGTGGGCGAAGAGATCCAGAATGGGATAAGTGAGAGTGCGGGGATTTACAATTTTAGAGTGCATGATCCCCACATAACGATAGCATTCGAAAGCAGCCTGATTTGCTGCATTCGGGAAGCGAGGATCGACATGTCCCCGGGACGAACTGGCACCCTTTTGACGAGACCTCTTGCCACCAGCCATTAGGAACCCAAAGAGTAAGAAAGTAGAAGGAGAGGGGAAGAAAAAACGGTGTGAAAGAGATGAAGAAACCTGCTGTTTATATAGAAAACGGACTGATCGTCCCGTACGATCGCTAGATCGTCCGGGACGATTTGGTCATTTATGACGTCCTGGACGATTGGTCAAAAAGGCGGTCCAATCATCCAGGACGATCAGAGATCATCCAGGATGATTAGACACAGGCGATCGTCCCGAGGAGTCAGGCTGGATGACCGTTGATGAAAAGTATCGTCCAGGATGATTTCGTGGATCGTCCGGGACGATATGCAATAAATATGTCGGACGGGCCAAATTCCAATCGTCCAGTGGCTGACACGTGGATCGTCCAGGACGATGAGGTGGATCGTCCAGGACGATGGATAATAATTGGTGCAATCTCAGTCGTTTGATCAGATCAGGAAGATATGGATCATATCGTCCAGGACGGTCACCAATAATTGGAATTTTTCAGCAGCAGGAGCAATGTGGGGACGAATCTGAATGAATCGTCCAGGACGATGTTTGGATCGTCCAAGACGAAGTGGATCATCCAGGACGATAGTGGGATCGTCCAGGATGATGTGAAGAAAACAGAAAAGGGATGAAGGAAGAAAATGATCGATCAGGATCTAAAAACCACAAACATGAAATCAAAATAACACAAAAACGAACAAAACTTACCACAAAAACACATAAAAGCAATTTTTTTTGATCAATCTGCTCGAGAAAATTAGAGTTTTTTTTCTTGATTTTAGATTCAAAAACTAATGACAGGATGATTGACAGCGCTGAAATCCAGAAAAGGTTGGAAATAATCAACTTTCGTAACTCCGACCCCGGGCACCTTATCGATGCAAACCTCTTTTTAAAACAAAAATCCGATTCAAAAGAGAAGACATTAGATTTGAAAAGAGATCCTTTCAAGCCTCGTTCTAGAAAAATATCTGATATAATAGTGTTACAAAGTAAAAAATCAGAAATCAGGATTTTCAAAACACAAGCTTTTGAAAATATTAAGTGGCGCATGGATTTCTCTAAGACATTTAACAATCTGAAAGGGAAGAAAGCTTGGTTTGGGCTCATTTTGTGCCTCTTTTTCAAATTGGTTGGCGCTTTGTGCATCTTTTGATTTTTGATACACTTTGTGTATCCAATTTGGCAATTTTGCATCTTTTCCGTTTTGGGCTCATTTTATGCCTCTTTGTTAAATTATCTGGCGCACTGCGCATCTTTTATAAGCTTTCTCCTTTTCATAATCATTAAAGAGTCTCAGCTGTGAGATTATCTTCCAGACATAGGAGATGACTCTCCACAGTAAGGAAGAATGATCCACAAAATAAAAGCCATACAACATATGATAAATGCAATCACTTGGTTTAGAAAATCAAACTAATGACTCAAGACTTTGAAAAACACTATTGATATGAGGCAGATTACTGTAGGAAGATAAAATAATCTCTATTTCAAAAACTAACATTTTAATTTTGAAAAGGATTTTTATTCAAAAGAAACCATACACCAGTAAAGGAGTTAGAGGAAGAGAAATAATCATCAATGTTTCTTCCCTTTACCTGATTCAGTGGAAACAATCATCACTGCTTACCAGCTTCCAAACCAAAACAAGATAACAACTCCCAGTCAGAAATTCAAATTTTCAGAAGTAGTGAGCGGTGATCAGATTTTGAAAAACATAAAAACAGTAAGTGCAAGATATGAACTAGTGAATAAAAATAGGTAGAGAATCACATCAAAGTAAATACTCAAATCAAACTAATGGTAAGGCTAAAACAGAAATCAGCAGAAGAAATAAAATCAACTGAAAGTAAATAATCGAAGCAAAAACTAACTAACAGAAATTAGAAATCAGAATACCAAACCTAACTAACAGAAATCAGAAATCAGAATACCAAACATAACTAACAAAAATCAGAATACCAATCAGAAAGATCATAAATCAGCAGTCATCAAAATCAAACATTTATATCAATCACTCCTAATCTGGTTCTCAAAATGCTGAATGAGTCAAAGGCCAGTGGTTTAGTGAATATGTCAGCCAGCTGATTTTCAGTTGCTATATGATGTAGCTCAATGTCCCCTTTTGTAACATGGTCCCTAATGAAGTGATGCCTAATATCAATGTTGAAAGTTCGAAAGGGATGTTAAGCCCTAGTGAACTAGTCCCGAGGCTAACCAAGAGGGGGGGTGAATTGGTTATTTAAAAATTTCACGATAACTACAAAAATCTTTTCGATACTTAGCAGCGGAAACAAGTAAACAATAACGAAAAGATCAACCAACGATATTCACCCAAGCAGTTTATATTGAAAAGTAAAATGCAAAACTGAATCAGAAAAGCAAACCAGATTTTATAGTGGTTCGGTCAACTTGACCTACGTCCACTCCCCGGAGCCTCCCCTCCGGGTATTGCACTAAACGAAAGTGACTCTCCTTTTGCTCCCACAGCAAGGCGGAGAAGCCTGTACAAAACACCTCCTTTTCACCACACGGTGAGGCAGAGAACCCGACCTCCTTTCGCTTCCTCCTGAAGCGGGCAGAGAACCCACGAACTCCTTTCGCTTCCTCCTGAAGCGGGCAGAGAACCCACGAACTCCTTTCGCTTCCTCCTGAAGCGGGCAGAGAACCCGGATCTTCTTGCGAACGATCCTCCCACGAAGAACACCGACTAGACGACAGACGACGAGCGGAGAAGACGACTCTGATCCGTGCTTGGAGCAACCTTAGTGAATCCCTCACTAACTCCCCCTCACAAGATCTCTTCTCTCTCTCCCAACTCTCTCTCTCTCTAGGATTTCTCAGGGAAGGAAGGCAGCAAAAGATTTTCCAAATCTAGGAAAAAGTTCTTTTAAAGGAGGGCTTAAAACTTGCCCTAAATCTCAACTTGTCGGCCAAGATCGTCCAGGACGATCGGTAGATCGTCCTGTACGATCAGTTCAAATTCAGCTGTTTCAGCCTGGACGATCTGGCTCTTCTGGACGATCAGTAGAAAAAGTTGTTCATATCGTCCCGTACGATCCTGCGATCGTCCGGGACGATTAGTTCAAATTGAAGGAAATCGTCCAGAAGACAGTTCGGGTCGTCCAGAGAAATCTGTGCTGGACGACCAAAAAATGACTTGATCGTCCCGGACGATAGGGTAATCGTCCGGTACGATTAGTTCAAAAAGGCCCCAAATCGTCCTGTACATAGTTCTGGACGTACAGCTGAAATGCACAAGACGATCACGATCGTCCGGGACGATCCTGCGATCGTCCAGGACGATGTGATCGTATCAATTAAACATTAATTGCTTTCCTTAATTACCAGACTAATTTAGGCATGATTGTAGTGCATCGTCCAGGACGATACACGTATCGTCCGGGACGATCAGACCAAAATACTTAAAATAAAACTTGCCTAACTTAATCTGGCGGCTGGAAATTTCTGATTTGAGCATATCGTCCCGTACGATCCAAAGATCGTCCAGGACGATCTGCTTAATCAGACCCTCTTAACTTAGTCGCCCTAATTAGGGTTTCTGTTTTAACTGGATCGTCCAGGACGATGCTACTATCGTCCAGGACGATCTGAACAAAATTTTAACAGAAACTCTAATTCACTCAATCTCTCTCCCTGAGTGTGTGTGTGCAAGGTTACTTAGCTAGGGAATCAGTTACATTACAATTGACTCAATAAAAGAAAAAATCATACATTTGACACACTTGGACCCGATCTTGAGTTGGCTTGAGTAGCTTGCGGTCTTTTGTGCCTGAAACTGATTAGCCAAGAAAAACACACTGGAAACATGTTTGTCATCATCAAAACCAGATTTGCAAAAATCTCCCCCTTTTTGATGATGGCAAACATTTGTAAAGTAGTCTGAAAACAAAATGAAACTAAGATGAAAATAAAATGAAACTAAGAAATCAAACAAAACACACATTTTTTAAATTTTCAACAACACAGAAAACATGACTCAGCAAATAGAAACAGACACGACTACAACTGACTCCCCCTTTTGACATCACAAAAAGGAGGAGGGAAAAACATAACACGGAAATAAAATATAAAATAAAACATACACAGAACAACAACAAAACAGGAAAATCAGAATTTTTCCTTGATTTTAGATTCAAAAACCAATGAGAGGACGATTGACAGCGCTGAAATCCAAAAAGGTTGGAAACAATCAACTTTCGTAACTCTGACCCCGGGCACCTTATCGATGCAAACCTCTTTCAAAACAAAAATCCGATTCAGAATAAAAGACATTAGATTTGAAAAGAAATCCTTTCAAGCCTCGTTCCAGAAAAATATCTGATATAATAGTGTTACAAAGTAAAAAATCAGAAATCGGGATTTTCAAAACTCAAGCTTTTGAAAATATTAAGTGACACACGAGTTTTTTTTTCTAAGACATTTAAAGATCTGAAAGAGAAAAAAGCTTAGGTTGGGCTCATTTTGTGCCTCTTTTTTTTTCAATTTATTTGGCGCACTGCGCATCTTTTGATTTTTTGATACACTTTGTGTATTTGGCATTTTCGCATCTTTTCAGTTTTGGGCTCATTTTATGCCTCTTTTTCAATTTGGTTGGCGCACTGCGCATCTTTTGTAAGCTTTCTCCTTTTCATAATCATTAAAGAGTCTCAGCTGTGAATCTATCTTCCAGACATAGGAGATGACTCTCCACGGTAGGGAAGAATGATTCACAAAACAAAAAACCACACATCATATGATAAATGCAATCACTTGGTTTTAGAAAATCAAACTAATGACTCAAGACTTTGAAAAACACTATTGATATGAGGCAGATTACTGTAGGAAGATAAAATAATCTCTATTTCAAAAAACTAACATTTTAATTTTGAAGAAGATTTTTATCCAAAAGAAACCATACACCAGTAAAGGAGTTTAGAGGAAGAGAAACAATCATCAATGTTTCTTCCCTTTAACAGGTTCAGTGGAATCAATCACTGCTTACCAGCTTCCAAATCAAAACAAGGTAAAAACTCCCAGTCAGAAATTCAGATTATCAGAAGTAGTGAGCGGTGATCAGATTTTGAAAAACATAAAAAACAGGTAGAAAATCATAGCAAAGTAAATACTCAAATCAAACTAACAATAAGGCTAAAACAGAAATCAGCAGAAGAAATAAAATCAACTGAAAATAAAATAATCAAGGCAAAAACTAACTAACAGAAATAAGAAATCACACTACAAAAACTAACAAACAGAAATCAGAAAACCAATCAGAAAGATAATAAATCAGCAGTCATCAGAATCAAGCATTTATATCAATCACTCCTAATCTGGTTCTCAAAATGCTGAATGAGTCAAAGGCCAGTGGTTTAGTGAATATGTCAGCCAGCTGATTTTCAGTTGCTACATGATGTAGCTCAATGTCCCCTTTTGTAACATGGTCCTTAATGAAGTGATGCCTAATGTCAATGTGTTTGGTCCTAGAATGTTGGATTGGATTCTTAGAGATACAGATGGCACTGGTATTATCACACAGAACAGAAATTGTGCCAACGGGTACTCCTAAATCCAAGACTTGTTGTTTCAACCAAAGAACTTGGGCCACACAACTTCCTAAGGCAATGTACTCAGCTTCAGCAGTGGAAAGTGCAACTGAGTTCTGTTTTCTACTGGACCAGGAGACTAACGACTGTCCTATGAATTGACAAGTCCCAGAGGTACTCTTCCTATCCACCCTACACCCCGCAAAGTCAGAGTCAGAATATCCAATGATCTCAAAAGAGGTGCTGTGCCTAGGGTACCAAATTCCTAGGTTTGGGGTCCCCAAAAGATATCTAAGAATTCTCTTAACAGCAGTCAGGTGGGACTCTTTAGGATCAGCCTGAAACCTAGCACAAAGACAGACACTAAACATGATATCGGGTCGGCTAGCAGTCAGGTAAAGCAGTGAACCTATTATCCCTCTATACTTCTTCTGATCAACAGATTTTCCATTTGAATCCTTATCTAACTGAACTGAGGAGGGCATGGGAGTATTGATTGGCTTGGCTTTGTCCATTTCATATTTCTTCAAAATGTCCTTAGTGTATTTTGATTGATTGAGAAAAGTTCCATCATCTGTTTGCCTTATGCTAAACCCCAAAAAGTAGGACAATTCTCCCATCATACTCATCTCAAACTCCTTACTCATTGTTTTGGAAAACTCATCACATAAATATTTATCAGAAGATCCAAAAATTATATCATCAACATAAATCTGGACAATGAGTAAGTCATCTCCTATTCTCCTCAGAAAAAGGGTGGTGTCTACGCTCCCCTTAACAAACTCTCTTTCTAACAGGAATGTGCTAAGCCTCTCATACCAAGCTCTTGGTGCCTGTTTCAATCCATATAAGGCCTTTTTTAATTTATAGACATGACTTGGATATTGGGAACTCTCAAAACCTGGGGGTTGTTCTACAAAAACATCTTCTTTAATTACCCCATTTAAAAAGGCACTCTTGACATCCATTTGAAACAGCTTAAATCCCTTATAACAGGCAAAGGCTAGTAGCACTCTAATGGCTTCCAATCGAGCTACAGGGGCAAAAGTTTCCTCAAAATCTATCCCTTCTATCTGATTATACCCCTTAGCCACCAATCTTGCCTTATTTCTCACCACCACACCAGAATCATTCATCTTATTCTTAAAGACCCACTTGGTTCCCACAATACTTTGGTTTCTAGGTCTTTCTACTAACTCCCAAACATCATTCCTTACAAATTGATTCAATTCTTCCTGCATAGCTAAAATCCAAAATTCATCCGATAGGGCTTGATTGATGTTGGTGGGTTCAGTCATTGAGATAAAGGCAGAATGGTTTACTTCCTTCCTAAGTCCATGCCTAGTCCTAACACCTTCAGAAGGGTCTCCTAAGATCAGTTCTTTAGGATGACTCGAAGAATATCTCCAATCTCTAGGCAATGGGGTTTGAGGTTCTACCCTTTCCTCCAAATTTGTATTTCCAACTCCTTGGGTAACCTCAACAATCTCTTCATCTTCTACTTCAGATCTAGACTCCTTAGGATCAGATTCATCAAACACTACATGGGTTGTTTCTTCCACCACCAAAGTCCTCCTATTGAACACCCTAAAGGATTTCCCCACACTTGAATATCCTAAGAACACTCCTTCATCAGATTTGGGGTCAAATTTTCCTAAGGGTGACTTCCCGTTGTTTAGAATGAAAACCTTACAGCCAAAGACATGGAGGTGGGACAGATTTGGAGTTCTACCCTTAATGATCTCATAAGGTGTCTTGTTCAGTTTGACTCTCACATTCACCCTATTCAGCACATAACAGGCAGTGTTCACCGCTTCAGCCCAAAAGTATTTAGGAAGTGAATACTCGGCAAGCATGGCTCTAGCGGCTTCCACCAAGGTCCTGTTCTTCCTTTCAGCTACCCCGTTCTGCTGAGGGGTCCTAGGAGCTGAAAAATTGTGACTAATCCCATGATTCTCACAAAAACTTTCAAATCTTTCATTTTCAAACTCCCCTCCGTGATCACTATGGATGGTAATAATCTCACATCCTAACTTCTTCTGAATCCAAGTAGAGAAAGATCTAAACTCATCAAATGACTCAGATTTGTGTGACAAAAACTTAACCCAAGTGAACCTTGAATAATCATCAACAATCACAAAACCATAGACTCTCCCCCCTAAGCTGGCAGTGCTAATGGGTCCAAAGAGGTCCATGTGAAGAACTTCTAAAGGTCTAGAGGTGCTAATGTCCTTAACTGAGTGAAAAGAGGACTGGACTTGCTTCCCCAACTGACAGGCACCACACAGGTGATCCTTAGTGAACTTAAGCTTGGGCACACCTCTAACTAAGTCCTTTTGGGTGACTCTCCTAAGGGTTTTCATACTGGCATGACACAATCTCCTATGCCATAACCAAGACTCATCAGCAGCAGTTTTTAAGCAAATTGAATTATCAGATTTGATGCTACTTACATCCAGCTTGTAGACGTTGTTGATCCTTTGCCCCTGCAAAACAACTTCATCATTTAAGCTTAAAATGCAGCCAGTGGGCAGGAATTTGATGCTGTATCCCTTGTCGCAGAGTTGACTGATGCTCAGCAGGTTGTGTTTCAGTCCATCTACAAGCAAAACATTATCAATCACAAAATTCTTTGAATCACCAATCATACCTGTGCCTACCACCTTCCTAGTGGTGTTATCTCCAAGTGTAACCTTGCCTCCAGCTCTGGCCTCCAGCGAAATGAACTGATTTGCATCTCCAGTCATATGTCTAGAACATCCGCTGTCCAGGTACCACATGCTCTCACGAGGTCTTGTGTGAGAGCACACCTACAAAATCATCAAATGTCAGTCTTAGGAACCCAAACAGGTTTGGGTTCCTTCTTATGAAAAGAAGAATGCGATGCATGTGTGCTGTGCTGTGCAACAGGCAGTTTGGGTCTCCACACCCAATGTGTACTACGGTGAACAGTACAAGTGTGTGATATGTGTCCTAACATGCCACATGAAAAACATCTAACACCAGGAAAAGGATTAACTAAACGTCGTGAGTGATAGTGCCTCTTCCTAATAGTGTATGAAACATGCTTTGAAGAACTTGCAACAGAATTTTTAAAAGGTGGCGGTGCATAAAATTGTTCAAAAGTAGGCGGTGTTTTGTTATTTTCAAAAGAACTGATTTTTACTTTCAAAAACTCAATGTGTTTGTTTAAACTTCCAATTTCAAATGTTTTTGCACTATCAGTACTTTCTAACTCAGATGCCAAATCATTCACTTTCTTAAAAGCAAGTTCTAATTCAACATGCGCTGTTTTTAACAAGTTATGCTCAACAATTAAATCAGAATGCTTTTTATTCAGTTCATCAAACTCATCTAGTAAAGACATGTGATTGCTATCAATGGTGGAATGATCCTTAATCAAACTTCATGCTCTTTTTGCAAAGTCAGATAATCTAGTTTCAAACTAGCATGGGTTTTCTTAAGCTTCCTATACGATGTATGAATCTTTTCAGAAACTTCAAATAACTGATCGTAAGTAAGCTCACATACCTCTTCCTGGTCGGACTGACCAGGGTGATCATCCGCCATCAGACACAAGTTTGTTTCCTCCTCTTCAGCTTCAGTCTCAGAAGAGTCGGATGCAGAGTCTGCCCAGAATGCCTTCTGAATCCGCTTCTTGTCCTTTCTGTACTTTGGTTTCTCCTCACCCTTCTCCTTGCTTGAGTGAGCTTTAAGTGTTGGACAATCAGCCTTTATGTGTCCAGGCTTCCTGCATTCAAAACAAACCGATTCAGATGAACCCTTAAAGTTTTTATTGAACTTACCCTTGTTCCACTTCTGATGGTTCTTATGTTTCTTCCTTAGAAAGCTTTTGAATTGCCTTGTGATTAAGGCAACATCATCGCTATCAGACCCGGAAGTGCTAGCATCTGAATCTTTGGCCTTTAGTGCCACTGTCTTCTCTTTCTTGCGTTCACCTGCATCAAGTTGCCTTTGGTTCACCCCTTGCTCGTAAGCAATGAGTGATCCAAGTAAGCTGTCAATAGAGTAAGTGTTTAAATCTTTGGATTCAGTAATAGCAGTAATCTTAGCATCATAAGAAGCAGGCAAACATCTAAGAATCTTGTTCACTCTTTCGTAGTTGGTAAGTTCTCTACCTAAAGCATGCAAAGAGGTAACAATCTGAGTGAATCTTGTGTACATTTCTGAAATAGTCTCACTAGGTTTCATGCGAAAAAGTTCGTAATCATGTAACAAGATGTTTAACCTAGACTGTTTGACTTCAGTTGTACCTTCATATGTTATACATAATCTATCCCAAATCTCTTTTCCCGTTGTACAAGTAGAAACACGCATATAGTCCTCAGATTTTAAAGCACAAAAGAAACAGTTCAAACATTTGGCATTTAACTGTGCTAAATCACGATCATCAAACGTCCAATCAGCAAACGGCAATTCAGTTTTCACATTGTTAACCATTCGAAAAGGTGGTTCGTATCCGTCCTTAACTAACATCCACATGCGATAATCAATAGACTGAAGAAAAGTAGACATGCGTGTTTTCCAAAAATCAAATGGAATGTTATCAAACAACGGTGGTCTCATTATAGAATAACCTTCAGCAGTATTACGATTGTTACAGTTAGCCATGGATCAAATTCAAAAGTTTTTAAACAGAAATTTTGAATCCCGCTCTGATACCACTTGAAAGTTCGAAAGGGATGTTAAGCCCTAGTGAACTAGTCCCGAGGCTAACCAAGAGGGGGGGTGAATTGGTTATTTAAAAATTTCACGATAACTACAAAAATCTTTTCGATACTTAGCAGCGGAAACAAGTAAACAATAACGAAAAGATCAACCAACGATATTCACCCAAGCAGTTTATATTGAAAAGTAAAATGCAAAACTGAATCAGAAAAGCAAACCAGATTTTATAGTGGTTCGGTCAACTTGACCTACGTCCACTCCCCGGAGCCTCCCCTCCGGGTATTGCACTAAACGAAAGTGACTCTCCTTTTGCTCCCACAGCAAGGTGGAGAAGCCTGTACAAAACACCTCCTTTTCACCACACGGTGAGGCAGAGAACCCGACCTCCTTTCGCTTCCTCCTGAAGCGGGCAGAGAACCCACGAACTCCTTTCGCTTCCTCCTGAAGCGGGCAGAGAACCCACGAACTCCTTTCGCTTCCTCCTGAAGCGGGCAGAGAACCCGGATCTTCTTGCGAACGATCCTCCCACGAAGAACATCGACTAGACGACAGACGACGAGCGGAGAAGACGACTCTGATCCGTGCTTGGAGCAACCTTAGTGAATCCCTCACTAACTCCCCCTCACAAGATCTCTTCTCTCTCTCCCAACTCTCTCTCTCTCTAGGATTTCTCAGGGAAGGAAGGCAGCAAAAGATTTTCCAAATCTAGGAAAAAGTTCTTTTAAAGGAGGGCTTAAAACTTGCCCTAAATCTCAACTTGTCGGCCAAGATCGTCCAGGACGATCGGTAGATCGTCCTGTACGATCAGTTCAAATTCAGCTGTTTCAGCCTGGACGATCTGGCTCTTCTGGACGATCAGTAGAAAAAGTTGTTCATATCGTCCCGTACGATCCTGCGATCGTCCGGGACGATTAGTTCAAATTGAAGGAAATCGTCCAGAAGACAGTTCGGGTCGTCCAGAGAAATCTGTGCTGGACGACCAAAAAATGACTTGATCGTCCCGGACGATAGGGTAATCGTCCGGTACGATTAGTTTAAAAAGGCCCCAAATCGTCCTGTACATAGTTCTGGACGTACAGCTGAAATGCACAAGACGATCACGATCGTCCGGGACGATCCTGCGATCGTCCAGGACGATGTGATCGTATCAATTAAACATTAATTGCTTTCCTTAATTACCAGACTAATTTAGGCATGATTGTAGTGCATCGTCCAGGACGATACACGTATCGTCCGGGACGATCAGACCAAAATACTTAAAATAAAACTTGCCTAACTTAATCTGGCGGCTGGAAATTTCTGATTTGAGCATATCGTCCCGTACGATCCAAAGATCGTCCAGGACGATCTGCTTAATCAGACCCTCTTAACTTAGTCACCCTAATTAGGGTTTCTGTTTTAACTGGATCGTCCAGGACGATGCTACTATCGTCCAGGACGATCTGAACAAAATTTTAACAGAAACTCTAATTCACTCAATCTCTCTCCCTGAGTGTGTGTGTGCAAGGTTACTTAGCTAGGGAATCAGTTACATTACAATTGACTCAATAAAAGAAAAAATCATACATTTGACACACTTGGACCCGATCTTGAGTTGGCTTGAGTAGCTTGCGGTCTTTTGTGCCTGAAACTGATTAGCCAAGAAAAACACACTGGAAACATGTTTGTCATCATCAAAACCAGATTTGCAACAAATGTGTTTGGTCCTAGAATGTTGGATTGGATTCTTAGAGATACAGATGGCACTAGTATTATCACACAGAACAGAAATTATGCCAACAGGTACTCCTAAATCCAAGACTTGTTGCTTCAACCAAAGAACTTGGGCCACACAACTTCCTAAGGCAATGTACTCAGCTTCAGCAGTGAAAAGTGCAACTGAGTTCTATTTTCTACTGGACCAGGAGACTAACGACTGTCCTATGAATTGATAAGTCTCAGAAATACTCTTCCTATCCACCCTACACCCCGCAAAGTCAGAATCAGAATATCCAATGATCTCAAAAGAGGTGATGTGCCTAGGGTACCAAATTCCTAGGTTTGGGGTCCCTAAAAGATATCTAAGAATTCTCTTAACAGCAGTCAGGTGCGACTCTTTAGGATCAGCCTGAAACCTAGCACAAAGACAGACACTAAACATGATATCAGGTCGGCTAGCAGTCAGGTAAAGCAGTGAACCTATTATCCCTCTATACTTCTTCTGATCAATAGATTTTCCATTTGAATCCTTATCTAACTGAACTGAGGAGGGCATGGGAGTATTGATTGGCTTAGCTTTGTTCATTTCATATTTCTTCAAAATGTCCTTAATGTATTTTGATTGATTGAGAAAGGTTCCATCATCCGTTTGCCTTATGCTAAACCCCAAAAAGTAGGATAATTCTCCCATCATACTCATCTCAAACTCCTTACTCATTATTTTAGAAAACTCTTCACATAAATATTTATCAGAAGATCCAAAAATTATATCATCAATATAGATCTGGACAATGAGTAAGTCATCCCCTAATCTCCTCAGAAAAAGGGTGGTGTCTACGCTCCCCTTAACAAACTCTCTTTCTAATAGGAATGTGCTAAGCCTCTCATACCAAGCTCTGGGTGCCTGTTTCAATCCATATAAGGCCTTTTTTAATTTATAGACATGACTTGGATATTGGGAACTCTCAAAGCCTGGGGGTTGTTCTACAAAAATATCTTTTTTTATTACCCCATTTAAAAAGGCACTCTTGACATCCATTTGAAACAGCTTAAATCCCTTATAACAGGCAAAGGCTAGTAGCACTCTAATGGCTTCCAATCTAACTACAGGGGCAAAAGTCTCCTCAAAATCTATCCCTTCTATCTGATTATACCCCTTAGCCACCAATCTTGCCTTATTTCTCACCACCACACCAGAATCATTCATCTTATTCTTAAAGACCCACTTGGTTCCCACAATACTTTGATTTCTAGGTCTTTCTACTAACTCCCAAACATCATTCCTTACAAATTGATTCAATTCTTCCTGCATAGCTAAAATCCAAAACTCATCCGACAAGGCTTGATTGATGTTGGTGGGTTCAATCATTGAGATAAAGGCAGAATGATTTACTTCCTTCCTAAGTCCATGCCTAGTCCTAACACTATCAGAAGGGTCTCCTAAGATCAGTTCTTTAGGATGACTCGAAGAATATCTCCAATCTCTAGGCAGCTCGGTTTGAGGTTCTACCCTTTCCTCCAAATTTGTATTTCTAACTTCTTGGGTAACCTCAATAATCTCTTCATCTTCTACTTCAGATCTAGACTCCTTAGGATCAGATTCATCAAACACTACATGGGTTGTTTCTTCCACCACCAAAGTCTTCCTATTGAACACTCTAAAAAATTTCCCCACACTTGAATATCCTAAGAACACTCCTTCATCAGATTTGGGGTCAAATTTTCCTAAGGGTGACTTCCCGTTGTTTAGAATGAAAACCTTACAGCCAAAGACATGGAGGTGGAACAGATTAGGAGTTCTACCCTTAATGATCTCATAAGGTGTCTTGTTCAGTTTGACTCTCACATTCACCCTATTCAGCACATAACAGGCAGTGTTTACCGCTTCAGCCCAAAAGTATTTTGAAAGTGAATACTTGGCAAGCATGGCTCTAGCGGCTTCCACTAAGGTCCTGTTCTTCCTTTCAGCTACCCCGTTCTGCTGAGGGGTCCTAGGAGCTAAAAAATTGTGACTAATCCCATGATCCTCACAAAAACTTCCAAATCTTTCATTTTCAAACTCCCCTCCGTGATCACTATGGATGGTAATAATCTCACATCCTAACTTCTTCTGAATCCAAGTAGAGAAAGATCTAAACTCATCAAATGACTCAGATTTATGTGACAAAAACTTAACCCAAGTGAACCTCGAATAATCATCTACAATCACAAAACCATAGACTCTTCCCCCTAAGCTGGCAGTGCTAATGGGTCCAAAGAGGTCCATGTGAAGAACTTCTAAAGGTCTAGAGGTGCTAATGTCCTTAACTGAGTGAAAAGAAGACTGGACTTGCTTCCCCAACAGACAGGCATCACACAGGTGATCCTTAGTGAACTTAAGCTTAGGCACACCTCTAACTAAGTCCTTTTGGGTGACTCTCCTAAGGGTTTTCATACTGGCATGACACAATCTCCTATGCCATAACCAAGACTAATCAGCAGCAGTTTTTAAGCAAATTGAGTTATCAGATTTAATGCAACTTACATCCAGCTTGTAGACATTGTTGATCCTTTGCCCCTGCAAAACAACTTCATCATTTAAGCTTAAAATGCAGCCAGTGGGCAGGAATTTTATGCTGTATCCCTTGTCACAGAGTTGACTGATGCTCAGCAAGTTGTGTTTCAGTCCATCTACAAGTAAAATATTATCAATCATAAAATTCTTTGAATCACCAATTATACCTGAGCCTACCACTTTTCCTGGTGGTGTTATCTCCAAGTGTAACCTTACCTCCAGCTCTGGCCTCCAGTGAAATGAACTGATTTGTATCTCCAGTCATATGTCTAGAACATCCGCTGTCTAGGTACCACATGCTCTCACGAGGTCTTGTGTGAGAGCACTCCTACAAAAATATCAAACGTCAGTCTTAGGAACCCAAACAGGTTTGGGTTCCTTCTTATGAAAAGAAGAATGCAATGCATGTGTGCTGTGCTGTGAAACAGCCAGTTTGGGTTTCCACACCCAATGTGTACTACGGTGAACAGTGCAGGTGTGGGCAATGTGTCCTAGCATGCCACATGAAAAATATCTAACACTAGGAAAAGGGTTAACTAATCTACGTGGGTGATAGTGCCTTTTCCTAGATGCATATGAAACATGCTTTGATGAACTTGCAACATAGTTTTCAAAAGGTGGCGGTGCATAAAACTGTTCAAAAGTAGGCGGTGTTTTGTTCTTTTCATAAGCACTGATTTTCACTTTCAAGAACTCAATGTGTTTATTCAAACTTGCAATTTCAAAAGTTCTTGCACTTTGATTACTTTCCAACTCACATGCCATATCATTCACTTTCTTAAAGGCAACTTCTAATTCAACATGCGATGTTTTTAACAAATCATGCTCAACAGTTAAATCAGAATATTTTTTGTTCAAATCATCGAATTCATCAAGCAAAGACATGTGATTGGAATCAAGTGTGGAATGGTCCTTAACTACAGAATCATGCTCTTTTTGCAAAGTTAAGTAATCTAATTTCAAACTAGCATGAGTTTTCTTAAGCTTCCTATACGATGTATGAATTCTTTCAGAAACTTCAAATAATTGATCGTAAGTAAGCTCACATACCTCTTCCTGGTCCGACTGACCAGGGTGATCATCCGCCATCAGACACAGGTTTGTCTCCTCCTCTTCAGCTTCAGTCTCAGAAGAGTCGGATGCAGAGTCTGCCCAGAACGCCTTCTGAATCCGCTTCTTGTCCTTTCTGAACATTGGTTTCTCCTCACCCTTCTCCTTGCTTGGGTGAGCTTTTAAGTGTTGGACAATCAGCCTTAATGTGTCCAGGCTTCCTGCATTCAAAACAAACAGACTCAGATGAACCCTTAAAATTTTTATTGGACTTACCCTTGTTCCACTTCTGATAGTTCTTATGTTTCTTTCTTAGAAAGCTTTTGAATTGCCTTGTGATTAAGGCAACATCATCGCTATCAGACCCGGAAGTGCTAGCATCTGAATCTTTGGCCTTTAGTGCCACTGTCTTCTCTTTCTTGCATTCACCTGCATCAAGTTGCCTTTGGTTCACCCCTTGCTCGTAAGCAATGAGTGATCCAAGTAAGCTGTCAATAGAGTAAGTATTTAAATCTTTAGATTCAGTAATAGCAGTAATCTTAGCATCATAAGAAGCATACAAACATCTAAGAATTTTGTTCACTCTTTCGTAGTTAGTAAGTTCTCTACCTAGAGCATGCAAGGAGGTAACAATCTGAGTGAACCTTGTGTACATTTCTGAAATAGTCTCACTAGGTTTCATGTGAAAAAGTTTGTAACCATGTAACAAGATGTTTAACCTAGACTGTTTGACTTCAGTTGTACCTTCGTATGTTATACATAATCTATCCCAGATTTCCTTTCCCGTTGTACAAGTAGAAACACGCATATAGTCTTCAGATTTTAAAGCACAAAAGAAACAGTTCAAACATTTTACATTTAACTGTGCTAAATCACGATCATCAAACGTCCAATCAGCAAAAGGCAATTCAATTTTCACATTGTTAATCATTCTAAAAGGTGGTTCGTATCCGTCCTTAACTAACATCCACATGCGATAATCAATAGATTGCAGAAAAGTAGACATGCGTGTTTTCCAAAAATCAAAAGGAATATTGTCAAATAATGGTGGTCTGGTAATAGAATAACCTTCAGCAGTATTACGATTATTACAGTTAGCCATGGATCAAATTCAAAAGTTTTTAAACCTAAATTTTGAATCCCGCTCTGATACCACTTGAAAGTTCGAAAGGGATGTTAAGCCCTAGTGAACTAGTCCTGAGGCTAACCAAGAGGGGGGGTGAATTGGTTATTTAAAAATTTTACGATAATAATGAAAATCTTTTCGATACTTAGCAGCGGAAACAAATAAACAAGAACGAAAAGATCAACCACAGATATTCACCCAAGCAATTAATATCAGAAAACTAAAGTGCAAAACTGAATCAGAAAAGCAAACCAGATTTTATAGTGGTTCGGTCAACTTGACCTACGTCCGCTCCCTGGAGCCTCCCCTCCGGGTATTGCACTAAACAAAAGAGTCTCTCCTTTTGCTCCCACAGCAAGGCGGAGAAGCCTGTACAAACACCTCCTTTTTACCACACGGTGAGGCAGAGAACCCGACCTCCTTTTGCTTCCTCCTGAAGCAGGCAGAGAACCTCCGAACTCCTTTTGCTTCCACCTGAAGCGGGCAGAGAACCCGGGATCTTCTTGCGAACGATCCTCCCACGACGAACACCGACTAGACGATAGACGACGAGCGGAGAAGACGACTCTAATCCGTGCTTGGAGCAACCTTAGTGAATCCCTCACTAACTCCCCCTCATAAGATCTTCTCTCTCTCTCCTAACTCTCTCTCTCTCTAGGGTTTCTCAGGGAAGGAAGGCAGCAAAAGATTCTCTTTGTTTTGAGAAAAATTCTTTTATAGGAGGGCTTAAAATTTGCCCAAAATCTCAACTGATCGGCCAAGATCGTCCAGGACGATCGATCGATCGTCCTGTACGATCAGTTCAAATTCAGCTGTTTCAGCCTGGACGATCAGGCTCTTTTGGACGATCAGTAGAAAAAATTGTTCATATCGTCTCGTACGATCCTGCGATCATCCGGGACGATTAGTGCAAATCGAGGGAAATCATCCAGAAGACAGCTCGGGTCGTCCAGAGAAATCTGTGCTGGACGACCAAAAAATGACTTGATCGTCCAGGACGATGGGTACATCGTCCTGTACGATTAGTTCAAAAAGGCCCTAAATCGTCCTGTATACAGCTCGGGTCGTATAGCTGAAATGCACTAGACGATCATGATCGTCCGGGACGATCCTGCGATCGTCCAGGACGATATGATCGTATCAACCAAAAATAAATTGCTTTCCTTAATTACCAGATTAAATTAGGCATGATTGTACTGAATCGTCCGGGATGATACACGTATCGTCCGGGACGATCAGACCAAATAACTTAAAATAAAAACTTGCCTAACTTGATCTGGCGGCTGAGAATTTCTGATTTGGGAACATCGTCCCATACGATTCAAAGATCATCCAGGACGATCTGCTTAATCATACCCTCTTAACTTAGACACCCTAATTAGGGTTTCTGTTTTGGCTGGATCATCTAGGACGATGTGAATATCGTCCAGGATGATCTGAACAAAAAATGAACAGAAACTCTAATTCACTCAATCTCTCCCCCTGAGTGTGTGTGTGCAAGGTTACTTAGCTAGGGAATCAGTTACATTACAATTGACTCAATAAAAAGAAAAATCATACATTTGACACACATGGACCCGATCTTGAGTTGGCTTGAGTGGCTCGTGGTCTTTTGTGCCTGAAACAGATTAGCCAAGCAAAACATACTGGAAACATATTTGTCATCATCAAAACCAGATTTGCAACACTACCCCTCTTCCTTTGACCTTCAGAAATAATTGCTCAACCTTGAACCAATCCCTATTGAATTTTCAACTTTTACCTCCTTTGACATCAAGCTTTGAAATCTTTAAATAAAATTTGTATCGCTATTTTAATCAAAAGTATTCGTAGAAAACTCCCATTTCCCTATGATGTAATTAACTACGAGGGCTTGTGCTCGTAGGTGATTTAGAAACCCAGATCAAAATTTTCAAAAATCAAAATTTCAAAATACTCAATTAATTATCTTTGGTAAAATCAAATTCGATGATCATTATCGTTATTTTCAAAGGATCAATAGTGATTGATAACTTCTTTCCCCGGAGAGATATATCAACTACTATTATAATTTTGATTATGAAATTAATGATTCCTTTATCTAAATTATCGTAGTTAAATACATGATAGAATAATCACTTTGACCCTCCAAGGTCATATGTAGTTCTTTATCAAATTTAACTACGATCGTTAGGATGAATTCAAATTTTAAAATCTAAACCTATCGAGGTGATATATCATTCATAATGAGCATTCAGTTTCAAAATTAAAATTTTAGAAATTAAATATTTCCCAAATAGAATTAAATGTTTTTCAAACTTTATACTTTTTCAATCAAATAGATCCTGGTGGATCAAAATGATGTTTGATCAAATATTTGACTGCAATAATCTAGATAAGAGATCTTTAATTTTATAATCAAAATCATAATAATAGAATGACATATCTATCTGGAAAAAGAAGATATCACTTATTATTAATCATCTGAAAATGACGATAATGATCGTTTAATTTGATTTTCCCAAAGAATAATTAATTAAATTTTTGAAAACTTGATTTTAAAAACTTGATATGGGTTCTGAGTCCCCTACGAGCGCAATCCCTCAAAGTTAATTACATCATAAGGAAATCAAAGTTTCCTATGAATACTCTTGATTAAAATAGCGGTATAAATTTTATTTAAGATTTCAAAGCTTGATGTCAAAGGAGGTAAGGATTGAAATTTCAATAGGGACTGGATAAAAGATGAACACTTATTTCTAGAATCAAAGGAAGAAAAGCTAGGAGGTGCATTGGGATTCTAAAATATTTTAAAAGCACCCTAGCCTATATTAAGTGTTGGGCTTGAATTTGATTGAAAGAGATTTAAGTTTGAATGGTTAATTTTATTAGAAAGTTGGGATTAGATTTCTAGAGGTTAAGGTCTTAAAGCATGAGCCGGCCTCAGAACCTAAGTCTAAAGTGGGCACTAAAAATCAGTAGCCCAAACCTAACTAATACAATACAGGATCTAGACTTACCCCGATATGGATTGGGGAGCCAGCTAAACCACCTAGGCGTTTCAAAACTATGAATTCGGTCATTAATGAAAGAGTGGGTAAGGACATTGATTAAGTTAAGTTTGAGGAATCGTGGATGACATTTAGAGAAGATCCTAATTGGGTAATTGATACTTAAAGTAAAATGTAATTAGAGAGTTAGACACTTTTAGGTTTGTATTTAATGCAATGTATGCTAGTTAACTCTGAAAGTTTGTTAGGGATGTTATGCCCTTATGAACTAGCCCGAGGCTAACCAAGAGGGTGGGGGGGCTGTGAATTGGTAGTTTTAAAAATTTCTAAGCAAAATACTATTTTGAAAATCTTTTTGAATGTTTTAAAATAAAAGCAATTGCACCTAAGCAGTTAATTGCAGTAAAGTAAAGTGAGGGAAATAATCAAAAAGAATACATCATATTTTATAGTGGTTCGGTCAACTTGACCTACGTCAACTCCCCGGAGCCTCCCCTCCAGGTATTGCACTAAAATAAAGTGACTCTCCTTTAGCTCCCACAGTAAGGCAGAGAAGTCTTTAGAAAACTCCTTTTCAACAACCCGATGAGGCAGAAAACCCAGACACCTTTTGCTTCCTCCTGAAGCAGGTAGAGAACCCAGACTCCTTTCGCTTCCTCCTGAAGCAGGCATTGAACCTAGACTCCTTTCACTTCCTCCTAAAGCAGGCAGAGAACCTAGACTTCTTACTGATGATCCTTCTCATAGAGCCACCACGAGACAAGGGACGACAACTGGAGAAGACGACTTGAATCCTTGCTCGGAGTAACCTTTGTGAACACCTTACAAACTCCCCCTCACAAGATCCTCTCTTTCTCTCTCCCAAGCTCTCGCTCTCCCTCTCTAGACTCTCTCAGAAGAGGACAACAGCAAAAAGCTTTTTCATTAGCAAATAAAAAAGCTTTTATAGAAGGGCACAAAAATTGCCCTAAAATTCAACTTACCGTCAAAGATCATCCAAGATGATCCATAGATCGTCCTATACGATTAGTGCAAATCACCTCTTTCTAGCCTGGACGATCTGGTACTTCTGGACGATTAGAAGACATGGTCTGTTCTGATCGTCCGGGACAATCCTACGATCGTCTTGGACGATTCGTTCAAAACCAAAAAAATTATGTAGAGAACTGTTCGGGTCGTCCATGAGAAAAGTCTAGACTATCTGAAGGAAAAGACTTGATCGTCCGGGATGATATGTCTATCATCCCTACATTTAGTTTAGAAATAACCAATATCGTCCAGCACACTGTTCGGGTCATCCAGGATAAACATGCTGTACGATTAAAAATGACTTGATTGATCGGGATGATATTCTATCGTCTTGGATAAGTAGTACAAATAAGCCTATATCATCCAGCACATTGTTCGGGTCGTCCAGGTGAGAGACATTTGGATGATGAGGATTTTTAACAGATCGTCAGGTATGATCTTGCAATCATCCAAGATAATGTGATCAATCAATTAATCCTTGATTGCTTTCCTTAAACACCTGACTAATTTAGGCATGATTGTAGTGAATCATCCAGGATGATACACGTATCATACGGGATGATTAGACCAAGATTATAAAAATAATAACATGCCTAAATCATCCTGGTTGTTCAGAGTTTTTGATTATAGATTATAATCCTGGATGATGGGAGGATCGTCCAGGACGATCTGCTTAATCAGACCGACTTAACATGACTGTCCTAATTAGAATTTCTATTTTCACTGGATTGTCCAGGATGATGTTGAGATCGTTCAGGATGATATGATCAAAATAGAATAGAAACTCTAATTCACTAAAATTCTCCACCTGAGTGTGTGTGTGTGTGCAAGGTTACTTAGTTTGGGGATCAATTACATTACACTTGACTCAAAAATTACATTAAACTTTAAACACAAATAGACTGACTCGATCTTGAGCTGACTTTGAGTTGCAATTGATCTTGTGACCTGAAAGCAAACAGAAAATAGAAATATTTGTTATCATCAAAATAATAATCCTTGAATCCAAATTTACAGCAGACTCAATTAAATGCTTAAATAAGAATGAAGTAGTTTTAAGAAAGGCTTAAAAATAAATTTTATCCTATAGATTGCATAAATTCTCCTTAACAGATCTGCACCCTCATAAGCGAAGTGGTCTGTCGAACCCGCAAGTGGGTGTTGACCTTGGTTTTTATACAAAACCTCTCCCAATCAACTCAGAGGGTCAAACCAAGTCTGCTGAGCCAAGACCTAGGCCCTAGGTCAACCTGGTTGACCAGGTCAACCTCGATTGACCCAAATTGACCCAAACTCCTTCCACTTGAGTTAAAATCAAATCTAAGCTCACTTGAGCTTAGATCTCACCTCCCCTAGACCCAGTAGGTCAGAATAGGTCTCCTGAGTTCAGACTCATGCCATGGGTCAACCTGGTTAACCTGGTCAACCCAGGTTGACCCAATTAGCCTGAATGGGTCTATTCAAGCCCAAATCAATCCTATTTCAAATCCAAACTTGTCTTTGGCTCAAACTCTTCATCCCTTGGACCCATTTGACTAGGTTGACCAGGACAATCATTAACTTGGTCAACCCAAGCCTTAGATGGGTCAAACTGACCTATTTAATTCAAATTTACCATACTTAATACATTTAAATAATTCCTATTGGGCTCCCTCATTCAAATCTCGTCTGAATTACCCCCTCTCCCTCCTAATTCACTCATGATCACATCTTAGCCGTCAATCCAAGGATAGGGGTATAAATAAGTGAATAAGGGTTGAGTTTATGGATCTTTTTTTACTCTTGTTTCCCTATTTCCAAGCACCCCCAACCCAAGAGTTTGCATGTGAGAACTCTCTTGACCTCCTTTAACCTTTCTCAAGCTAAACCTAGCCGGTCAGACTTCGCCGACGATCGGATTCCGGCGAGCTCAGGACAAAATATGTCCAAGCTCGAGATTAGGTGATCCATAGCATTTTGAGCTGCGGTTTCTTCATCAAAACTTTGCATGGACAATCTACAAGTGCAACTGTGTCAGAATCCTGAAGATCTAATAGTGAGATTCTCTACAAACTCTAGACCTAGGTCACACCGCTTAGGATTAAATAGCTTTGTCAAAAGTGCTTTTCAAACCCTAAGAATGATCCCAAATGCTTTTTGTTCATGAGTAGGGTCTTAGTTTATAATTTCATCAAAAATAATCCACCCGATCGAGAGAGAGAGAGTCAAAATATTGTATTAGGGTTTGGGTTCAGTCCTTCGTCCGTTAACGATTGATCTCAACCGTTGGTCTCGTGATCAACGGTTGATATCCGGTTGTTTCGCGGTTCAGAACGACCTCGAATTCGAGCCTGCGGATTCCACTATCTGTATGGCTTCATCACGACCGTTCACTCGAAACAACGGGGGATTCGATGGTGCGGACCACACGCCTACGTGGATAAGTAAGATACTACCACGAGCAATCATCCCACAATCATGCGGCATTGATTGCACGGCATCGCAATCATTGCCCATGATTGCAAAATCGTGTCCGTGGTTCTGGGGGCCAATCGGGGCTTGACGCTTGGCCATCGAGCACCGCCGCCGCCGTTATTTAGTTATATTAATTTTAAAATTATTTTAAATATATTTTAAATTTTGAAATCTGTAAATAAATATTTTAAAATCCAAAAAATCATAAATAATATATCATTTTTAATTTCCTTTATTTTAAAATTAAAATTATTTTAAAATTATATATATATATATATATATATATATATATATATATATATATATATATATATATATATATATATATATATTATGATTTAAAATTTATTTTAACTATTTAATTATTATTTAAATTATTATTATATTAAATATTATGTGAAAATTAAATATTTTACATTCATTTATCTTGAATAATTACATTATTATTTTAAAAAGATAATAATTTTTTTAAAAAAAATATGATTTATTGTTATTATATTTATTATTATTATTATTTATTACTTATTATTATTATTATTATTAATTTTGTTATTATTATTAGTATTATTATTATATTATTTACTACTATTATTATTATTATTATTATTATTATTATCATTACTTTTATTACTGTTATTATTATTATTATTCTTATTATTATTAATTTTTATTATTACTTTTGAACTTATTATTATTTTTAACTTATTATTATTATCATTTTCTTCTAAATTATTATTATTTTTAAATTGCTAATTATCATTATTATTATTATAACGCTTAAGTTATTATTATTTATTATTATTATCATTAATATTATTATGATTATTTTATTATTATTATTTTATCTTTATTATAATTATTATTATTTTAAAAATAAATATTTATTTTAAAATCAGAAAAACTCATTATTTTTATTATGTAATTTTAAATTAGGTTTGATAATTCAAGTTTATTATTATTCAAACAATTTCATTTGTTTTTATTATATATTTAAATGTTTAAATTACTATTTAATTTAAATTAGATTTAAATAAACTTATTTAATTAAAAATTATTTCTTTTAAATTGTTCTAATTTTAGAAACTTTAATAATTAATTTATTTTAATTTAATAATTATCTTTAAACATTAATTATTTTAAATTATTTTCAAAATTGCCTTTTAATTATTTTAAACTTCAATAATTGGTAACTAATTAATTTTAAATCAGATTTTTGTGTATAATACCTTGAATTTTTCAAAACATTATGAATTTTAAATAAAATTAATTTTAAAAACCAAAACCTTTTTTTCTGACTGATTTCTGTATTATTTAATTACTTAATTATTTAAATATTATTTGATAATTATATGTTAAGTATTTTAAAACTAAAAATTATTTTTAAATACAAACTATTTTGAAACCTCCTCGGGTGGCCAATAGATCTCTCATACATATGCATTGAGCTACTTTAAATTACCTTACTTTTAAACTTATATAATTATATATATTAATATTTATTTATTTTAAAATTGTTTTAAAATTATATAAACATTAAAATTCTTTAATTTTGAGAGATCTACTTGTGAAATTTTGAACATAGGCTATGCATATAAACAACATTCATGTGGGAAGGATTAGTGAATGATTGAGTCCCAATCATTCACTAATCACTTCATTAGTTTCATCTTATATAGTGTTTCGTAGTCCTTGCATGTGTAGGGTGCACAAACACTTAGCTTAGGCTCTCATAGATCTAAGGAAATGGTGTGCTCTTATTTGTACTGCATTCCTGCATTCCCTTATGTTATCCCAAGGGTTAGTTTCAAACCTTGATTCAAAACCTGCTCAACCTAGTGACACCTAAGGACAATAATTAAGGATTCATCTAGCGGACTTAGAGAAATTCTAGGAACTAGGATTTACCTCTGATTGACTTGAAACTTGAAATACAAAAACTTAGTGACTTCCTAAACCCCCTGGAATTTTTTAGGAATGTTTAAGCCCTTTAAACCCCTTAATTAACAAACCCTAATTTTCCCTTTAATTAGGACCCAACAACTTCAAAAAATTCTAATAAATTCAAATTAAATTAGAAAATTACCCATAATATATTAAGCTCTTCAAAATTTAGTCCTTATTCTAAGAAAATTAAAACCCCTTTAATTGGACTTCAATTTGAACCTTAATTTAATTTTAATTAAAAATCACCTTTTAATTAAATTAAATAACTAAAAATTATTAAAAATTCCAAATTTCTCCCAAACAATTGGGAACACTTCTTTATGTCATTCCTGAGCTTTAGGGGTGATTCCAAGCAATTTGGAACTGATTTGGATCAATACCTCTAAAATAGCCTTTAATTAAATAATTTTAATAATTTATTAATTGCCCCAAACTTCTAAAATTCATAACTTTACCTAAGAAACTTCAAATCCAGCAAACTCAAAGCCTAACTACTCCTCTTAAAGTCTAATATTTAATTAAAATTTTAGAACTCTAAGGCCTAACCTATTTCCAATAGTGACCTTTTGGACCCTCTTTAGCTTAGTAGGTAGGGACCCTAGACCTTCTAAAACTTACTAATACAACTTAAACTTTAAAGATTGCTACCCAAAGTATTAGGATAGATCCACAAACTAAATTAACTAAAAGTGGACCCCAATCTATTAATACTTAAACTTCAACCAAATCCCTCTTTTCAAACCTTCAACAAATGTTAACACAAAATAACTTGAACTGACTATCCAATATATGACCTATCCAAAAACTACACAAACCTTCTACACACACATAAAATTATTTACTAGGGCACCACTTCTTGTTTTAGGTTAGGTCGGTGTTTTACTTTTTTATTTCTGTGTTATGGCGCTCTTGCATGTGGCACGTGTGCTGTTTGTTTTGACTTGGAGTGTTTGTTTATTTTACTACAGTACTATACTTTACCTGTGATGCGATTGCTTTTGCATTAGAACTTCCCCTAGGTTAGAGACGGGTTATACTAATCCAATCTTATGTATTTGGCTACTCTCATGCAGCGCTAAAAATAAATGAGGGCTAATATGATAAATCATGAATTATAAATACTTACTACAGGTGCTCCAGAATGCTTAGCCCCTAAAAAATAAATAAGAGCGTGGCCAAGTGTGTTTACTTTTCTTCACATATATAACTACTTGAGATGTGATATATAAACTACTTGGGATGTTTTTCTTAGGATAACCTTATAAGTTTAGTCAGGGTCTAGATTTTCTTACTTTCCTTAATGTAATTGATTTGTACTATTATTAAGAGTTGTGAAAGTGCACCTTTGAGTGGGGATACATGGATCCAAAGGTTGGATTCCAAAGAGGAAAGGACACTCATTATGAGGATAGTCCTTTTCTATTTGAAAGTCCAAATTTGGATCATTCTATAACCCAAGGTGGAAAGAATAACCTCCCCTTTGGGGGAGAGTTTTCTTCTCCACACTAGGTATCCAGCTAGAACAAATTCAAGGAGCTTGAAGAGAAGGAGATCAAGGAGCCCGAGGAAGAGAAGATCAAGAAGGTCAAAATAAAGTGTATCTCACTCAAAGTCACTTGCGTCTTTTCTAGGATTAGAATTTTGTGTTGTTATCAGTGGTGCCCAACCACTTTATTTTTCTGCAGACCCTGGTTTGTAATAAATGGCAGTGGGCCTATGGACATTCACTTGATTAATTTGGTTATTTAATGTGTTTACTTTGTGTGCGTAGTAGAAATTACATGCTCTTCTAGGTTTCTTTCTTGCATGTGCCTGGCCTGATTTTGTTAGGCTCTTTAGGAATAAAATTTTTCTACTCATAACTAATATTTAAAATTTTAAGAATTAAATAATATAAAAACTTAATGACTTAGGGAATAGCTAAAATCATCTCGGGTCGCATGTATATTATTGTATTTCTCTCCCTCCTTGTTATAAGACACTTCCCCTCCTGCGGGTAGAGTTCAGATAATCCGACCTATGAGGATGAGATGTTGTATCTAGGAAAGTCTAGTCTTTTTCTAAAAATTATTTTTATAAGCCTTTTTAAAATTCTATGCATACTTGATTTGAATTCTTAAACTAGCATGCATTGCACTAGAAACTAACTAAATTTAAATTTTAATTGCATTAGTTCTAGAAGCATACACCCTACATAAGTCCAGGGCTATTTAGGAGACTCTCTAGACATCGACCCTAATTCCAAGAACTAAACTACCTACCCATCTTTCATAAAGATTGGACAACATAGATTTTATGCACCTAGGTGGCTAATTGGCGTTCTTTTTCAGGCAGGATATAAGCCCAGATGCATTAGTTAGGATACGGGTATTAGTGTTAGGTGTAGAACACTAAACCCACCTTAGGCCTAGGGTTCAAGGCTACTACATTCAGTGTCTCGTAGTACGCCTCATCTGTGGGTAAGTCTCCTTTCCTTCTGAGACTATAAATCCTGCCTATCCGTATCATGTGGATGACACCACCTCCATCATTCTCTCCTGTATGTTGTGAGTGTATGGTTCATTTCTTTTCTCCAATTTCTTCTGACTACCTTTGTCCCTCCGGATGCTGGTGTGAGCCGTGTGTGTTGACTAAGCCAAGGTGAACCTTTCCTTCCCTTTGAGTAGGATCTTCTTAGTCTTTGCCATATGTGCCAATCCCATATGAATGTATAATATAGAATCCTTAATCGAGAGTCTTCTCAGGCCTCAGCTTGAGATGTAATTAACCAAGAGGGCTTGCGCCCGTGGGAAACTAAATTCTACTATAAAATAGATACCACTCGAGTTGATGTATTGGGTGGGGGAACCCGTTATTCCGATCAGGTTGTATATATTATTATCCATCAAGGTGTGTTGGTGAGAGCCGCTATCCTCAATGGTTGATCGTATGTATGATCTAATTTGCCCTCCCACTGGCTTGCTTGTAAAGAGCGCGGAGGTCTGCGATCATTTCATCCTTCGGGATGGTGCGACCGTACCCTATGTACCTTGTAGCTGGCGGTGTTCCCTTTCAGAGGTCCACAGGTTTCTGGCGACCACGGTGGGACATATTTCTCTCTCCATCTTTAGATTTTATATTAGCCTTTCTAGTGTATACTATGGGATTGGAACTCCATAGATTAGGTCTGTCCTACTCTTAGTTAGGGTCCTTCCTTAGTTAGGATCATTCCTCCTTCTTAGCTAGGAATCTCCTTAGTCAGTTTCCACCTTTTTCTGGCCTTCTAGGCCATTCTGCCTTTATTTATCTTTCCTCTTCTTATGTCATTATCTCTAACTAATCAATCCAAATCTCTTTTACTCTTTTTGACAAACAGTGCCATGGCTTCCTTCGTGCCTTCCGTTACTTTCAGCTTTAGTTTTGACACGCGGGTGACACTTTCTGAGTCCCTACTAGCCAATCCTCCTACTGGAGGAATCACTTTTGGTTCCTTCACCGACTTGGCCTTCGTCACTCTTGGCGGGCTAATCGCTGCTAAGGCTGCCACCTTTTCTCCTCTATAGAGGAGAGGTCACACAGCCATGCGCTCTTTTGGATGCCTATTGCTTGGCAGATAACTCAAGCACCTACTCGTCCCACTCCTGTTCGTGTGTAGCCATCACACCCTGTGGTTAGGCAGCCAGTACCTAGACCACTCCAAGTCCAGCCTACTCATCTAGCGGTGAGGCAACCAGTGCCTACCATACCTATTGTTAGGACTGCCCCAGCCCCTCATCGCCGGCAGGCAGTAGTCACTCATGCTATTATTTTAGCAGAGGTAGCTCGTATTCGGGTTCCCTCTCCTTCTTCCTCTAGGAAGAGGGGTGCCTAGACTAAGGATTCTTCTCCTTCTTCCCGTCAAGTTTCTACTTTTCCCTGACTCTCTCACCCTGAGACCATCAGGCAAACCCCGACGCTTCCTGTAGTTTCTATTCCCCCTACCCCTAGGGAGTGGGTTTAGATGTTCCTTCGTTCTCTACCTCCGGCCTTGGGAGAAGAGATTGGAGGAATAGGAATTATAGACTTTATTTAGCTACATCTGAGGTAGATCGGCAGCTGATGGCAGAGGCAGTGGCTCACCAGGAGCCTATTCAAAGGAGAGTGGTCCCTGTGCAGCGTGAGTCATAACCAGTGTTAGTTCCACCCACCCCAAAGGTTGTAGTAGCGCCTGAGATAGAAGTAGTCCATGGAGGATGCTCCTCTCCATTGGCACAAAGTGGTGATGAGGAGGACATTGCTCATATTACAGCGTCCCCTCATGTTACCACTACTTTAGCACGTGCTAGGGTCCTCATGGATGATGCCGCTCGAGCCCTCTCTCAGAGGATTTGAAGCATTATCCGCTTAGCACGGGGTCGAGGGCCTGTCAGTCGGAAGAGGTTACTCTGCCAGATCTCTCAAAAATCCGTTCAGTTATAGAGGCATACCTTAAGGCAGAGGTATAGGTGGCAGAGAGGACAGCCACCTAGGCAACAAGTTAATTTAGTTCCAGCAGCCCGACCATAGACAGTCACTCCCGCTGTTGGATGATGCCCACGTCTTCATGGATAAAGATAGTAGTTAGAGCCCTCTAGACCCCAGCTCAGTTAAGTTGTGGTGGCTCCAGCTGTCCATTTCCCCCACTAAGTCTTATCGCAGTAGATGGGTTTAGAGACGACAATAGGCAGAATTACATGTTGGGGAAGTGCAGCCAGCTTTAGCAGTTGAACAGTTGGAGACAGTTGTTCCTTCCAAATCAGAGATAATTCTGATGGTCTATGACACAGTGGCAGACACAGATGTCATAGTTCCCCTTGATGGTTCACCAGTCCGAGCAGAGGTAACTTCAGTTCCTAGCCCGCATAGGGTCTCTTCCCCTATGGGCCCATATATAGAGGCCTTTTATCAGACTCTCTCCAAGGAGGACACACTCGAGGAGCCATATGAGGATATACCAGTGCACAGAGCATGTGTGATTACCATGCGAGGTCACTTGAATGAGCAGAGAGAGCTTGAGGATGATGATGAGTAGGGAGAGCCCGAGGTGGGTGGATCTCCTAGGTTAGTTGAGACAGACACCACAATTCTACAGCTGTAGGCACAAATGGCAGAGATGGCCAGAGCCATGGTGGCGATGTCTGCTCAGTTGACAATGCTAGGGGCCATGCCCCAAGTTGCGGGCATAGGCACTCTTACTACATCCAAGAACGAGCCCGTTGTACCACCAGTTGCACCATACCTCGTAGGAGTTGATAGGGTCCGAAGAGCAGTCCCAGTGGCACCCACAACAGTCACTTTCACTACTCCAATTCAGAGTCAGTCAGCTCAGTTGTCAGTAGGACAGATTCAGGATCTGATAGCCCAGAAGGTTAAGCAGGCCATTTCCTCCAAGAAGTTTGGAGAGGTAGTTAGCAGGGGGAGGCCTTACCTAGTAGAGTACGAGCATGAGCCCTACCCCCTTATTTTGTCCCTCCTAAGTTCAGAGTCTTTAATGGATTTGAGAACCCAAAGCAGCATGTGGCTCAGTATCGGGCCGTATGTTGCAACATTGGAGGGAATGATGCTCTGATGTTGAGGCTTTTTATCAGCAGTCTAGTTGGGGTGGCATTTGTATGGTATGCTAACCTCCCCAATGATTCAGTCTGCATCTTTGCAGAGTTAAAGTAGCTTTTTATTCAGAGGTTTGTTAGTGCAGAGCATCAAGTTACAGTTGGAGAGTTAGTTGTGACTAGGCAGCATCCTCGAGTGACTCTCCCAGATTATATAGTCAGATGGAGGAACCTTAGCTTGCAGTGTGAGTCTAAGCTATAGGAGCAGCACGTTGTAGAGATCCTGCTAAAAAATATAGATGGTCTCATAGCACCTTATTTGAAGGGTTTCAGCATCAGAACCTTTTAGAAGTTATTAACAAATGTGATTAGTTTACAGGATAGTATACCCGATGTAGTCCCTCCTAAGGTTGAGAGTCAACCTTCGCGTAGACCTTAGAGGCAGGAAGCTTCAGGGGCACCTCCACCTAGGAGAGGGGAGGTACATAGTACCTATGGACCATCAGATAAGGGCAAGAGACCCTTAGTCAGTTCAGCACCATCGCAGCAGTCGTGCACACCTAGTCAGTTAGTGGCACAACCTAGACCCTCCCGTAGGACTCCAAAGAGTCAGTAGTACCTGTAGGAGAAGCTTAGTAAGGAATATCCCTTTAAAAGGGAAAGTGTAAAGAAGATTTTCAGATTCCTTATTAAGAAGAATATCTTAACATTCCTGATGAACAGTAGAGTGGAGGAGGTGGGACTGACAGACCACCCACTCTACTACCCCTTTTATAGACATATCAGGCATGTTATAAAAGACTACTATATGTTCAATGATAGAGTTGAGAAACTCATAGCCAGTGGGCATATCCACCTATAGGATAGTGACCTAGTGCAACCCAATGGCAAGACTTCCCATATAGTTCAGATGGTTTCAGGCTCGAGCAGTCACAGTGACAGTCAGAGTGACAGGTAGAGCAGTAGTAGCAGGTCACCCAGAGGTTCTGAGAGAGAGTGACAGCTAGCACTCTCTCGAAAGAAAAAATAAATGATCAGACATGTAGTCCAGAGTTTAGAGGCAGTTGAGAGGAGGCCTATCCAGGCCAAGTTGACAGTTGCCAGCCCAGTGGCTTCGCCAGCACCTTTTTCTTCTTCTTCTTTTGTTGTAGTGCCTACTGAGCACATTTATTCTTCTTTTCCATATAATAAGAAAATGTATGAAAAAGAAAAGATTATTTTAACCTCAGAGGGGAAGACAGGATGCCTTCTAATGCTTACGTTGAAGGATTTCATTCTCCCTTCGACTGATGATGAAATAATAGAAGAAGATGATTCTGACTACTTTTGGTATTTTGCTCCTTCTAGTTTTTCTTCTTCTAGTACTTTTTCTTTTAATATTTTACATATTTTTTATAATGTGAATGATCATATATGTGAGAACGAGTCTGAGTGTGATGAGGATCCTGTCTTTACTATTCTAGAGGGTGGTTGTTACTTGGATTCAGGAGATGAATCCGAGAACCCACTTCAGTCACTCTCCTTAGAGCTAACACAAGCCATCACCACTGAGCCAAGTGAATCTCCTGTTGAGGATGACTCAATACAGGAAGTTCACTTGCGTTCAGGGAAGGTCCTTCCACCTAGGATGGCTAAAAATATCATTACCTAGCAGGACGATCCTCCCCCTTCCTCTCAGGAGTAGTCTAAAGAGAAAGAGAAAGGCACCCAGTTTGAGGTTGACTATAATGTGTTGGCTCACTTAAGGAGAATTCCTTCCCTTCTTAGCATCTATGACACTTTCATAATGTCTTCTGACTTGAGAGAGACCCTGGTAAAAGCACTGCTTGAGCTAGAGTCTTAACAAGCCTTCTTTGCTTCTGAGTCTTTTAAGGATGCATGTCACTTGAGAGAGATGCCATGCATTATCTTTTCAGATTGTGACCTTCTCTTAGGGACCTCTAAGCACAATCATCCCTTATATGTCATCGCTGAAGTTAATGGTTATGAGTTGAATAGGGTCCTCATCGACCAAGGGGCTTGAGTTAATATCCTCAGCTACAAAACTTTAAAGAGCCTCTCCCTAGGTCATATGAAGCTCACTTTTGATAAGATTATGTTGAAAGGCTTCAATGAACAAGGTCAGTGCACTCTAGGATCCATCACCCTACCTTTGAGGTTCAGAGATTTCCGAACTGAGGTAAAGTTTCATGTGATCCAAGCTGATACTTCATACAGGGCTCTCTTAGGAATGCCTTAGATTAATGAATATGGAATGGTGCCTGTTGACCTTGATTTTCATTAGTTTCCCCTCGAGGGTCTTCGATTGGTTTGATTGAACCCCGTCGAGCTTAATTCGGGCTCGAGTCGACTCGAACTGAGTCTAATTGGACTCGACCACGTTCAATTAAGCCCGTGTAGTTTGTTTTGACCGCGACGAGTTCAATCTTACCCAAATCAATTACAATTTGAGTTTAATTTTATTTAATTAAATTGACTAAGCCCAATTAAACCCAAATTAATTTAGTTTGAGCTAGGTTTAGCCCAAATCAGGTTGGATTAATTTCTATTCAGGCCCATTTGACTTTTGTAATAGTTTGAATCTTGTTACTAGATCAAGAAATGCAATTTAGCGGCTCTGATTAACTGGCAGTCAGCACAGCTCTTTTCCATGATATCCACGATCTCCAACAGGAGGAGCAGTTTCCATTAGCGTGTATTCGAGTGGCTGAAGTAGGAGCCGTCGAGAGAGCGGGCTTCCTCTTTTGTCGAAAGAAGACATTTTGAATATAGCTCCTGGCTCCCAAACTCCTCCTGCTCTACTTCGTGTGATACCTCAAGGCGGAACTCCTTAGTGGCCCAGTCCTCTCCAATTCAGAACCCCTTCTCTCCAGTTCGCTCTCTCTTCGTCTCTCACCTCCCTTCAGTTTGCAAGGCACCCTCTCCCTCTCATTCTCATTTGAAGGAGTCTAGGTCGAAACCCTACTCTCTCGTGCCCCTCTCTCATTTCACAGGCATAGAGGGCAGAACCCCCTCTCGATCCATCTCCCCTGTTCGCGACAGACCTGACTTCTCCTCCAATCTCACTGAAGCTTCTCCTTCTTCTCTAGGGCAGGTAACCTCTTCCCCTTCTTCATCTACTTCTTCTTCTTCTCCTTTCTCTTCCTCTTTCCTTCTTCCCTTCCTCTTCTTTACAAAATCTGAGAATGAAACTTCCTTGGGTTATTCTTTTATTTCCATGCATATGTCTTCTTGATGAGGTAATCATTATATGGACTATGGGAATACTTTTAAGAGTTATTTAGAGAGTTTTGATTAAATAGGTGTATATATCATGCCCTCTTGTGGAGACTTTCTTTTGTTCGATCTTGTAAGCATCGCATACAAAATGTTTGTTGAAATGCCATTTGAAGAGAATGGTGATGTCGTTGGCTTTTATTCTATGCATGTGAAGGAAGTAAGGTGGAGTGCGTATGAGATCTTTACATGTACGCTTTTACCTATTTTTTTAAAGCTCCAATAGAAGTGTAGAATCTCTAAAGTTATTAAGGAAGTTCAATAGGAGTGATGTTTTCTTTTACCTTTATATGTGTGTCTTGTAACCTTGATTAAGTTTGGAAGAGTTTGAATATGGAAATATGCTTCAATGTCATGTATATTGGAGAATGTGGATTTGTTGATTTGCTATAAAATTGTGAGATACGTTCACCTCATGAAACTCTCTCTTTCAAGAATGGAAAATTGCAAGTGTATGGATCTTTTCTATTGTCTATGGTTAATATACATTTTTGTGCAAATATATAAGTGGGATTGGCCTTAAAGAGTACATTGCCTAGTAAAAATTCTTTTTTTTCACTTGTATAATGTTTGTCATTAAAAGTGATAGTATGCCTCACAAATCTTGGTAAAAAGAAGGATTTCATGAGTTTCATTGGAAAGTCTACATTGTCGACATGAATAAGTCCATATGATTTGTGTGCTTTCTCCTACAATTATTGCAAAATGAAGCTAGTGTGATGTGTGAGGGTTCTACATGCTCCATTTTAGAGGTACTCATTACATGAAAATATTATGAGCTTACATGCAAATGCTACCATATTCACATTTCTTTTATTTCATTTGTTTCCTCTCCTCTTTCAAATAATGGCAATGACTATACTAAGTGAAGTTTAGGTACACGAATGCGCTTTGATGTTACACATATATTTGGTGGTAATTGTTCCTATGTTTCGTTGAGATTTTAGCACCACTTTTCAGATATGCTCTCACTTGTGATTACTTAATAAATGGCTTTTCCTCATGCTCTTACTAGTTTAAATGTGTTCAGTAAAGTTCTTTGCGCAAAAGTCTTCATATTCAAAATTGCATCTCAATAGCATGTATTCGTTACTTTTAGGAGTTGGAGATAGGGTATTCTTCCTTTTAAAAGAAATGAGGTTATCAACTATAAACTTATTCCTTTAAGCCAAGTTTTTACAATCATTGTTCTCTTGAATTTTTGGAGAGAATGTTTGGCACTAGTATGTGTGTGGTTTGGAGGGTGTTATGTGTGTAATTTGAAAAAGTAAAACTTATGTATGCCGGAAAGATACGTGTAAGGTGTTTGTGAAAGGTTTATACTGGAAAAGTTTCATAAGTATTTCCGTTGTTAGAAACTGCTTTGTGTTGGAGGAATTTCGAGAACGGCTTCATGTTGGAAAATATTTCGAGGTGGAAAACTTACTGGAAAATATGCACGCATCTTATAGATTTAATGTGACATTACCTAGGTTGTTAGAGCATTGCCTTTAACCTTTTCAGAAAAGTGATTTGCATCTATGTTTGTTTTGTTTATTCTTCCATAGGCATTTGAGTTGGAATCATGCGTTACATGAGCATTTATGTTTAAAAGCATGTTGGTATGATTAGTCACATGTAGTAATCAGAGAAATGAAAGTGGAAACAACATTTTTGCATCAAATGGAAGTGGCTGGAAAATGCATCATGTCTTATATTTCCAATGTAAGTTTTTTTTTTAGAATCCATTCATTGTTGCATTGTGGTGTTGGATGGTTTTGTTTGCTTTATATTTTTATAATGAAGTATTACAAGTGCACTTTGCTTTGGTTGGAGCATGTTTTGGTTATGGAGAGTTATGATTTGTGTAGAATTGCCTCTTCGCATGAGTATAAAAAGTAGTTATTTAAAGTGCTCCCTTATGAGTTGTTGGGAGATGTGATAATGGTTAGAAAACATAATTCTTTGGGTGGTTATTGGAAAGATATAATGTTGGCAGGCATATAATAGTCCTCTTTCTACCTCTTCTTCCCCTTCCCCCTATTGTCCCCCTCTCACTTGTACTTTGAGATGAAATATGGCAAGATACTTGTAAAGTGGAAAGACTCAAATGGCAAGTGGCTTAACCAGTATTCAAGCCCAAAAAAAGGTACGTTAGTATTTTAATTATTTTTTCACCTTAGTTATTATTGTGCTCTAACACAATCTTCCTTTGCTTGTCTGTGTTTTGTGAGGCGCATTTGGGAAAGCAAAGAAAAAAGGATCTTTTAGAGTTGCTGTGACGAAGGAGCCTACATTAACAAATCAGTTGCCCTCATTCATTCTGGTGGGGGTGCTACGGGCGGAACCACCGGGTCGTAGCCCCCGGTGTAGTAAGTTCTCTCAAAACTTAGATAGCCCCTTAGGAGCCCCATTGGTTGTACACTCCCCAACATTAGGACCTTGTAGTAACTTCAATTTCATTAAGATTTTCTTTTTTCTTTATTTCTTTTTGATCCCTAAACCCAGTCATATTTGCGCATATGTCTAAAGGGTTAGAAACAAAAATCTTTGTAGTCTCCTACAACATTAGTGACATTTAAGGACAAAAACTTAAGGATGAGTCTTAGATAATATAGACTTAGGATGCATGCCCCCTTTAGGATAGGGACATTGAAACATAGAGAATTTAGTGACATTTTATCATAGGATTAGTGTATTAGTATCTAAGTCTAATTAATCATTAACAACCACCAATCTATAATCAAAACCCCCAACAAATTAGTAAGAATTCAAATCAAAGGCATAAAAAGATACTTAACTCCTAATTAAACCTTAATTAATATAACTATTAAGAAGTGAAACTTGAATATAAACCTAAACTAAGTCTAATTAATCCACCAATAATTCTCTAATATACTTAAACATAGAGATAAGAGATAAATCAAGAGATCTAACCTAAACTAAAACATGTTAAATAAAAGACCTCTAAAACTCAAATTTTAATCAAACTATCTTCTAATCAACTACACACTTAATTCAAAATTCCTCTAATCATAAACACTAATGAATTAGAATTTAATCAACAAAGTGAATGACGTAAGAAATTTGTTAAAACTTAATCATAACTTAAACTTTAGAACCTTAATAACTTACCTAAATTTAATCACTTTCTTAATCTAATCTTTTAAAATCAATCAACAAACCCCTTAATTAATAATAAATCATTTAATTCACCTTTCTTTTAATTTCCAACAAACTAAAATAACTCGACAAAATTGGTTACTACTGGGTAACCCAGGCCTACAAGGTTATTAAGTTAGCCCCAAGGAGGGTGAAATAAATTTCACGGTCTCGGTGAGCAACAAAGGTAGAAATAAATTAAACACTAAAAATAAAATTCTTAAAATCAATCTTAAATTACTAATACTTACACTTAAACTAAAGTCTCCCTTTGACCTTCAATAAATCAAGTCACAAATAACTTTAACTAAATTATCCTATATAGGATACACCTAAAATCACATAGCCTACACACACTTAGTTCAGTTTGATAGGACACGACTTCTAGCTTTAGGTTAGGCCGATGTTTTCTTCCTTTTTATCTCTGTGATGTGACGATTTGCATGTGACACATGTGCTGGTTATTTTAATTTACTTGTGTTAGCTTTTCTATGGTGATTTCTGTGATGATGGTTTTACTTACTATATTATTTTTGTGATGTGATGGGCGATAGATTACCCATAGGTTAGTAATGATTTTGATAACTAACGGTATTTTCTGTAGGTGGCCATGCTCATACAGTGCTAAAAGGGGGCTAAAATTAAATAAATCATGAATAATTACTACAGGTGCTTCAGCTGCTTGGCCCCCCAAATAAATAAGAGCATGGCCAAGTGTGGTTGGTTTGAGTAATTTAATTTCATATATAACTGCTTGAGATATTTTATTTTTATTACTTAGGATAACCCTGTAGGAGAGTGTATTTTTTTCTTTTTGATTTCAATGTAATTTATTCGATGTATAGAGTTATGAAAGTTTATAAAATGGGGCATTTTAATAGAGGATTAGGGATCCAAAGGGAAAAGAAAGTCCCTTCACGGGAATTTTTTTTTCATTTGGATATCCTACTGGCGGTGTACTACGAGAAGACCAAAAGAAGGCGATTCACAGAAGGATTAGAAGATGAAGATTAAGATATAAAATGCCTCATTTTAAGACTTGTGTCATTCTATAGGATTAAAATTTAGGTTGTTTGTTGGTGGAGCCTGGCCACCACTACTTTTTTGTACTCTGGGATGTATATTGTATGACACTTTCCATAGACTTTGGACACTCTTTTCTATAATTTTGATGTGATGATTTACTTACCTGTTTACACAGTAGAAATGATATGATTTTTGTAGGTTTCTTTCTTGCATGTGTATGTGCCTGACTCGTTAGGCTCTTTAGGGATAAAATTTTTCTACTCGTAATTAAAATTAAATTTTTTAGAATTAAATAACATAGAAAGATAACGATCTAGGGAATAGCTGGAATCGTGCGAGGTCACATGCATATCAATGCGTTCTCTCTTCCTTGTTTAGACACTTCCCCGCCTGCAGGTAGAGTTCAGATAATCCGACCTATGAGGATGAGGTTATGAACCTGGGGAAGCCTAGTCTTTTTAAAAATTTATTTTTTATAAGCCTTTTTAAAATTTCATGCATTTTTAATTTAAATACTTTAATTAGTACACATTGTATTAGTAACTAATCAAAATTAAAAATTTAATTATATTAGTCTTAGGAGCATAGTACCATACATAAGTCCGAGGTCACTTAGGAAACCTCTCTAGATGTCGACCTCAAATTTCAAAAAACTTAGCCACCCACCCATCTTTCATAAAGACTGGATATCATTAATTTTATATGATTAGGTGGTTTTAGCTGGCTTTCCTTTTCAAGCAGGATATAAGTTCAGGATGCATTAGTTAGGACACAGGTTTTAGTATTGTGTGAAACACTAAACCCATCTTAGATTTAGGGTTCAAGGCTACTACTATCAGTGTCTCGTAGTACGCCTCATCGATGGGTAAGCTCCCCCTTCTTCTGGGGCTATAAACCCTGCTTATCTGTGTCTCATAGATGGTGCTGCTTCTATCTTTCTCTCATGCATGTGGTATAAAGTGATTTCTTTTCCAGTTTCCTTTAGTTTGACCGGCTGAGTGCTCATGTGATCCGTGTATGTTGAAATAACCATGTTGCCTATCTTTTTTCTTGATTAGGAAGATCCTAAAAATTTTCCTATACGCCAAACCCATTTGAGAGAATAATATAGTGTCCTTAATCAAGAGTTTTCTTAGGCTGAGGTCTAAGATATAATTAACCACAGGGGCTTGCACCCATGGGAAATTGATCCCTACATCAAATAAACTCCGCTTGAGCTGATGTATCAAGTGGAGGAAATCTCATGACTCTTGAGTTATACATATTATTACCCATCGAGGTGTGCAGGTGAAAGCCTCTATCCTCCATGGCTAATCATATGTATAATCTCATCTGCCCTCCTATTGGCCTGCTTATATAGAGTGTAAAGGCTTATGATGATTTTATCCTATGGGATAGTGTGATCGTACCCTTTGCATTATGTTCCCCACAAATAGAATCCTTTTAGAGACCCACAGTGCCCTCTACCTTGCACCAATGTATGAAGTGTATGAGGAATGATGTGGAGTATTCCATTCCTAGGGATACTCAACCTTTTACCATGCACGAGTTTTCCTTTACGATGATGCCGAGCATTATATGCCTCGAAAGACTCATAAACCTCCTCTTGCCCAGTCACCAGTGATATCTGCTGGTATTGTACAGGGTCCTATGTAGTCACCTGCACAGGATCCTATACAACCACCAGTATAGGGTCCATCATAGGTTGGTATTGAGGCAGTTATTTCTGCTGCAGATCCTATTTGAGCTCCTTTCCAGTTTGCAGTTGGGCATGATGTTCCCCCAAGTAGAGGTAGGGGAGCACGAGGTAGAGGTAGAGAGACAACTCGCTCGCCGAGAAATTACGACACTCAAATCCCTCCCTCATATCTTTACGCTTCTTCTTTGACTGTCGAGTTCGACTCCTTCGACGATGAGATGATCGTTGTTCCTCATCGCTCAGTTCCCTCGCCAGCCCCGGGTTTTGTTGATTATAGTTCACTACCTACCTTTCGTAGGTACTTGATACTTGAGGGTGGTTTGGTTATTGATAGTGGCTCAGATGAGGAAGGAGACATCCGACGTTAGACTACTAGTCAACAACCTCTTTCTTGCAAGATATACAGAATAAGAGTCAAAGAGTCTCGTCAAAGATCTGTTGTCACTCCTCCCATTAGTATTGGTGGCTCACTACAAACTAGCAAGCACTCTGTATCTTCACTGTACAGATCCTTTGTGCCACCATAAATTAGTCAGTGTGCCTCTTTATCCCATAGTGTAGGTGCCCCACTAGGTCCTAAGAGTCAGGGTCCTGTGGAGACCGCTATGTATAAAGAGGTCATAAACGTCCCTTGTTACTTTTCTCCTTTTGTGGAAGACTATGTGGAACGGGGTGCAGTTATCTCGACTTGGTCGGATGAATAAGCTCTACAGCAGGCTCGTGTTTGGCAGACTCATATGCCTTAAACTAAGTAGGGCTTAGGTTGTATTGAGAAAGGTTAGTCTAGTCATGCCAACATTAAAGCTGTCTCTCATTCGTATCCATTTATTTCTCTTACTGATGAAGAAAACCTAGATGATGATGAGAACAAGGTACTTGATGCTCCTCGAGAGTTTGAAAATGGCACCACTTCTATCATGGATGAACTGCATGAGGTCAACTTAGGCACTAAATCGGATCATAGGCCTATTTTTCATAGTGTCTTACTGTCTGATTCAAAGGCTCAGAATACATCAAGCTACTCTCAGAGTTTAGAGACTGCTTTGCCTGGAATTACACTAAGATGCCTAGTTTAAACCCAGGTGTAGCAGTCCATAAACTAGTTATTAAGCATGATCCAGCCCTTGTTAAATAAGCACCTCGTAGGATGAGATTGGAAATTGAATAATAGGTGATCACTGAAACTAAGAAGCTTATAGAAGCTGGTTTCATTCATGATTTCTGTGATTTGAAAAAGGCATGCCCTAAGGATGATTTTCCTCTTCCTATCCCTGAGCTTATGGTGGATATAGCATCATCACATAGCATTTTCTCCTTCATGGATGGTTCATCTGGTTATAATCATATAAAGATGGACCACGAGGAGGATAAGTTCACTGTATTTTGTATACCCATAGGTGTATTTTGTTACAAGGTGATTCCCTTCGGTCTCAAGAATGCTTGGGCCACCTATCAACGTGCTATGACTGTTATCTTTGATGAGATGATACACGAGCAAGTTGAATGCTATATAGATGATCTAGTGGTCAAAAGCAAGATCCACGGAGATCACATTCGAGATCTACGAATCATTTTTGAGCTCCTATGCAAATATGAGTTAAAAATGAATCCTTTGAAATGCGCATTTGGTGTTAGTGCAGGAAAATTCCTAGGGTTTATAGTTCGCTACCGTGGCATTGAAATCGATCCTTCCATGATCAAAGCTGTTGCAAATCTGGTTTTGATGATGAAAAACATGTCTCTATTGTGTTTTGCTTGGCTAACCCATTTCAGGCATAAAAGATCATGAGCAACTCAAGCCAACTCAAGATTGGGTCCAAGTGTGTCTAAGTATACTATTTTTCTTTTTCTTGAGTCAATTATAATGTAACTGATCCCCTAGCTAAGTAACCTTACACACACACACTCAGGGGGAGAACTTGAGTGAATTAGAATTTCTGTTAAAATTTTTGTTCAAATCATCTTGGACGATAGACACATCGTCCTGGACGATCAAGTAAAAATAGAAACCCTAATTAGGGCAACCAAGTTAAGTGTGTCTGATTAAGCAGATCGTCCTAGACGATCTTTGGATCGTACGGGATGATATGCTCAAATCAGAAATTCTCAGCTGCCAGATCAAGTTATGAAAGTTTTTATTTTAAGTTATCTGGTCTGATCGTCCTGGACGATACGTGTATCGTCCCGGACGATCCAGTACAATCATGCCTAAATTAATCTGGTAATTAAGGAAATCAATTTATATTTGATTGATACGATCATATCGTCCTGGACGATCACAGGATCATCCCGGACGATCATGATCGTCTAGTGCATTTTAGCTGTACGACCCAAACTGTGTACATGACGATTTAGGCACTTTTTGAACTAATTGTACAGGACGATCTTCTTATCGTCCTGGACGATCAAGTCATTTTTTGGTCGTCCAACAAAACTTTCTCTGGACGACCCGAGCTGTCTTCTGGATGATATTCCTCGATTTACACTAATCATCCCGGACGATCGCAGGATCGTATGGGACGATATGAACAATTTTTTTCTACTGATCGTCCAGAAGAGCCAAATCGTTCAGGCTGAAACAACTGATTTTGAACTGATCGTACAGAACGATCTATCGATCGTCCTGGACGATCTTGGCCGACAAGTTGAGATTTATGGCAAATTTTAAGCCCTCATATAAAAGATCTTTTTCTTTTAATAAGAAAAATCTTTTGCCATTTTTCTTTCCAGAGAAACCATAGAGAGAGAGAGAGAGAGTTTGGGAGAGAGAGAGAGGATCTTATGAGGGGGAGTTCGTGAGGGTTTCACGAAGGTTGCTCCAAGCAAGGATCAGAGTCGTCTTCTCCGCTCTACGTCTTTCATCGTGTTGGTGTTCTTGGTGAGAGGATCGTTCACAAAAAGATCCAAGGTTCTCTGCCTGCTTCAGGAGGAAGCAAAAGGAGGTCGGGTTCTCTGCCTCACCGTGTGGTGAAAAGGAGATTTTTGTACAGGCTTCTCCGCCTTGCTGTGGGAGCAAAAAGAGAGACACTTTGAGTTAGTGCAATACCCGGAGGGGAGGCTCCGGGAGTGGACATAGGTCAAGTTGACCAAACCACTATAAAATTCGATGTGTTCATTCTAATTACTTTCTGCACTTTTATTTTTCTGTGATTAAATGCTTGGGTGAAATTGTGTTTGATCTTTTCGTTTGATTGTCATATTCATTTCCACTGTAAATCATCGAAAAGTTTTTACTATTGTTGTCAAATTTTTTAAATAACCAATTCACCCCCCCCCCTCTTGGTTAGCCTCGGGACTAGTTCATCAGGGCTTAACATCCCTTTCGAACTTTCAAGTGGTATCAGAGCATGATTCAAAATTTAAGTTTAAAAACTTTTGAATTTGATCCATGGCTAACTTTGGTAATCGTAATACTGTTGAAGGTTATTCAATCACACGACCGCCATTGTTTAATAATATTCCTTTTAACTTTTGGAAAACTCGCATGTCCACTTTTCTTCAATCGATTGATTATCGTATGTGGATGTTAGTTAAGGATGGATACGAACCACCTTTTAGGATGATTAATAATGTGAAAATTGAACTGCCCTTTACTGACTAAACTTTTGATGATCGTGATTTAGCACAATTAAATGCCAAATGCTTGAATTATTTTTTCTGTGCTTTAAAATCTGAGGATTATATGCGTGTCTCTACATGTACAACTGGTAAGAAAATCTGGGATAGATTGTGCATCACGTATAAAGGTGCAACTGAGGTCAAACAGTCTAGGTTAAATATTTTGCTTCATGACTATGAACAGTTTCGCATGAAACCTACTGAAACCATTTCTGAAATGTATACTGGATTCACTCAAATCGTTACCTCTTTGCATGCCTTAGGTAGAGAACTTACAAACTATGAAAGAGTGAACAATATACTTAGATGTTTGCCTTCTTCATATGATGCTAAGATAATTGTAATCACTGAATCTAAAGATTTGAATACTTACTCTATTGATAGCTTACTTGGATCACTCATTACTTACGAGCAAGGGGTGAACCAAAGATAGCTTGATGTAGGTGAGAAGAAGAAGGAGAAAACAGTGGCACTGAAGGCCAACGATAGTGATTCTTGCTCTTCTGGGTCTGAAAGCGATGACATGGCCTTGATCACAAGGTAATTCAAAAGCTTTCTAAGGAAGAAACACAAGAACTTTCAGAAGTGGAACAAGGGTAAGTCCAACAAGAATTTTAAGGGTTCTTCTAACCCTGTATGTTTTGAATGCAGGAAGCCTGGACACATTAAGGCGGATTGTCCTACACTTAAAGCTCATCCAAGCAAGGAGAAGGGTGAGGAGAAACATAAATTTAGAAAGGATAAGAAGCGGATTCAAAAGGCGTTCTGGGCAGACTCTGCATCCGACTCCTCTGAGACTAAAGTTGAAAAGGAGGAAACAAATTTGTGTCTGATGGCTGATGATTACCCTTATCAGTCAGACTAGGAAGAGATATGTGAGCTTGCTTACGATCAATTACTTGAAGTATCTGAAAAAATTCATGCATCGTATAGGAAGCTTAAGAAAACTCATGCTAGCTTGAAACTGGATTATCTGACTTTATAAAAAGAGCATGATGTGTTGATTAAGGATCATTCCACTGTTGATAGCAATCACATGTCTTTACTTGATGAGTTTGATGAATTGAATAAAAAATATTCTGATTTAGTTACTGTGCATGATTCATTGAAAACCACTCATGTTGATTTAGAGAGAGCTTTTAAAGAATTAAATACCATGGCATGTGAAGTAGAAAGTAACAATGGTGCTTTAAAATTTGAAATTGCAAGTTTAACTAAAGAGAATGAATTTTTGAAAGTGAAAATCAGTGCTTTTGAGAAAAACCAAAAACCACCCACTTTTGAAAAGTTTTATGCACCGCCACCTTTTGAAAAATCTGTTACAAGTTCATCAAAGCATGTTTCATATACATCTAGGAAGAGGCACTATCACCCACGTAGATTAGTTAACCTTTTTCCTGGTGTTAGATATTTTTCATGTGGCATGTTAGGACACATTTCCCACACCTGTACTGTTCACCGTAGTACACATTGGGTGTGGAGGCCCAAATTGCCTATTTCACAGCACATCACGCATGCATTGCATTCTTCTTTTCATAAGAAGGAACCCAAACCTGTTTGGGTTCCTAAGACTGACGTTTGATATTTTTATAGGTGTGCTCTCACACAAGACCTCGTGAGAGCATGTGCTACCTGGACAGCGGATGCTCTAGACACATGATTGGAGATGCAAATCAGTTCATTTCATTGGAGACCAGGGCTGAAGGCAAGGTTACACTTGGAGATAACACCACCAGGAGGGTGGTAGGCTCAGGTATAATTGGTGATTCAAAGAATTTTATGATTGATAATGTTTTGCTTATAGATGGACTGAAACATAACTTGCTGAGCATCAGTCAACTTTGTGACAAAGGATACATCATCAAATTCCTGCCCACTAGCTGCATTTTAAGCTTAAATGATAAAGTTGTTTTACAGGGGCAAAGGATCAATAACGTCTACAAGCTGGATGTAAGTTGCATTAAATCTAAGAATTCAATTTACTTAAAAACTACCGCTGATGAGTCTTGGTTGTGGCATAGGAGATTGTGTCATGCCAGTATGAAAACCCTTAAGAGAGTCATCCAAAAAGACTTAGTTAGAGATGTGCGCAAGCTTAAGTTCACTAAGGATCACTTGTGTGATGCCTGTTAGTTAGGGAAGCAAGTCTAGTCCTCTTTTCACTCTGTTAAGGACATTAGTACCTCTAGACCTTTAGAAGTTCTTCACATGGACCTCTTTGGACTCATTAGCACTACCAGCTTAGGGGGGAAAGTTTATGGATTTGTGATTGTAGATGACTACTCGAGGTTCACTTGGATTAAATTTTTGTCACACAAATCTAAGTCATTTGATGAGTTTAAATCCTTCTCCACTTGGATTCAGAGAAAGTTAGGCTGTGAGATCTTGACTATTCATAGTGATCATGGTGGAGAGTTTGAAAATGTGAAGTTTGGAAGTTTTTGTGAGGAGCAATGGATTAGTCATAATTTTTCAGCTCCTAGGTCCCCTCAACAGAACGGGGTAGCTGAAAGGAAGAACAGGACCTTAGTGGAAGCCGCTAGAGCCATGCTTGCTGAGTATTCACTTCCAAAAAACTTTTTGGCTGAAGCGGTGAACACTGCTTGTTATGTGCTAAATAGGATGAATGTGAGATCAAAACTGAACAAGACACCTTATGAGATCATTAAGGGTAGAACTCCAAACCTGTCCCACCTCCATGTCTTTGGCTGTAAGGTTTTCATTCTGAACAATGGGAAATCATCTTTAGGAAAGTTTGACCCCAAATCTGATGAAGGAGTGTTCTTAGGCTATTCTAGTGTGGGGAAATCCTTTAGGGTGTTCAATAAAAGGACTTTGGTGGTGAAAGAGATAACTCATGTGGTGTTTGATGAATCTGATCCTAAGGTGATTAGAGTTGAGGAAGAAGAAGAGGTAGAGGAGATTACCCAAGAGATTGGAAATATAAATCTGGAGGAGAGGGTAGAACCTCAAACTACTTTGCCTAAAGATTAGAGATATTCTTTGAGTCATCCTAAAGAACTGATCTTAGGAGACCCTTCTTAAGGTGTTAGGACTAGGCATGGACTTAGAAAGGAAGTAAATCATTCTGCCTTTATCTCAATGATTGAACCCACCAACATCAATCAAACCCTTTCGGATGAGTTTTGGATCTTAGCTATGCAGGAAGAATTAAATCAATTTGTAAGGAATGATGTTTGGGAGTTAGTAAAAAGACCTAGAAATCAAAGTATTGAGGGAACCAAGTGGGTCTTTAAGAATAAGATGAATAATTCTGGTGTGGTGGTTAGGAATAAGGCAAGATTGGTGGCTAAGGGGTATAATCAGATAGAAGGGATTGATTTTGAGGAGACTTTTGCCCCTGTAGCTAGATTGGAAGCCATTAGAGTGCTACTAGCCTTTGCCTGTTATAAGGGATTTTAGCTGTTTTAAATGGATGTCAAGAGTGCCTTTTTAAATGGGGTAAAAAAAGAGGATGTGTTTGTAGAACAACCCCCAGGTTTTGAGAGTTCTCAATATTCGAATCATGTTTATAAATTAAAAAAGGCCTTATATGGATTGAAACAGGCACCTAGAGCTTGGTATGAGAGGCTTAGCACATTCCTGTTAGAAAGAGTGTTTGTTAAGGGGAGCGTAGACACCACCCTTTTTCTGAGGAGAATAGGGGATGACTTACTCATTGTCCAGATCTATGTTGATGATATAATTTAAGGATCTTCTGATAAGTATTTATGTGATGAGTTTTCTAAAATAATGAGTAAGGAGTTTGAGATGAGATGATGGGAGAATTTCCTACTTCTTGGGGTTTAGCATAAGGCAAATGGATGATGGAACCTTTCTCAATCAATCTAAATACACTAAGGATATTTTGAAGAAATATGAAATGGACAAAGCCAAGCCAATTAATACTCCCATGAGCTCCTCTGTTCAGTTAGATAAGGATTCAAGTGGAAAATCTGTTGATCAGAAGAAGTATAGAGGAATAATAGGATCACTGTTTTACCTGACTGCTAACCGACCTGATATCATGTTTAGTGTCTGTCTTTGTGCTAGGTTTCAGGCTGATCCTAAAGAGTCCCACTTAACTGCTATTAAGAGAATTCTTAGATATCTTTTAGGGACCCTAAACCTAAGAATCTGGTACCCTAGGCACAACACCTCTTTTGAGATCATTGGATATTCTGATTCTGACTTTGCAGGGTGTATGGTGGATAGAAAGAGCACTTCTGGAACTTGTCAATTCATAGGACAGTCTCTAGTCTCCTGGTCCAGTAGAAAATAGAACTCAGTTGCACTTTTCACTGTTGAAGCTGAGTATATCACCTTAGGAAGTTGTGTTGCCCAAGTTCTTTAGTTAGAGCAATAAGTTTTGGATTTAGGTTTACCTGTTGGCATAATTTCTGTTATGTGTGATAATACTAGTGCCATCTACATCTCTAAGAATCCAATCCAACATTCTAGGACCAAACACATTGATATAAGGCATCACTTTATTAGGGACCATGTTATAAAATGGGACATTGAGCTACATCATGTAGCAATTAAAAATCAGCTGGCTGGCATATTTACTAAACCACTGGCCTTTGACTCATTCAGCATTTTGAGAACCAGATTAGGAGTGATTGATATAAATGCCTGATTCTGATGACTGCTGATTTCTGATTATTCTGATTGTTATTCTATTTTCTGTTAGTTAGTTTTTTGATTTGATTATTTGCTTTCAATTGGTTTTATTTCTTCTGCTGATTTCTGTGGTAGCCCTGTTGTTAGTTTGATTTGAGTATTTACTTTGATGTGATTTTCTACCTATTTTTATTCACTGGTTTATCTCTTGCACTTACTATTTTATGCTTTTCAAAGTCTGATCACTGCTCACTACTTCTGATAATCTGAATTTCTGACTGGGAGTTTTACCTTATTTTTATTTGGAAGCTGGTAAGCAGTGATTGATTCCATTGGATCTGTTAAAGGGAAGAAACATTGATGATTGTTTCTCTTCCTCTAACTCCTTTGCTGGTGTATTGTTTCTTTTGGATAAATATCCTCTTCAAAATTAAAATTTTAGTTTTTGAAATAGAGATTTATTTTATCTTCCTACAGTAATTTACCTCATATCAATAGTGTTTTCAAAGTCTTGAGTCATTATTTTAATTTTCTAAACCAAGTGATTGCACTTATCATATGACGTATAGCTTTTATTTTGTGAATTACTCTTCCTTATTGGGGAGAGAGTCTCCTATGTCTGGAAGATAATTTCACAGTTGAGACTCTTTAACGATTATGAAAAGAAGAAAGCTTACAAAAGATGCGCAGTGCGCCAAATCAATTAAAAAAGAGGCACAAAATGAGCTCAAAGCTGAAAAGATGCGAAATGTCGCCAACTAAAAGATACACAAAGTGTATCAAAAATGAAAAGATGCATAAAGTGCCAAATAAATTGAAAAAGAGGCACAAAATGAGCCCAACCGAGCTTTCTTTCCTTCAGATCGTTAAAGGTCTTAAAAAAATCCGTGCGCCATTTAATACTTTCAAAAGCTTGTGTTTAAAAATCCTGATTTCTGAATTATTACTTTGTAACACTATTATATCAGATATTTTTCTGGAACGAGGCTTGAAAGGATCTCTTTTCGAATCTAATTTTTTTTCTTCTGAATTAGTTTTTTGTTTTGAAAGAGATTTGCATCGATAAGGTGCCCGAGGTGCGAGTTACGAAAGTCAATTTTCCTAACTTTTTTTTGGATTTCAGTGCTGTTAATCGTCTTCTTATTGGCTTTTGGATTTAACATCAAGGGAGAATTCTGTCTTACTGTAGCAGACTGGTCAAAAAAAACATTGATGTTTTTGTGTTCTCATTTTGAGTTTTCTTCATTTTTGTTTTATTTTTTCATCTTACTGGTTGTGTTTTTGGGATCCTGATCTGTCATCTCTATCCTCCATCTTTTTCTGCTTTCTTCACATCGTCATGGACGATCATCTTCATCCTGGACGATCCAAACATCATCCTGGATGATCAATTAAAAATCATCCCCACTCTGATGATGCTGTTGAGAAACTCCAATTATTGGTGATCGTCCTGGACGATACATACATCGTCCTGGACGATACATACATCGTCCTGGACGATATGATCCATATCTTTCTGATCTGATCAAACGGCTGAGATTGCACCAATTATTATACATCGTCCTGGATGATCCACATGTTAGCTACTGGACGATTAGAATTCAGCCCGTCCGTCACACTTATTGCACATCGTCCAGGATGATCCACTTAATCGTCCTAGACGATACCAAGTCATGCCAACATTAAAGCTGTCTCTCATTCGTATCCAGTTATTTCTCTTACCGATGAAGAAGACCCGGATGATGATGAGAACAAGGTACTTGATGCTCCTCGAGAGTTTGAAGATGGCACCACTTCTACCATGGATGAACTGCGTGAGGTCAACTTAGGCACTGAATCAGATCCTAGGCCTATTTTTTATAGTGTCTTACTGTCTGACTCAAAGGCTCAGAATACATCAAGCTACTCTAAGAGTTTAGAGACTACTTTACCTGGAATTACACTAAGATGCCTAGTTTAAACCCAGGTGTAGCAGTCCATAAACTAGCTATTAAGCATGATGCATCCCCTGTTAAACAAGCACCTCATAGGATGAGATTAGAAATTGAATAATATGTGATCACTTAAACTAAGAAGCTTATAGAAGCTGGTTTCATTCATGAAGAGAAGTATCCTGCTTGGCTCACCAATAGCATCCCAGTCTAGAAGAAGAGTGGACAGATTCGTGTCTGCATTAATGTGATTTGAATAAGGCATGCCCTAAGGACTATTTTCCTCTTCCTATCCCTGAGCTTATGACGGATATAGCATCATCACATAACATTTTCTCCTTCATGGATGGTTCATCTGGTTATAATCATATAAAAATGGACCACGAGGAGGAGAAGTTCACTGTATTTTGTATACCCATAGATGTATTTTATTACAAGGTGATTCCCTTCGATCTCAAGAATGCTTGGGCCACCTATCAACGTGCTATGACAGTTATCTTTGATGAGATGATACACAAGCAAGTTGAATGCTATATAGATGATCTAGTGGTCAAAAGCAAGATCCGTGGAGATCACATTCGAGATCTACGAATCATTTTTGAGCGCCTATGCAAATATGAGTTAAAAATGAATCCTTTGAAATGCGCATTTGGTGTAGTGCAGGAAAATTCCTAGAGTTTATAGTTCACTACCGTGGCATTGAAATTGATCCTTCCATGATCAAAGCTGTTGCAAATCTAGTTTTGATGATGACAAATATGTCTCTATTGTGTTTTGCTTGGCTAACCCGTTTCAGGCACAAAAGATCACGAGCAACTCAAGCCAACTCAAGATCGGGTCCAAGTGTGTCTAAGTGTACTATTTTTCTTTTTCTTGAGTCAATTATAATGTAACTGATCCCCTAGCTAAGTAACCTTGCACACACACACTCAGGGGGAGAGCTTGAGTGAATTAGAGTTTCTGTTAAAATTTTTATTCAGATCATCCTGAACGATAGACACATCGTCCTGGACGATCAAGTAAAAATGGAAACCCTAATTAGGGCAACCAAGTTAAGTGTGTCTGATTAAGCAGATCATCCTGGATGACCTTTTGATCGTATGAGATGATATGCTCAAATCAAAAATTCTCAGCTGCCAGATCAAGTTAGGCAAGTTTTTATTTTAAGTTATCTGGTCTGATCGTCCCGGACGATACGTGTATCGTCCCGGACGATCTAGTACAATCATTTCTAAATTAATCTGATAATTAAGGAAAGCAATTTATATTTGATTGATATGATCATATCATTCTGGATGATCGCACGATCATCCCGGACGATCTTGATCGTCTAGTGCATTTTAGCTGTACGACCCGAACTATGTAAAGGATAATTTGGGCACTTTTTGAACTAATCATACAGGACGATCTCCTTATCGTCCTGGACGATCAAGTCATTTTTTGGTCATCCAACACAACTTTCTCTGGACGACTCGAGCTGTCTTCTGGACGATATTCCTCGATTTACACTCATCGTCCCGGACTATCGCAGGATCGTACGGGACGATATGAACAATTTTTTTCTACTGATCGTCTAGAAGAGCCAAATCGTCCAGGCTGAAATAGTTGATTTTGAATTGATCGTACAAGATGATCTATCGATCATCCTGGATAATCTTGGCCGACCAGTTGAGATTTAGGGCAAATTTTAAGCCCTCCTATAAAAGATCTTATTCTTTCAACAAGAAAAATCTTTTGTCACTTTCCTTTTCAGAGAAACCATAGAGAGAGAGAGAGTTTGGGAGAGAGAGAGAGGATCTTTTGAGGGGGAGTTCATGAGGGGTTCACGAAGGTTGCTCCAAGCAAGGATCAGAGTCGTCTTCTCCGCTCTATGTCTTTCGTCGTGTTGGTGTTCTTGGTGAGAGGATCGTTCGCAAGAAGATCCAAGGTTCTCTGCCTGCTTCAAGAGGAAGCAAAATGAGGTCGAGTTCTCTGCCTCACCGTGTGGTGGAAAGGAGGTTTTTGTACAGGCTTCTCCGCCTTGCTATGGGAGCAAAAGGAGAGACACTTTGAGTTAGTGCAATATCCGGAGGGGAGGCTCCGGGGAGTGGATGTAGGTCAAGTTGATCAAACCACTATAAAATCCGGTGTGTTCATTCTAATTACTTTCTGTACTTTTATTTTTCTGTGATTAACTGCTTGGGTGAAATTGTGTTTGATCTTTTCGTTTGATTGTCATATTAATTTTCGCTGCAAATCATCGAAAAGTTTTTACTATTATTCTCAAATTTTTTAAATAACCAATTCACCCCCCCCCCCTCTTGGTTAGCCTCGGGACTAGTTCATCAGGGCTTAACATCCCTTTCAAACTTTCAAAAGCCATAGTGGACTTGAAGACCCCTAAAAGCCTTACCCAGTTAAGGTCTTTCCAAGGAAAACTTGCATTCTTACGGAGATTTATCTCCAATATTTTTGGTAGGTGTCATCCCTTCACTACCTTAGCAAAGAAGGATGCCCGTTTCCACTGGGACGAGCATTGTCAGGAGGACTTTGAGAGTATAAAGCACTACCTGATGAACAGCCCTATTTTAGCTGCACCCATGCCAGGGAGGTCGCTGATTCTCTATAGTATGGCCCTGGACGAATCCTTCAGTGCATTGTTGGCTCAAGAGAATTAAGGAGGCAAGGAAAATGCCTTGTACTACCTCAAAAAATGATTGATACTTGCAGAGCTGAAGTACTAGGTGATGGAAAAGCAATGATTAGCCTTAATCTTTGCGGTACAGAAGCTTAAACATTATATGCTTTCACATAAACATAACCTGATCTCTTGAGTCAACCCTTTGTCGTATCTGATGACCTGTCCGACCCTCTCAAGTCATCTAGCACGATGGTCTGTGATTCTACTATAGTTTGACATCACTTTTGTCCCTCAGTGGGTCATCAAAAGATAGGCTCTAGCTAATTTTCTTGCCGCTCACCTGATTCCTACGGATTCGCCACTCAATGATGATCTACCCGATGAATTAATCATGAGTTAGATGAACAGGAGTCTCCTACTTAGATGTTCTACTTTGACGGAGCATCATCCGTTAAAACTTTACATCCAAATAAAACTCCCACAATTAGGGTAGTTTTGGGCCTCATTTTTGTATCCCCTGAAGTTCATACTCTTTGATACTCTTATAGTCTTTCAGAACCTTGTACCAATAATAAAGCTCAGTATGAAGCCTTGATTGAAGGACTCTTAGAACCTCGTACCAATAATAAAGCTGAGTATGAAGCCTTGATTGTGGGACTAGAGTTGGCCATTTAGATAAAAATAATACGGGTAAAGATTCTTGGAGACTCACAACTAATTATAAATCAAGTAGCAGGAGTCTTCAAAGTACTTAAACCTAAGCTCAGCCTTATCATAACAAGGTAATGGAGCTCATATGCTCAATTCCGGAAGTCACTTTGGCTAAAATCCCTCGATCTGTAAATGGTAAAGCAGATGCATTGGCCAAGTTAGCAAAAGAGCTGGCTGACCCAACTGACAATCCATTGTCTATCATTATCCAGTATCGGCAAGCCTTATGCCCCGCAGATTTATCTCCGCCCAATCAGACCCTCACAGTGCTTATTGTTGAGGAAGAGTCAGATTGGAGAGTCCCTTTTATTGAATATCTGAAGCATAGCAGACTCCCAGAGGATCGCTATCTCACCGCTCAAATTAGGAAGAGAGCTTTATTATTAACATATGTGAATGCACTCTATATCGATGCTCATTCGACCAGATGTGGTTGTGTTGCCTTAACAACGAGGAGGCTCACAAGGTCATGGGTGAGATACACGAAGGTCTTTACGGTGCCCATCAGTCTGGACAAAAAATGAAAGGCAAAATTAAATACCTTGGTTACTATTGGTCGACCATGATCCGTGATTGTATGGAGCAAGCTAGAAAGTGCCACTAGTGCCAGATTCATGGCATGGTGATCCACCAACCCCCTAATCTACTGTACCCTACAGTATCATCCTCGCCATTTGAAGGTTGGGGCACGGATGTAGTGGGTCCTATCGACCCTCTTTCTTCTAAGGGTCATAGGTTCATTTTAGCCACCACTAATTACTTCTCTAAGTAAGCGGAAGCTGTACCACTTAAGAAAGTCAAATCAGAAGATGTAATGCATTTTTTTTACGATCACATTGTGTACCATTTTCATATTCTGATATTCTACATTGTATTATTTTTTATAACGGCCTATCATTTAGAAGCACCAAATTGCCAGATTTGCCCGCCTCTATAACATTAATTGGCGATACTCTTCGATCTACTACCCTAAATTCAATGGCTTGGCGGAAGAATTTAATAAAACTCTCGTGTAATTAATAAGGAAAATCCTGGTTACAAATAAATGAGAGTGGCATGATAGATTACCCGAGGCATTATGGGCTTATAGAACTACCTACCATACTCCTACTCAGTCTACCCCATATGCTCTAGCTTTTGGGGTTGAAGCAGTCCTCCAACTTGAGGTCGAGCTCCCCTCATTACGTGTGGAAGTTAGCCACAATCTTTCTCATATAGATAATGGCCGATTACAGTTGGAAGAGCTTGATGGTTTAGAAGAACTCCATTTATAAGCTTATCAGAACCTCAAACTATATCAGGCCCGTATAGCCTGATCACATGATTGCCTTATTCGACCTCATGCTTTCTAGGTTGGTGATCTAATTCTTATTTTGCATAGGCCTATCATTTCATGCCATTACCGAAGCGGTAAGTTTGAACCTATTTGGGAAGGCCCCTTCGCTGTAGAGCAAGTTTATGAAGGTGGTGCCTACCTACTCGTTGATGCAAATGGTGTTCACCCTATGCCTGTCATCAATGGGAAGTACTTGAAAAAGTGCTATGCTTAAATTTTGCACAACGCAGGGGGAGTCTCCCTACTCCATGTAAACATTCCTATGCATATGTACCTCCTAAAAGGATCCTCCTTACTCTTCGACAGTCTGTGTGGCCACGATGATTTTTCCTCTACCACATGATGTTTGTTATGAAGAGTATGAGGCTATATTCTAAGGTAGTACATTGATACGCCGTAGGGATATTTGTGCTTGTGTCTGTGCTCACCAATCACATTGGTGTTAGCACATAGAACCTTTGGTTCGTCCTCCCCTTGTGAAGACTTAATTCCCTAGTTTCACTTGGTATCCTCAAGTGTGGTCTGAGTTATCAAAACTAATGCTAGTGTTATTTGTGACTTCTCTTATCCTTATAGTGTAAACCATATGATTCATGCATAATCAAACTCTATGGTTTACCTGGCTTAGTCTAGACTAATAGAATTCATGTGTCTTTGAGTTCTCTATGAGTTCTAGTTTTCTAATTTTGCTTGTCACCCCCAAGTGTGGTCTGGGATATCAAAACCACTAGTTCAAACTCCTTTATTGAATGGGATACTAGGTCCATATCAATTTATAATAATCAGAAATTGTAATGTTGATCCACTACCCCCAATATGAATTTCACTCATATTAATTCTGTTGTGATTGTGCTCCCAAGTTCATTCACATTGGTTGAATGTGGCTGGGTTAACGAAGCTAGTGTTTCACTCCTTATAAGATCATGTTCACTCTCTTTCTCTCCAGTTTTATTCATGTGGCGAATATGGCTTGGGTTATTAAATCCATTCATAACTCCCTCTCTTTGTGTTCCAATCATCAGAGGATATCTCATACCCCAACTCACGGATATCGTAAACGTTCCCTCTACCGGGTATTACCTTTGACAGTACGGGGTATACTTAGTCTATGATTGTGAATAGATAATATATATATATTGATAAAATAAAAGAGGGAAGCCCTTAGCAGAGTAAAACTGGTTGCCCTTGTCACAGGTGGAACCCGACGATATTATCTAAGAGCTCAAATTCTCCAAGCTTTTCTTTTTCTCTCCTTCAAAGTGTTTAGGTGAGCGCTTAAAGGATGATCCTATACTTGTGAAGTTATAATTCTTTATTATTGTAATAGTCTTTGTTAGTGGCGTGGTACATCTTGTCCTATACATTAACATCACTCCTTTGTTGGCTTAGATTTTCCTAAGAAAAAATCAGCCCGCTCTTCTACTTTTTTTCAGCAACTCACTTTTCCATTCATAGCCTGCTCTTCACTGCTAGAATAGTCTCATAGATGTAGGGATATTGCTTTCACTGCTCACAGGGACCCGCCAGTTAGGGTGTGTGCTACCACTGTGATCCTTTCGATCAGTAAATAATCCTACTCATTATTACTATCCTCGGTGGCGAGTGTGTCCCTTCGCTATCTTGAGTTATTTTTCTAGTAGTGTTATAGTACGCTTGGTCTCAGGCGTTAGCATCCCTGCCTTGAGGGCTCTGATTTTCTAGCAGAAGATCAGCTCATTTTCTTCCTTACCGACCTACTCTCTAATTCGTACTGTACTCTTAGCTGCAAGAGTAGTTCTATGGATGCATTGCTATTTTTTCCACTTCCCATAGGGTCCCACCAGTTTGTGTGGGTGCTACCACTGTGAGCTTTTCATGATTATTGGTCATATTCGATGTTACTATCTTCAGTGGCGAGCGTGTTCCCATGCTACTCTAGTCTATTTTCCTGATTATGATATAGTACATTAAGTCTCAGATGTTAGCATCACCTCTTAATGAGCTTTGATTTTCTAACAAAAGATCAGCTCCCTTGCCTTTTAGTGACATACTTTCCCATTGTGACCTAACTCTTGGCTGCAGAGTGGTCTCTTGGATGTGTACATGTCACTCCTACTTCTTACAGGGTCCCCATCAGTTAGTAGGGGTGCATCACTGTGATCCTTTGATGATTTTCTTTCTTTGATATAATATTATCCTTCGTAGCGGGTGCGTCCCCTTGCTACTTCAGTTATTTTCTCACTAGGAATGAGATTGCCCCTCTTGCGCACTGCTGAGGACATATCTCTTCCTATCATCCCCCGAGGCATTAGTCAGGTGCTTCTCTTTTTCATATGATTTCAATGTTCCCTAAGTTATTCTGCTGGCATTTGGATACTCGTGGCCACGATGATTTATCCTCTACCACATGGTAACTAAAGTGCTAGCTCTGGACTCCTTAGACGACTCTTCCCTTGGAATTCTCCAATCTACCCTTCCCTTTTTCCTCACATCCCTACACATATGTGTGTCAAGGTATTGTTGAGATGACTTTTCCCCTGATCGTCTTGCTATTTCCAACAGCATCAGACTTTACTTGGTTGAGAGTGCCCGATAGAGCCCCTGGGGGGCATATCTCACCACCCCTTTACCATGATCATCTTGTCGTTTCCAGCAGACATCAGACTTTACCCTGATCGTCTTGCTATTTCTACCAGACATCAGACTTTACCTGGTTGAGAGAGCCCGACAGAGTCCCTGAGAGGCATACCTCACCACTCCTTTTCCTTTGATCATCTTACTATTTCCAGCAGACATCAAATTTTATCTGGTTGAGAGAGCCTGATAGAGTCCCTGAGAGGCACACCTCACCACTCCTTTTCCTCTGATCATCTTACCTTGATCAAGCAGACATCAAACCTTATCTGGTCGAGAGAGCCCGACAGAGTCCCTGGGAGGCATTCCTCACCACCTCTTTTTTTACCCTAATTATCCTATTAAAGACTAGGCAGGCATCAGATTTTGTGACTTATTTGCTTTGCTGAGGTCAGGCAGAGTACTGGATCACCCCAATCTACTATTCTGAAAGGAGCAGGAGGAGATGAGATCCTTCCACTTTCTACCAAGTTGATCCACTATGGTCAGACTGGTAGTTGGTTTACTTACTTACCCGGTTGAGAGAGCCCGATAGAGTCCCTGGGAGGCATTCCTCACCACCCCTTTTATCCTGATTGTCTTATTAAAGACTAGGTACGCATTAGATTTTGTGACTTATTTACTTTATTGAGGTCAGACAGAGTATTGGGTCACCCCAATCTACAGTTCTGAAAGGAGCAGGAGGAGACGAGATCCTTCCACCTTCTACCCCGTTGATCAACTGTAGTCAGACTGGTAGTTGGTTTACTTACTTACCTGATTGAGAGAGCCCGACAGAGTCCTTGGGAGGCATTCCTCACCACCCCTTTTACCCTGATTGTCCTGTTAAAGACTAGGCATACATCATATTTCATGGCTTATTTACTTTGTTGAGGTTAGACATAGTATTGGATCACCCCAATCTACTTTTCTAAAAGGAGCAGGAGGAGACGGGATCCTTTCACCTTTTATCTCGCTATTTTGAAATGATCAGTCAGATAGTTAGTTTTACTTTACTCAGTCGAGAGAGCCCGACAGAGTCCCTAGGAGGCATTCCTCACCACCCCTTCTTCCGTGATTATCTTGCTCTGATTAGGCGGACATCAGACTTTACTCGATCGAGAGCACCCTATAGAGTCCCTGGAAGGCATGCCTCGCCACCTTTCACCTTCTATCCTACTATTTTGTTACGGTCAGACAGGTAGTTGGTTTGCTTTACCACTTTATTCTTTATTCTCTCCTCGTCTTTGCCCTTGCTACAGGGTAAGGCAAGAAAAAGATCTCCCTTTTTCTCTTTCACTATTTGGTGCACCTTTGCTTGGGTCTTTACTCAACTTCTTTTATCACATTCGGTCAATGCCAACACGAGAGGATCACTAGTTTGTTCGTCGCCCCTATTGGGGGTCCATTTGTTAACCTCGGTTTTCACCTAAAACCTCTCCGAATCAACTCAGAGGGTCAAACCAAGTCTGCTGAGCCCAAACCCAAGCCCTAGGTTAACATGGTTGACCAGGTCAACCTGGGTTGACCCAAATTGACCCCAAACTCTTTACACTTGAGCTAAAATCAAATCTAAGCTCTCTTGAGCTCAGATCTCACATCCCCTAGACCCAATAGGTCAGACCAGGTCTCTTGAGTTCAGACCCATACCCTGGATCAACCTGGTTGACCAGGTCAACCCAAGTTGACCCAATTAGCTTGAATGGGTCTATTCAAGCCCAAATCAATCCTACTTCAAATCCAAACTTGTCTTTGGCTCAAACGCTTCATCCCTTAGACCCATTTGACTAGGTTAACCAGGACAATCATTAACTTGGTCAACCCAAGCCTTAGATGGGTCAAACTGACCTATTTAATTCAAACTTACCCTATTTAATTCATTTAAATCATTCCTATTAGGCTCCCTCATCAAATCCCATCTGAATTACCCCCTCTCCCTCCTAATTCACTCATGATCGCATCTTAACCGTCAATCTAAGGATTAGGGGTATAAATAAGTGAATTAGGGTTGAGATTAGGGATATTTTTTTGCTCTTACCCTATTTCCAAGCACCCCTAGCCCGAGAGTTTGTGTGTGAGAACTCTCTTGACCTCCTTTCACCTTTCCCAAGCCAAACCCAGCCGGTCAGACGTCACTGGCGATCAAATTTCGACGAGCTCAGGCCAAAATACGTCTGTTGACCTCAATTTTCATTCAAGTGCCCTCGAGGGCCTTTAATTAATTTAATCAAGCCCCGTCGAGTCCAATTCGAGCTCGAATTAGCTTGAATTGAGTCAAAGTAGACTCGATCGTGTCCGATTGAGGCTGATTAGTTTGCCTTAGCCCCGTCGAGATTAATTTGATTCGAGTCTTCATTTTATTTAAATTTAATTGGGTTAATTTGAGTAAATCAAATTGAATCCCAAATTGACCCGAATCGGATCTGATTGTTAGCTTGATTTTAATTTAATATGCTTAATTTAAATTTTTTTTCATTATCATGAGCTTAAATTTGTTCCTAAATCAAGCAATCAAATGGACGGCTAATTAAATCACCTCAATTTTCTCCTAATTAATCTTAGGATGAATCCTAGCCGTGGATCTAAGGCCTTAATCATTTAAATACTCTTTTAGGGCTTCATGAAGGGGGCCAGCTTTTCTTTTTTCTGAGCCGCTCTCAACCCTAATTTTCTTAGTGTGAGAGTTCTTCCAACATCTCCCCATCTTCCTCCACTCAAACTCATCGCTAAAATCTTGCCGGCCACGAGATCTCCGGCGACCCGAGTCTATTCACCTTCCAAAGCTTCTATCGTCTGATCCAAGACGAATTGAAGCTCAAGTTCAACTAGAGAAATAGACGAGGACAATATACAAGCTCAATCGTTTAAAGATCTCGAAGATCTAACGGTAAGAAATTCTAAAAAAAAAAGAGCTTTAGATCTAGGCCACTACACTTAGATCCGTATATCTTTCTAAAAAGTGCTTTTTAGAGCTTCCAAATACCTCCCCATGACTTTTTTTTATGTTCTTAATCTACGTTTAAAATTTCATCAAAATCAATAGAGCCATCCTTGAGAACGAAATCTTTTTTTTTTGTGTTAGGGTTATGAAATCCGTTTTGAGTCGTTGATTTTTCTTTCTTTTTTTTTACTTTTTATATTTTATTAAAACTAAATACTTTTTTTGTAAAATATATTTAAATAATTTAATAATTATTTTAAAATAATTAATTTAAAATTAAATCTATTTTATATTATATTTATTATTATTTAAAATAATTTTAATTACTTAAAATCTAAACACTTAGTTAATACTAATAATTATTAAATACTTTTAAAATGATAATAATAAATATTTCTTTATCTATTTTATTTTAAAATAAATAAATAAATAAATAAAAATAAGAAAAAAAATTTTATTACTTGTTAATAATTTAATTTTAAAATTGTGTTAAAATATATTATTTTAAGTAATTCTTAATTAGTTAATTGTTTAAATGTCTTAATATTTAATCAATAATTAATTATTTATTTTCTAAAATTAAATATATATATATTTTTTTCATTAATTATTTTGGAATATCAGAGAAATTATTATTTTTTATTATTTAAAGTCAAATTAATAATTACTTTCCTTCTTTAAATTATTCGAATGGATTAATTACCTAAATTACTTAATTAGTAATTAATTAATTTAAACTTTAAATACTTTCTAAATTTATAAAAATTATTTTCTTATTAAATTATTTTGAAATCAGAAAATTATTATTATTTTTATTATTTAATTCAAATTAATAATTACTTTCCTTTTTTAAATTATTCTAATTGATTAATTACCTAAATTACTTAATTAGTAATTAATTAATTTAAACTTTAAATACTTTCTAAATTTATAAAAATTATTTTCTTATTGAATTAATTTGAAATCAGAAAATTATTATTATTTTTATTATTTAATTCGGAATAATAATTACTTTTCTTTTTTAAATTATTCTAATTGATTAGTCACCTAAATTACTTAATTAGTAATTAATTAATTTAAACTTTAAATACTTTATAAATTTATAAAAATTATTTTCTTATTGAATTATTTTAAAATCAGAAAATTATTATTATTATTATTATTTAATTCAAATTAATAATTACTTTCTTTTTTTAAATTATTCTAATTGATTAATTACATAAATTACTTAATTAGTAATTAATTAATTCAAAATTTAAATACTTTCTAAATTTATAAAAATTATTTTTTTTATTGAATTATTTTGATATCAGAAAATTATTATTATTTTATTATTTAATTCAAATTATTATTTATTTTTCCTATTTTTTTTAAATTATTTTAATTTATTAACTACTTAAATTACTTAGTTAATAATTAATTGATTTAAAATTTAATTATTTTCCAAATTTGTAAAGAATCTCTTATTCCAATTATGTTAACATATCAGAGATTTAATTAATTTATTTATTTATTTACTCTTTTAAATTTAATAAATATACCCTATTTTAAATACTTAATGATTAATGATTAATTAATTTAAAATTTAATTAATGATTAATTAATGATTAATTAATTTAAAATTTAAATATTTTTCCAAATTTATAACAAAATAATTTTATTAAATTATTTTAAAATAAGATAATTATTTTTATTATTATTTTTTATTAATAAATATTTTTTCCATTTTAGATTATCATAATTAATTAAATACTTAGATTATTTAATAAATAATTAATTAATTCAATATTTATTTATTTTTCAAAACTTATGAAAATTATTTTTATTAAATTACTTTAAATTTCAGAAACTTTAATACTTAATTTAATTTAATTTAATAATTATTTTTAAATATTAATTATTTTAAAATTATTTAAAAATCCTTTTTTTTAAAATACATTAAACATCAAAATTTCATATCTAATTCGTTTTAAATCGGATTTTGACGTATAATACCTCAAACTTTTCAGAAAATTATGAATTTTAATTTAACATTATTTTTCTGGTTGATTTCTGTGTTATCTAGTTATTTGGTTATTTAAATAATATATAAATAATTATTATATTAATTATTTTAAAATTATAAAATTATTTTTAAACCCTTTTTGAGCCTTGCTCGATTGACCAGTGGATCTCCCCTATATTTATGTATGTTTATAAATTGAGCTATTTTTTAATTATACTATTTTCTAAAATCTATATGCTTATTACATGTATTTTAAAACTACTTTAAAATTATATATTATTAAATCAACCTAATTTTGGGGAAATCCACTACCTAAAATTTTAAACTTGGCTTGAGAATATGGATAGCATTCATGGGGTAGAGATTAGTGAATGATTGAGCTCCAATCATTCACTAATCACATTGTTAAGTATGCTTATTTATTTATTTTATCTTCTTTTGCATGTGTATGTTGCACAAACACTTAGTTTAGGATCTCCTAGATCTAAGGACATGGCGTATTTATGTTTGCATTGTATTCCCCTTTATGTTACCCCAAGGGTTAGTCTCAAACACTTATTCAAGACCTGTGCAACGTTGTGACACCTTAAGGATAATAATTAAGGACCCGTCTAGCAAACTTAGAGAAATTCTACGAGCTAGGGTTCACCTCAGATTGACTTGAAACTTGAACCACATAAACTTAGTGACATATTAAATCCCTCAGAATTTTCTAGGAATTTTTAGGACTCATTAAACTCCTTAATTGATCAACCATAATTTACCCTTTAATTATGACTCGATAACTTCAGAAAATTCTAATAAATTCATTTTAAATCAGAAAAATACCCATAATATATCAAACTTTTCAGAATTCAGTCCCTAATCCACTAAAATTAAAAGCCTCTTAATTAGACCTCAATCTGAACTTTAATTGAATTTTGATTAAAAATCACCTTTTAATTAAATTAAATAATTTAAATTTATTAAAAATTCCAAATTTTTTTCAAACACTTGGGAACACTTCTTTGGGTCATTCCAGGCCTTTGGTGGTGATTCCAAGTAGTTTGGAACTAATTTGGATTAAAATCCCTAAAACAGCCTTAAATTAAATAATTTCCATAATTCATTAAATAACTCGAACTTTGAAAATGTATAACTAATTATAGAAAACTCCAAATTGGACAAAATCAAAGGCATTACACTCACATTAGGGTTTAGTATTTATTAAAAATATTAAGATTCCAGAAATCAACTTAAATCAAATAAGTCAACAATCCGATCAAACTTAGTTCAAAACGAGACCAAAACTTCAAAAATTCATAACTTTGGATAAAAAATTCCAAATTGGGCATGCTTATAGTCTAACTGATCGGGTTAAGGTCTATTATTTTATAAAAATACTAACTACACAAACCCCCTTTAATCAAAAAGTCAGCTTTGGACCCCTTTGATCTAGTGGATAGGGCAACCCCGGACCTTCTGAAAACCACCGGCTTAACTTAAAACTCAGAAAATATTACCCTTGACTTAAAGCTAGCATATTAACATAATCATAAATAAATTAATATACATCTTCTTTTAATCTTCAACTTATTAAATTAATTTAATTAACCTGTGATTTCTACTGGGTAACCTAGGCCTACGAGGCTATTAACTTAGCCCCAAGGAAGGTGAAATAAACTTCACGGCCTCGGTGTGAAACAAAGGTAGTAATAATCAAACCCTTAAAACATATCTAATCTGATCCCTAACACATTAATATTTAAATTCGAACCTAAACTTTTCCTGTGGACTTTCAATAAACTTGGACACTAGATAACTCCAACTAATTACCCAGTTTAGGACCTATCTCAGCCACACAGCCTTTCATACACACTTAGATGATTTGTTAGGGCACCACTTCTAGACCTAGGCTAGGCCGGTGTTTAATTTACTGCTGTGTGTTGAGTTTTTTAGGTTTTTACTGCATGTTGTGATTGAAATCATATTGATGTGTTTGTTTACTATTACTGCGCTATGGGAATTGATGTGATTGCACGATAGAGTACCCATAGGATAGGAGCGAGCTTGATACTAATGATGTTTTTTCTGCAGGTGGTCATGCTTATGCAGCGCTAAATAAAAGGGGGGCAATAATCATGATTTAAATGTTAATATTATTTTCTACAGGTGCTTCAGAAATTGCTCAGCCCCCCTAAATAAATGAGGGCTAATTAAAAATCATAATTATAAATTACTACAGGTGCTCCAGAACTGCTTAGCCCTCATAAAATGATTAAAGAGCATGGCCAAGTGTGGCTGTGATGAGTTTTTCTTTTATTTCATATAAACTGCTTGGGATGTGATATTGACTGCTTGGGATTTTATTAGAATAACCTTGCAGGAGAGTCTAGAATTTACTGCTTTCATTTAATGTAAATTATTTTTAAAATGGTATTGAGTTATAAAAGTACATCTTTGAGTGGGGATACATAGATCCAAAGGTTGGATTCCCAGAAAGGAAAGGACACCCATTATGAGGATAATCCTTTCCTATTCAGGAGTCCAAATTTGGATCTCGTCACTACCCGAGGTGGAAAGAATAACCTCCCCTTTGGGGGAGAGCTTTCTTATCCACCCCGGGTATCCGGTTACAACAAAACCAAGGAGCTTGAAGAGGAGGAGATCCAGGAGCCCAAGGAAGAGAAGATCAAGAAGCCAAAGACCAAGAGTATCCCACTCAAAGTCACTTATGTCCGTTCCAAGATTAGAAATCCGGGTTGTTGGCAGTGGTGCCCTGCCACTTTAATTTTCTGCAGACCCTGGTTTGTAACTAAGGGTAGTTGGCCTATGGACATTTAATTGATTAATTTTGCTTATTTATTGTGATTGATTTTGATGTTGATTGTGCATAGGATTGTATGTTTTTTCTTAGTTTCTTGGCGATTTGCATACCGCTTTTGTTTTAGCCTGGATCACGTTAGGTTCTCTAAGGATTAAGAAATGTTTTCTACTCGTAATTAACATTTAAAATTTTAAGGTTTAAATAATTTAGAAACCTAATGACCTAGGGAACTGCCAGAATCGTTCGGGGTCACATGCATATTACTGCATTTTTCACCCTCCTTCTATAAGACACTTCCCCGCCTGCAGGTAGAGTCCGGATAATCTGACCTATGAGGATGAGGTGCCGGACTTGGGGAAGCCCAGTCTACTTCTAAAAAATTATTTTTATACAAGCCTTTTTAAAATCCATGCATACCTAATTTAGATACTTTAACTAGCATGCATTACATTAGAAATCAACTAAATCAAAATTTTAATGGAATTAACTCTAAAAGCATTAACCCAACATAAGTTTGGGGCCAATTAGGAAATCCTCTAGACGTTGGCCCTATTTCTAAGAATTATAATCTACCCACCCATCTTTCATAAAATAATTGGACTCATAGTTTTGAATCGACTAGGTGGTTAGCTGGCTCCCCAATCCAGGCCGGGGTAACTCTAGGTTTTGCATTGCATTAGCTAGGATACGGGTGCTAGTGTTGCGTAGAACACTAAACCCACTCTAGTTCTAAGGTTCAAGGCTACTATTATTTCATAGTATGCCTCATCAGTAGGTAAGTACTCTATCTTTCAGAGACTATAAACCCTACATATCCGTGTCACATGGATGACGCCACCTCCATTCTTCTCTCATGTATGCTTTGAGTGCATGACTTACTTCTTTTCTCCAGTTTCTTCTCACTACCTTAGTCCATCCGGATGTTGAACTGAGCCGTGTGTGATTGACTAAGCCTAGTTGAACCTTTCTCTCCCTTTTGAGTAGGAGTTCCTAGTCTCTTCCCTATGTGTCAAACTCATCTGAGAGTATAATATAGAATCCTTAATCGAGAGTATTCTCATACCCCGGCTTGAGATGTAATTAACCACGGGGGCTTGCGCCCGTGGGAAACTGAATCCCACTTTCAAATAAATCTCACTCGAGCTAATATATCGGGTAGGGAAAACCCGTTATGATGATAAGGTCACATATATTGATACCCATCGGGGTGTACTGGTGAGAGCCGCTATCCCCAATGGTTAATCATATGTGTAAATGAATCTGCCCTCCCATCGGCGATACCGTCACAGGTATCTTGTGCCCGTTCGGAGGTTCACAGGTTTCTGGCAACCACGGTGGGACAGGTTTCTCTCTCCATCTTTGGATTCTATATTATCCTTTCTTGTGTGTACTCTGGGATTCGTACTCCTTAGATTAGGTCCATCCCACTCTTAATTAGGATTCTTTATTAGTTAGGATCGTTCCCTCCTCTTAGTTAGGGTTTCCCCCTAACTAAGTTCATTTCCTTCTAGCCTACTAGGCCATTACATCCCTTATTCATCTTCTTCTTCACTCGTAATCTTTATCTCTTACTAATATTCTAAATTTCTTTTATTCTTCTTGGCAGACAGTGTCATGGCTTCCTTCGTACCTTCTACTACTTTCAGTTTTAGTTCTGACGCCCAGGTGACACTTCCTGAGTCCCTGTTGGCTAGTCCGCCCGTTGGAGGAATCACTTTTGGTTCATTCACTGACTCGGCTTTCGTCACTCTTGGCAGGCCGACCCCTGTTGAGGCTGCAGCCTTCTCCCCTCCCCAGAGGAGAGCTCACGCGGCCATGTAGCCTTTCGGACGTCCAGTTGCTCGGCAGACAACCCGGGCACCTGCTCGTCCTACTCCTATACGTGTGCAGCCTGTGCGCCTCGTGGTTAGGCAGCAGTGCCTAGACCACTCCCCGTTCAGCCTACTCGTCTGGTGGTGAGGCGACCAGTGCCTACCGCACCTGTTGTTCAGATTGCCCCGGCCCCTCAGCGCCGGTAGACAGTAGTTACCCCTGTTGTTGTTCCGGTAAAGGTGGCTCGTGTTCGGGTTCCCCCTCCTTCTTCCTCTAGGAAGAGGGGTGCCTAGACCGAAGCTCCTTCGCCTTCCTTCGATCAAGTTTCTGTTTTTGCTCAATTATCTCACCCAGAGACCTTCGAGTAGACCCCAGTGCTCCCACTAGTCCCTGTTCCCCTACCCCCCAGGCAGTGGGTTCGGATGTCCCTTCGTCTTCCACCTCCGGCCTTGGGAGAAGGGCCCGGAGGAATAGAAACCATAGACTCCGGTTAGCTGCATCCGATGCAGACAGTGGATGACAGATTCGTTGGCTCACCAGGAGCTTGTTCAGAGGAGAGTGGTCTGCGAGCAGCGGGCACCATAACCAGTTGCAGTTTCCCCTACTCCAGAGGTTGTAGTAGCACCTGAGATAGAAGCAGTCCAGGGAGGACGCTTCTCTCTACTAGCACATAGTGGTGATGAGGAGGACCTCGCTCGCATTACGGTGGCCCCTCCTATCACTACTATCTTACCACGCGCTAGGGTCCCTAGGGATGATGGTGCTAGAGCCCTCTCTCAGAGGATTCGAAGCATTATCCACTTAGCGTGGGGTCAGGGCCCTATCAGTCGGGAGAGGTTACTCTGCCAAATTTCTCAGGCATCCATTCACTTATAGAGGCAGAGGTACCAGTGGTAGAGAGGACAGCCACGATGATAGCCAGTCAGTTCAGTTCCTGCAGTCAGACCTCAGACAGTTGCTCCAGCTGCAGGACGACGCCCCCGTCGTCATGGACGTAGATAGCAGTCGGAGCCTTCCAGACCCCAGCCCAGTTTAGTTGTAGTGGCCCCGCAGTAGCTAGTTGCCCCTACTGGGTCCTGTCGAAGCAGATGGGTGTGGAGACGACGATAGGCAGAGTCCCCTGTCGAGGCAGTGCAGTTGGTTGAGGCAGTACAGCCAGTTCAGGCAGTTGAGCCGTTAGAGATAGTTGTTCCTTTCGGATCAGAGGCAGTTCTAATAATCTGTGATACAGTAGCAGATGTAGATATCATAGTTTCTTCTGATAGTTCACCAGCACGAGCAGAGCCATCCCCAGTGTATAGCCCCTATAAGGCCTCTTCCCCTTTGGGTCTGTACATAGAGGCTTTTCGTCAGACCCTCTCCGAGGATGATGCATTTAAGGATGATTTACTCGAGGGGGATTCAGATGAAGATGTACCGGTGCACAGAGTTTGTGTGATTACCAGGCAAGGTCACTCGGACGAGCAGAGAGAGCCTGAGGACGACGATGAGCAGGGAGAACCTGAGGTGGGTGGATCTCCCAAGTCAGTTAATATAGAGGCTACAGTTTTGCACCTACAAACTCAGATGGCAGAGATGGCCAGAGCCATGGCAGCGATGACCGCTCAGTTGATAGCCTTAGGAGCGATGGCTCAGATGGCAAGCGTATGTACTCCTACTACGTCAACGGACGAGCCAGCAGCACCACCAGTAGCACTAGACCCTGTAGGAGTGGACAGGGTCCAAAGAGCAGTTACAGTGGCACCTATAGTACCTACTTTCACTACCACAGTCCAGAGTCAATCAGTGCAGTTGTCAGCGAGGCAGATTCAGGATTTGATAGCACAGAAGGTCGAGCAGGCCATTTCCTCCAGGAAGGTTGGAGAGGCAGTTAGTAGGGGGCATCCTTACCCAGTAGAGTACGAGCACGAACCGTACCCCCTGGTTTTGTCCCTCCTAAGTTTAGAGTTTCTGATGGGTTTGGGAACCCAAGGCAGCACGTGGCCTAGTACCGAGCCATTTGTTGTAACATAGGACGGAGCGATGCTTTGATATTGAGATTGTTTGTCAACAGTTTAGTTTGGGTGGCATTTGCATGGTACGCCGACCTCTCCAATGATTCAGTACGCACCTTCGCAGAGCTTGAGCAGTTGTTTGTTCAGAGATTTATTAGTGCCGAGCACCGAGTTACAGTGGGTGAGTTAGTTGTGACCAGGCAACATCCTTGAGAGACCCTCCCAGATTATATAGTCAGATGGAGAAACCTCAGTTTGCAGTGTGAGCCCCAGTTACAGGAGCAGCATGCAGTAGAGATTTTATTGAAGAATATAGATGGTCCGATAGCACCTTATCTGAAGGGTTTCAACATTAGAACCTTTCAGAAGTTGTTGATGAAGGTGATCAGTTTGCAGGACAACATACCCAATACAGTCCCTCCTAAGGTTGAGAGTCAACCTTCACGTAGACCTCAGCAGCAGGAGTCTTCAGGGGCACCTCCACATAGGAGAGGGGAGGTGCAAAGTACTTATAGACCATCAGATAAGAGCAAGAAGCCCTTAGTTAGTGCAGCACCACCACAGCCGTCGTACACACCCGGTCAGCCAGCAGTGCAGCCTAGACCCTCCCGTAAGACCCCAGAGAGTCAACAGTACCTATAGGAGAAGCTTAGTAAGAAATATCCCTTTAAAAGGGAAAGTGTAAAGAAGATTTTTAAATTTCTTATTAAGAAGAACATCATTATATTCCCGAATAACAGTAGAGTGGAGGAGGAGGGACAAACAGACCACCCACTCTATTATCCCTTTCACAAACATATCAGGCATGTCTTAGAAGACTGCTATGTGTTCAAGGATAGAGTTGAGAGGCTCATGGAAAATGGGCAGATACACCTCCAGAATAATGACTTGGTATAGCCCAAGGATAGGATTACCCAGACTGTTCAGATGATTTCGAGTTCTGGTTCCAGTGACAGTTAGAGTGACCGCCAGAGTAGCATCATATCACCCAGAGGTTCCGAGGGAGACTGGCAGCTAGCACTCTCTTGGAAGACAAAGCAGATCATCAAGCAAACAGTTTAAAGTTCAGAGGCAGTTGAGAGGAGGCCTACCCAGGCCAAGTCGACAGTTGCCAGCCCAGTTACTTCGCCAGCACCTTTTTCTTCTTCTTTTTCTGTTGTAGTGCCCGATGAGCACATTTCTTTTCCTGCTTTATGTAATAAAAAAATGTATGAAAAGGAAAAGATTGTTGTAACTTTCGAGGGGAAGATGGGACGCCTTCCAGCACTTACGCTGAAGGATTTTGTTCTCCCCTCGACTGATAATGAAATAATAGAAGAAGGTGATTCTGGCTACTTTTGGTGTTCTGCTCCTGTTACTTTTACTTTTACTTCTTCTAGCACTCGCTCTTCTAGTATTTTACACATTTCTTATAATAATTTTGTGTGTAAAGATGAGTCCGAGTATGATGAAGAACCAGTCTTCATAATCCCGGAGGGTGGTTGTTACATGGATTCAAAAGATGAATCCGAGAACCCACCCCAGTCGCTTTCCTTAGAGCCAGCACAAGACATCGTCGTTGAACCAAGTGAATCTCTGATTAAGGACGACTCAATTCAGGAAGTTTATTTGCGTTCGGGGAAAGTTCTTCCACCCAGGATGGCTAAGAATGCAAAAGAAAAAGATAAGAATATTATTACCCAGCAGGACAATCCTATCCCTTTCCTCCCAAGAGCAGTCTAAGGAGAAGGGAAAAGGCCCTCAGCTGGATGTTGATTATAATGTGTTAGCTCACTTAAGAAAAATTTCTTCCCTCCTCAGCATCTATGACGCTTTAATGATGTCCTTCGACTTGAGAGAGACCCTGATGAAAGCACTACTCGAACCAGAGTCTTATCAAGCCTTCTTCGCTTCCGAATTTGTTGAGGATACATGTCATTTGAGAGAGATGCCGTGTATTACCTTTTCAGATCGTGATCTTCTCCTAGGGACTTCCGAGCACAATCATCCCTTGTACGTCACGACTTAAGTCAACGGTTATGAGTTGAACAGGGTCCTCATTGACCAATGAGCTTCAGTCAACATCCTGACCTATGAAACTTTAAAGAGCCTCTCCCTAGGTCATTTGAAGCTTACTTCTGATAAAATTATGCTAAAAGGCTTCAATGACCAAGATCAGCGCGCTCTAAGGTCCATCACCCTGCCTTTGAGGTTCAAAGGTTTCCTAATCGAGGCAAAATTTTATGTGATTCAAGCTGATACTTCATACAGGGCTCTCTTAAGAAGGCCTTGGCTCCACGAGTATGGAATGGTGCCCTCTACCTTGCACCAATGTATGAAGTATATAAGGAATGATGTCGAGTATTCCATTCCTGGAGATACCCAACCCTTTTTCATGCATGAGGTCTCTATTTACGATGATGATGAACATTACGTACCTCGTAAGAAGAGTAAACCTCCTCCTGCCCAGTCACCAGTGATACTTGCCAGTATTGTACAGGGCCCTGCGCAGTCACCTGCACCTGGTCCTGCACAACCACTAGCACCGGGTCCATCACAGGTTAGTAATGAGGCAGATGTTTCCACTGCAGATCCTATTAGAACTCCTTTTCAGTTTACAGTTAGGCATGATATTCCCCCTAGTAGAGGTAGGGGAGGACGAGGTAGAGGTAGAGAGACGACTTACTCACCGCAAAACTACGACACTCAAATCCCTCCTCCCTCGTATCTTTACGCTTCTCCTTTAACTGTCGAGTCTGACTCTTCTGACGATGAGATGATTGTCGTTCCTCATCTCCCAGTTCCCCGGCCAGCCCCAGATGTCACTGATTATAGTTCACTACCTACCTTTGTAGGTACTTGATACCTAAGGGTGGTTTGGTTATTGGTAGTGATTTAGATGAGGAAGTAGACCCCCGACGTCAGACCACTAGTCAACAACCCCTTTCCTGCCAGATACGCAGAATAAGAATCGAAGAGTCCCATCAGAGATCCTCCGCTACCCCCTCCACTAGCGTTAGTAGTGCACCGTGGACTAGTGGTCGCCCTCCGCCTCCACTATATGAAACCTTCGTGCCACCGCGAGCTAGTGAGTGTGCCTCGTTGTCCCATAGTATAGGTGCCCCACTGGGTCCTGAGAGTCAGGGTTCTACGGAGATCGCTATGGATGGCAAGGTCATAAGTGCCCCTCGTTATTTTTCCCCCTTTGTGGAAGACTGTGTAGAGCAGGGTTCTACGGAGACCGCTATGGTTATTTCTCTTGCTGATGAAGAAGACCCGGATGATGATGAGGATATAATACTTGATGCTCCTCAAGAGTTTAAAAATGGTATCACTTCTACCATGGACGAACTATGTGAGGTCAACTTGGGCACCAAATTAGATCCAAGACCTATCTTTCATAGTGTCTTATTATCTGACTCAGAGGCTCAAGAATACATCAAGTTACTCTCGGAGTTTAGAGACTACTTTGCCTGGAACTACACTGAGATGCTTGGTCTGAATCCAGAAGTAGCAGTCCACAACCTAGCCATCAAGCCTGATGCAGTCCCTGTTAAACAATCACCTCATAGAATAAGGTTGGAAATAGAACAACAGGTGATCACCGAAACCAAGAAACTCATAGAAGCTGGTTTCATTCGTGAAGAGAAGTACCCTACCTGGCTTGCCAATATTATTCCAGTCCAGAAGAAGAGTAGACAAATTTGTGTCTGCATCGATTTTTGTGATTTGAATAAGGCATGCCCTAAGGATGATTTCCCTCTTCCTATCCCCAAACTCATGGTGGATATAGCTTCATCCCGTAGCATTTTCTCCTTCATGGATGATTCATCTGGTTATAATCAGATAAGATGGACCCTGAGGAGGAGAAATTCACTGCATTTCGTACACCTATAGGTGTATTTTGTTATAAGGTGATGCCCTTTGGTCTCAAGAATGTCATGGCCACCTATCAATGTGATATGACTGTTATATTCGATGAGATGATATACGAGCAAGTTGAATGCTATGTGGATGATCTAGTGGTTAAAAGCAAGGTCCGTGGAGATCACCATCAAGATCTACGAATTATTTTTGAGCGCATACGCAAGTATGATTTTAAGATGAATCCTCTAAAATGAGCATTTGGAGTTAGTGCAGGAAAGTTCTTAGGGTTCATAGTCCGCTACCAAGGTATTGAGATTGGCCCTTCCATGATCAAAGCCATAGTGGACTTAAAACCCCCTAAGAGTCTCACCCAGTTGAGATCTTTTCAAGGTAGACTTGCCTTCTTGTGGAGATTTATCTCCAATCTTTCTGGAAGGTGTTACCCCTTTGCTGCTTTAGCAAAGAAGGATGCTCGCTTCCACTGGGATGAGCGTTATCAGGAGGCCTTTGAGAGTATAAAGCGCTACATGATGAACCCCCATGTCTTAGCTGCACCCATCCCAGGGAGACCGTTAATTCTCTACACTACGGCCCTCGATGGATCCCTCGGTGTACTGTTGGCTCAAGAGAATGATGAAGGCAAAGAGAATGCCTTATACTACCTCAGCAGATGGTTGATACCCACCGAGCTGAAGTACCCAGCGATGGAAAAGTAATGTTTAGCTTTGATCTTCGCGGTATAGAAGCTTAGGCATTATATGCTTTCATATAAAGTCAACCTAATCTCTCGAGTCAACCCCTTGCAGGATCTGATGACCCATCTGACCCTCTCAGGTCGTTTGTCATGATGGTCTATGATCCTACTGCAGTTTGATATTACTTTTGTCCCTCAGTGGGCCGTCAAAGGACAGGCTCTAGCTGACTTTCTGGCCGCTCACCCGATCCCTGCGGATTCTCCACTAAATGATGATCTACCTGATGAATTAATCATGAGTGTGGATGAACAAGAGTCCCCTACTTGGGAGTTCTACTTTGACGGTGCATCATCCATTAAGGCTTTAAATCTAAATGAAACTCCCATAACTAGGGTAGGTTTGGGCTTTATCTTTGTCTCCCTTGAAAGCCACACCCTTCATTACTCCTACAGTCTATCAGAACCTCGTACTAATAATGAAGCTGAGTACGAAGCTCTGATTGTAGGATTAGAGTTGGCCATTCAGATGAATATCATATGGGTGAAGATCTTTGGAGACTCCTAACTAATTATAAATCAAGTGGCGGGAGTCTACAAAGTACTCAAATCTGAGCTCTTACTTTATCAAAACAAGGCAATGGAGCTCATGTGTTTGATCCCTGAGGTGACTTTGTCTAAGATCCCTAGATCTGTAAATAGAAAAGCAGACGCCTTAGCAAAGTTAGCAAAAGAATTGGCTGGCCCAACTAGCAATCCACTATCTATCGTTGTCCAGTACCGTCAAGCCCTGTGCCCCGTAGATTTGTCTCCCTGCGATCAGACCCTCACAGTGTTCTCAGTTGAGGAAGAGTCAGATTGGAGAATACCATTTATAGAATACTTGAAGCATGGCAGGCTTCCAGATGATAGATCTCTCGCTGCTCAGATCAAAAAAAGAGCTCTATCTTTCACTTATATGAATGACACCCTGTATCGATGCTCTTTTGACCAAATGTGGTTACGTTGCCTCAACAAAGAGGAGGCTCGCAAGGTCATGGGCGAGATACATGAAGGTCTTTACGGTGCTCATCGGTCCGAACCCAAAATGAAAGGCAGAATTAAACGCCTTGGGTACTATTGGCTGACCATGATCCGTGATTGTATAGAGCACGCTAGAAAGTGCCACCAGTGCCAAATCCATGGCATGGTGATTCACCAACCCCCTAATCTATTGCACTCTACTGTATCATTTTGGCCATTTAAAGGCTGGGGCATAGATGTAGTGGGTCATATTGACCCTCCTTCCTCTAAGGGTCATAAGTTCATTTTAGCTGCCACTGATTACTTCTCTAAGTGGGCAGAAGCTGTGCCACTTAAGGAAGTTAAATCAGAAGATGTGATACATTTCTTTTGCGATCACATTGGGTACCGTTTTGGTGTTCCGCGCTGTATCATTTCAGATAATGGCCCGTTATTTAGAAGCACCAAAATTTCCAGATTTGTCCGCTGTCACAACATAATTGGCGATACTCTTCAATCTACTATCCTAGAGCCAATGGCTTGGCAGAGGCATTCAATAAAACTCTCGTGTAGTTAATAAGAAAAATTCTGGTTGTAAATAAGAAAGAATGACATGATAGGTTACCAAAGGCATTGTGGGCCTATAGGACTATGTTTCGTACTCTTACTCAGTCTACCCCATATACTCTGGCCTTTGGGGTTGAAACAGTCCTCCCATTTGAGGTCGAGCTCCCCTCGTTACATGTGGCAGTCAGCCATAATCTTTCCCATGAAGATAATGTTCGACTATAGTTGAAAGAGCTTGATGGTTTAGAAGAGCTGCGTTTGCAAGCTTATTAGAACCTCAAACTATATCAGGCCCGTATGGCCCGATCCCATGATCGCATTGTCCGACCCTATACTTTTCAGGTCGGTGAGTCAGTTCTCATTTTACGTAGACCTATCATTTTGCGTCGTCGTCGAAGTGGTAAGTTTGAGCCTATTTGGGAAGGCCCCTTCGCTATAAAGCAAGTTTATGAAGGTGGTGCCTATCTACTTGTTGATGCAAATGGCGTTCACCATATGCCTGTCATCAATGGTCAGTACCTGAAAAAGTACTATGCTTGAGTCTTGTACGTCATAGGGGGAGTCTCCCTACCACCTGTAAATATTCCTCTGTATATGTACCCCCTTAAAGGGAGCCTCTTTACTTTTCGGCAGTCTGTGAGGCTACGACGATTTGTCCTCTACCACACGATGCTTGTTACGAAGAGTATGAGGTTGTCCTTAAAGGTGATACGCTAATACGCCGTAGGGATGTTTGTGCTTATGTCTGTGCACACCAATCACATTGGTGTTACCACATAAAACTTTTGGTTCATCCTCCCCTTTGTGAGGACTTAGTTCTCTAGTTCACTTGTCATCCCAAGTGTGGTTTGGGATATCAAAACCATCAGCTTAGACCCTTCAGGAGATGCGATACTAGGTCCATACCAATCTACATCAGTCAAGAACGATAATGTTGATCCATTATCCTAATTTAGACTTCATTCATATACTAATTTTGTTGTGATTATGCTCCCCAGTCCATTCACATTAGGTGAATGTGGCCTGGGTTAACAAAGCCAATGTTTCACTCCTTGCAAGTTTATGTTTACTCTCTCTCCCTAGTTCTATTCATGTGGCGAGTATGGCCTGGGTTATCAAAGCCAATCCTATCCCCCTCTTTTTTGTTCCAATCATTAGAGGACGTCTCATACTAGGAGTAACTCACGGATATGGTAAATGTTTCCTCTACCGAGTGTTATCTTCGACAGTACGAGATGTACTTAGTCTATGATTACGAAAGAATATATATATATATATATATATGCAAAATAAAGAAAAGATGCACTGATAAAATAAAAGAGGGAAACTTTTAGTAGAGCAAAATTGGTTGCCCTTGTCACAGGTGGAACCCGGTAATACTCTCTAAAAGCTCAAATTCCCCAAGTTTTTCTTTTCTTCTCTTATGAAGTGTCTGAGTGATCGCTTTAGGTATGAATCTACACCTGTGATTGTTATGGTCTCTTACAATCATGACAGTCTGCCAGAACCCGCAGGTAGGGAGGTGCCAAATAAGTGGAAAGAATATGCAATAATTATGAAATAAGAACTCCCGACGGTCCTGGGCTTACTTTTAAGAGTGTTAGAGTTGTTATCTTATCCTAAAAATTTTAATTTAATTAAGGTAGAAAAGTTTGTTCGTACTCTCACGAGCCTCCGATCGAGTTTTAGGCTAAAACAAATACGGCGTGCAAGATCGCCAAAAAACTACTAAAAGCATGCAATCCTATATCGCAATCAACATCAAATAATCAATATTAATAAACAAATCAATTAAATTAATATTCAAATTGAAAGTCCATGTGGCAAGTGCCACTTAATAGTACTACCCATGATCTGCAGAAAAGTAAAGTGGTCGGGTACCACTGACAACAACTCAGATTCTACTACTAAGACAAAAGTGACTTTGAGAATTGGGATTCTTCTCGCTATCCACTTCTTCGTCCTTCTACGAGCTCCTTGGATCGTTGGGTCCGAATATCTAAGTGAAAAGAAACTCCTCTCCGAAGAGGTGTTTTCTTTTCTCCTTCGATTCTAAAGTATTATAATCTGGATATCCAAATGAAAAGGGACTCTCCCCTAGGGAATGTCACCCTTCTCTTTGGATTTCAGATTGAATATTAATATTCCATCTCAAAACACTTAAACATTACAACTCAACTGAATTAAAATTACATCAATTAAAATTAAAAATCTAGACTCAAGTACAACCTACAGGATTATTCTAAATAATTTGAATTCAAATAATCTCAAGCAGTTAATATTAATCAAAATTTAAATACTCAAATCACAGCTACACTTGACCATGCTCCTTTAATTTAAAGGGGGACTTAGCATTGCATAGAACCTATGCAAAACATATTAATATTAATGCTTTAATTTATGCCCCCTTTTTTTTATTATCTTGTACGAGCATGACCACCTGCATAAGATTGGATTAGTATAAATTGCTCATATCCTAGGGGTAATCTATCGCATAATCAATCAGTACACAGAGTGTAGAAATTAAATAAACATATCAATCAATTCTACTACTAGCAACCAGCCTAAGACTAAAGTTGATTGTCCTAGCAAACCATTTAAAGTGTATGGGATAAGCTGTGTGGCTTGGATATGTCCTATAGAGGATACTTGATTAAAGTTGTTTGAGGTTATGGCCGGTTGAAAGGCTTAAAGGAAAGTTTTGACTAGAGTTTAAGTCTTAATTATTTGAAATTGATTTTAAGATTGATTTTTAATTATTTATTGGATGCCATCTATGCTGCTCACCGAGGCCGTGAAGTTTATTTCACCTTCCTTAAGGCTAATTTAATAGTCTCGTAGGGTTACCTAATGATACCTGATATGATTAAGTGATTTGATTAAGGTTTGAAAGTTAATAAAAATTTTATTAAGGTTGATTGGTTGCTAATTTTTAAAATTTAATTATTTAAGTTTGTCATTAACCAGTTCGTAGTGTTGCTCCACCAAGCTCGAGAAACAAAGTCTCCTTAGGACACGTAGCCCCGCAGCCCAGAGTAGTTCAGCCTAAAAACCAAGTTAATGAATTTGAATTAAGAGTTTTAAATTTCGTTAAATAATTATTAATCAATTAGAATTAAAGTTTTACACTACATTGAATCCGTTCGTGGCGTTGTGCCACCAGGCTCGAGGAAACAAGCCTCCTTAGGACAAGTAGCCCCGCAACCTGGAGTAATTCATCCTAAAAACTTCATCTTTGGAGTATTTGTTGTATATTAAAGGGTTAGTTGAGTGATTTTAACATTGATTTAACATTTTCTGGAATTTAAAATAAATTTTAATTTTAGAATTTTCTGGATTATTTTAATCACTTAATTAAGGGGTCAAAAACTAACTTTTAATTCAGAGTGATTTTTAAAAAGTTAGTATTTTTATAAAATATTAGAACTTAAGACGATCAGTTAGACTGTAAGTATGCTGGATTTAGATTTTTCTATATTTTATAAACAAATAAAGCACAGATTAGAGACCCTCATCAAAGAGAAATTATTATGTGCAGACACCGAACACAGTTCATCGTCTGGAGATCAACTAGAATGCGACACGTCAACAATACAGAGCACGGTACCGAGCCGCGGTACCATGCAGTACCGAGCCGGGGCAGGAGGTGATGTGGCGCATTCTGATTGGTCTCCGGACGACGTTCGGCGTCTGCATAGAATAATTTCTCCTCATCAGGAACACATTCCTTTTCTTTACTAGAACATATTTAAATCTCGGGATACTTTAGCTGCCACAACGGCATGAATTTAAGAAGATTAACGAGTAAACATTTAAGGAAAAAAATTATGAGATTTTTATTTGTGTTGCATGAAATTACTTCATCTATGAGTGTTAAAAATTGAAATAGATTATCGATCAGAAATTAATTTAAAGATCCAAAAACAATGTTATTAGTAATGTTCAAATGTCTTTCCAAACATATTAAAGTCTTCAATCCAGACCAAAATAAATGGAATAGGCCATTCAAGTTTTCTTTTCTTTACTGTTTCATATAATTTGGTGTGTGGTGCATGAAATGAACAAAGTCTAATTTAGTTTTTGGAAAATTAAATATAATCGTATGTAGTTTAGCACTTAAATAATCTCTCCTATAGAAATTCTACAATATTGTTTCCCTCTAAACAAAAGTTCTGATTTAACAGATCACTGTAATCCAAAGAGCAAATCCATGAAATATGAGATCATAAAAAATTTTCTAAGTCGCAAAACAACCGTTCTTAGATTTTCTTATACTTGGACAAACACTGAATCCCTACCATGTTAGACGAATGCCTCAAAGAAAAATAATATCTGAACTGAAAAAATCAAACAAATCAAAACGTATTTTTTAGAATCCAAAAGAAAACATAACTAAAAGAAAATAAAGATGCAGTACAAAGATGTGAATTTGCTCCAAGCAAAAGGAAATGAACATAAGCTTGCGGCATTGGTTGAGCACGGTGAGGATGGCTGGACGATCGGTCTATTGAAGAAGAAGAGCAAGAGAAATGCGTTCGCACGATCTAGGGCACGGGAGAACCACATCTTCGCACGAGCTAGGGCACGAGATCGACACAAAGGGGCTGCTTGGATACAGGATTTATGTTGGATTTGAGCAGGATTTAAGCTAAATCCTAAAAAGTAAAAAAAAAAAAAAAAAAGCTAAATCCTACCAAACAGGATCTAGGAAACTGTTAATTCTCACAGCAAGTTAAATCCTCCGTTTCCCTCTTTTTTCGTAAATCCTGAATTTACTAAATCCGAGAGTTCGGCAGATTTACGGGATTTGGCCGAAGAAGCAAGCGAAAGGAAGAAAGGTCGCTACCTTCGCAACGAGCAAGCTCCCGTTGTCTATGTTCCTTCCGATTCAACAGAAGAATGGCGAGGTGTGACTCCAAATCTCACAAGAAGGAACGACGCGAAGCAAAGCAGGCCACGTCGAATAGCAACGAACAGCTGGAGAAGAGAAAAACCCTAGCAAGCCTAACAAACCGGCGGCTATAGGAAGAAAGCAGTGATCACATAGGAATAAATTAATTTAGTTTAACTATATTAATTAAAATTAATTAAGAATACAACATTAATTAATAATTATTTACTTATTTAAATTAATTGATAATATTCCAAAAAAAATCATTAATGCTTAGCTTAAATTTTAATTGTATTATTTATAATGATTAGTTAGTAATGATAATTATAATTAATAATTGATAATTAATAATTAACTCATAAATAATCTAAAATAAAATAAAAATTAAAACTAATAAGTTACTTCATAATTAAATTATTTTTAATTATTTTATTTTATAATTGTAATTTAATGATGATAATTAAAGTTATAATGATTAAGTAACTTATACATAAAATGTAAATTAAAATTAAAACATAAATTAAATTAAAATTTTTCCGTCTTAAATCTTGGATTATATTGCCAAACGGATCAATAGGATTTACTAGGATTTAACACTTATCTTGCCAAATAATTTTCAGGATTTAATTTTAGCATGATTTAATAAATCCAAATTTATAGGATTTATTAAATCCTACTAAACTTAAATCCTACTTGTTGCCAACAAGCCCCTAAAAGAGGGAATCAACCGGGTTAGGGCATCGAACAATGAGAGGGAGGGATCAAGATCGGGGTTGAGGTCAGGATCGGACATGTTGTGTTAAATGGATTTTTAATAGCGGTTAAAACAGACCCTATAATTAGTGGATTAAATTGTTGGTTGTGTTTGTCTGGCTCCTTTGGGGTCAAGGTGGTTTTGGTTTTTTCCTTCTCTTTTGTGTTTTCCTGTTTCCTGACCTGGTGTATTTGCTGGGTGTGTTTTATTTTCATGGCTGGGTTTTGGTCTGCTGGTGACCATTTTGAGGATGGTTTTGGCTCTCCGGTGATTGTGTTTGTTCTGCTGGATTCCTGAGTTTTGGTCTACATGTTTGTTCTTATTCTGACTACTTGGTTTTTGGCCATCAGGTTATTTGGGACGTCTATGCTTTGTTCTGTGAAAGCCTAGGCGTTTTGCTCTTTTCATGTTTATTTGGGTGATCAGGAGTACTGTCGGGTTTCTGATGTTTTTCTAGACGGTGCCTTTATTCTTAATGTCAGTTGGGTTGTGAGCCTGGTGGGGCTTGTTTTGCTTTTGCTGCATGGCTGGGTTGGTTTGGGCAGCTGGGTGTTGGCCTGTTAGTTGTCTGGGAAGGCTGGGTTATCTGTGAAGGGCTGGGAGTGTTGCTCTCTTGCTGGTTTAATGCAGTCTACTCATAAGGCTTTTTGGCCTGTTAGTTTTGTGGTTGTTGGTTTGGTTTCTATGCTGGCCGCCTGGATCTTCCTTGTCTTGGGAATTACTTCAGTTGAAGTTTGGCTGATTTTTTCTCAGGGTTTTGGTATCTTCTCCTATGGTTATTTTTGCTATTATACTAGTTATGATATTTATCTCCTTTTGCATATTTTGTATTTTGCAGGTACTGAGCTCGGGCCTAAGGTTGCTTTGGCGCTGGTTGCAGTTTTTTGGAGCTCTGCTTATTTTTGGATGCTCGTTCTTGTGCATCGTAGATTGTACCTAGGTTTTATTGTTCTTCTATTTAGTAGAGGCCTCGAGCTCTTAGATTTTTTGTTTTATTTCTCTATTGTATCTCTTTTGAGCATTAGCGAGCTTGGGGCCTCTTTTAAGGACCTTGTAACTTCCTCTTTAATTAACACGTAGGACTCCACCGAGGGGTTTAACCCAAAAAAAAATCGCTGTCGAATAACCCTTTAGCAGCAATTTTAAAAACAGCCGATACTAAGAGCTGCGATAAAAAATTAATTTTTAGTAGCGTTAACCACTTAAAATAGGGACTACAACCTTATTTATATTTTAAGTGTATTTAATTTATTTCATCTTATCATTAAAATAAAATATAATATTCGATCTCTACATCTACATAATATTTGATTCCATACAAAATTAAATGAGATGCTACATAAATCAAATAATAATTTAATTCTAAAATATATTATGAATTTAGTTGACTTAATTTTAGATAATATTAATTTATATTTATATATATGAGCTCATATATAAAAATTTTCCAATATGAAAATGTTATAAATTTCAAATCACTGTTGGTGGTAAGAAATTTCAGGTATAATTACTGTTCCTAAAGAATTAAAAATTAAATATTTCAGCTATAGAAAACATGTGAGACATGTATAGCAGTGATGATACAGGAAGGAATAAAACGTGGCTAACTACTTCCAGATTTTATCCCTTGATTATACTAATGGCCAATATACAAATAGGAAGTGATTAATTAGTTGATAAAAATAAATATAATTGTTTAGTAAAATATTTTAAAATTAAAAAAGTTTTATCTTCAATTTATATGAATTAAATAATTATTTATGAATTATTTTACACGAGATATATGATTTTTTCTAATTCATAAATAATTAATTATGAATTACATATGAATTTAAGAAATTATTTCTAATTAAATGGATCCAATCCAAATAACCGCATTGAACTACACAATTTTTTTGCTATGATGCGTTACTCAGATTTGAGGCAAGGAGTTGAAGAAGGATATTAAAAATGATGGATCTTATTCAAATAAATTCATATGGCAGGTCAAAAATTTAATGCTAACAATATTCGCCAAAGGATGAATTAGATAAAGTGACCAATAAAAGAAAGAAAGTTGATGAAAGTAATTATACTCCAGATGTAAATTTTTAGCCACCACTAGAAAAAGAGAGGAACCATCCCAGTGGGTCATCAAAAAAAATTATATCCAAAATTTGAGGATATATATATATATATATATATATATATATATATATATATATATATATATATATATATATATTACAGGATGAGTAAATTTCGAGCAATCTTTTTTTTGTTTTATCACTATATCATCTTACTAAATCAATATTTTCCTTTTGGGTTAGAAGGAAAGCATATTTTTCTTTTCTTTTTTTTTTTTCACTTCATTTATATTTTCAGAATTCACTCTTTATTATCAACAACTTCTTGAACTGAACCTCTAATATACAACATAATATTAATGCTTAATCAGTAATTGTTTAATCCAATACTTCAATAACTAATTTGTTCTTAAATGGTCACAATTAAGAAAAAATTAGTTAGTGCAATATTAATAACAACATTAGATACCATCATTTGCTTGTTATTACTATGTTAAAGTAATACACATCTCTCATATTTATAAGCTTAGATTAAGGCTTCATTTGGGACAGTTCTTTGCTATTTTTCAAAACAATTTTTAAGTATAAAAATTTATAGCTCAAAAAAAAATTTGTAATAAAAAACAACTTTTAAAAACAGTAAAAAGAAAGCAATATAACCTTCAAACAGACTAAGTAACACTTCAATATCATTAAAACAAAATAAAAGACAATATTCCATGTAATATATAGATAAAGAGAGATTCTCTCTCTAGAGAACTCTCACACAGCCTAAGTAACACTTCAATCATCATATATCTATATCAAACACTAATACCATATATACATAGAGATAGAGAAAGATCCTCTACAAACCCTCACTAATACCATATATACATAGAGATAGAGAGAGATCCTACAAACCCTCGCAGAAAGTCACCCCAACTTCGACGTCCTCCACAAATGCGATTTGAGGCACACCACCATCCTCTTTTTTCTTCGAATATTTGTAGATACAGTAAAACAACAACAGTTTTACGATACCTACACTGCTGATTGCTAAGGCCAGAAGAGCGCTCTTCTCGGAAACCATCTTAAACCTAGCCTGCTACAGAGCTGGATGAATGGTTCTACAGATGTGGCCGACTTTATATAAGGGCTAATAACATCTTTAAAAAAAAAAGTTTTCAATATTAAAAATACATTTTGGTCTATGTACCAAAAAGTGATCACCGCTAAAACTGGAAGCTAACTTATAGTGTCAATTTTGTAAATAGTCCCAAAATATAATATATTGATTTAATAAGATGACTGACACGTGTATACATATAGTGAATACAACAAAATTCTTATAATTGGTTCTAGAGTTTTAACCTGCAGTTCATTTGCATCATAATTTCGGCGGGCCCTTTTGATGTTGCATAATCCCATAATCCCCAGATAGAGTATATTGATTTAATGAGATGACTGGCTATACATAAGGTGAATACAAAAAAATTCTATAAATGGTTCTAGAGTTTTAGGCCTTGTTTGGGACAGGCATCTTTCCTGCTTCTTAAAACAGCTTTTTTGTACAAAAGTTAAAATTTTTGTATTAAAAAGCTATTTTAAAAAGCAGAAAAAAAGCAATCCCAAACGAAGCCTTGAACAGGCGACTGCAGTCCATTCGCGTCATAAGTTCCGCGGGCCCTTTTGGTGTTGCATATTCCCCAAATATAATATATTAATTTAATAAGATGACTGACACGTGTATACATATAGTGATATAGTGAATACAAAAAATTCTTATAAATGGTTCTATAGAGTTTTAACCTGGTGACTGCAGTTCATTTGCGTCATGGCATCATAAATTCAGCGGGCCCACGGGCTATTGCCCCAAATTTTCTCAAAAAAAAAAAAAAATCAGCGGCCCTTTACTCTTCTATTAATCATTTGCGTCATAAATTCAGCGGGCCCTTAAATCTTCTATTAAAGCACCCAATCAGGCCTCCGTGAGCGCGACATCGAAGCAAGCGTCCGGGCTAACGCGGCAGGCGTCCGGTCAACGCGGCAGGCGTCCGGGCAGAATTCCAAAATGCTGAACAGATACTAACAAGTCGGTTTGTTAATGATTTTTTAAACTAATTGTTATAATATGAATACTATTTATTTTATTAATTAATAATATTTAATTTTTATTCATACTTTTAATTATATATTTATTTATATGGAATATGGATTCTATTAACTTTATAATATATAAAATGAATCCAGATATAAACTATTATATTAATTTTTATATATTTATTTTTTAAATATTTGATATAAATTATAATATCAATTTAAATATATATATAAATATATAATATAAATTAACAATAATTTATATTAATTAAATTGTTATTATGTTTCATTATTTTATTAATTTTTTATAATAATATTATTATTCATTACGACATCCGATTCGACCCCAGTTCAACCGGTCGAATTGTGAACCACTCTTTCCGATTCGTTGTTCGGTCCGATTTTCAGAACCTTGTTCATCCAATCCGACAAGTTAAGCCTACCCAACACTCACCTCTCCAAATCCCACAAGCCAACAAAAAACACCAGCAACAAAAATCTCTTCTCCTGCAATGCAGTCCGCACCTCCACCGCCAATGATTCCTCCAAAGAACCCAAATCTCCAACCATCATAGTCGGCTCATTGGGTCTGGTCTTCGCCAGACTCAAACAAGAGACACCGTCCTAGGGATTTGGGCCATGTTTCTCAGGCAATGCAAGATATGGAGGGATGGATAGGCGTCGGTGTGATGGAAATAAGCGAGAGAAAAGGAGAAGCGGCGACTGGACGACGGGAGAAGAGGGGGAGAGGCTGGCGGGGTAAGCACGGCGAGTAGGGGCGACAGAGGAGGGACGCTTGAAGGGCGGACATGGCGGGGGCATCCTATTGACCTTCTGTTGTGTGAAGTAAAGATGAGTAGGGCTTCACAGGTTCTTGGCCATAGAATCCTGGTGGAGTTGGAGCCTTATCTGTAGAGAGCGAGCCCCACACACAACTGGTGGTCTACCTCCTTGGTTGACTATGGAGAAGGGAGACGGGAGTGCGAAACGCAAGCAAAAGGATTGGATAACAGATTTTTATGAAACAAACTTGTTTCGAACATGAGAGGGAGGGATTGGGACCGAGGGCTGCGGTGTTGGGCAGGCGCGAATGGAATACTAAGGAATGCGAAGAAATGTGTGCATGCAGAAGACGAAGGGTCATGACAGATTGAGGGTTACGATAAAGTCACATGAACCCTTCATGTGAAAGACCCCGCAGTGAAGACCCCAAAATAAATGGGATGAAGAGAGGACGAGCATGTCCATTTGGAAGAAAAATTAATGGCGCGAAATGAAGAGAAACCGCTCGCCTGACTACGGTCCCTCCGACCTTCGTCATCCTGCCAACCAAATGAACTGGCAAACTTTTTCTCGTGAATGACTCCCTTATCATTGGATTCTTCTAACCCCAAATATGTTATGTGCTCTATATGATACAATGAGCCAAGGCCTTTCCTTGGAGGAAGGGCACCATTTGTAGTCGATTACAAATACTTGTAGAATCATTTCAACTAGCCAGGCCCCGTGATTTTTCCCCTTTTTTTTATTTTTCACATAAAAATTTTGGTGTCTCTTATGACTCTCGCACCCTTTCTCTTTATTTGTTTGTTTGCTGGATGAGTAGAAATAATATGTTATTTGTTTGTTTGTTTACAAAACTATGATGCTAAACTTCAAATTTTTCTACCACCGCAAATTTTTCAGGACGCAATTGTGGACCTCCGAAAGGACAAAACTCACCGCCCCGCGGGGGGAGATAGTATCGCCGATGGGAGGGCAGATTCGATCACACATACGATTAACCATTGAGGATAGCGGCTCTCACCAGCACACCCCAATGGGTAATAATATGTATGATCTGATCATCACAACGGGTTTCCCCCACCCGATACATCAGCTCGAATGGGGTTTATTTGATAGTGGGATTCGATTTTCCACGGGCGTAAGCTTCGGTGGTTAATTACATCTCGGCCCGGGGACTGAGAAGACTCTCGATTGAGGATTCTATATTATTCTTCCCAAATTGGGATTGGCACACAGGGAGGAGACTAGAAAATCCTACTCAAAAGAAAAAGAATGATTCAACTCGGCTTAGTCAATATGCACGGCTCAGATCAACATCCGGAGGGACTAAGGCAGTGAGACGAAACTGGAGAAAAGAAAATCATGCATTCAATGCATGCAGGAGAGAAAGATGGAGGTGGCGTCATCCACATAATGCAGATGGGCAGGATTTATAGTCTATGAAAGATAAAGAACTTACCAACCGATGAGGCGTACTACGAGACACCGACAGTAGTAGCCTTGAATCCTAAATCTAGAGTGGGTTTAGTGTTCTACGCAACACTAAAACCCGTGTCCTAGCTAATACATTCTGGGCTTATATCCTGCCTGAAAAGGAAAGACAGCTAACCACCTAAGCGTATAAAATTCATGATATCTAGTCTTTATGAAAGATGGGTAGGTAGTTTGGTTCTTAGAAGTAGGGCTGACGTCTAGAGAGTTTCCTAAGTGGCCCTGGACTTATGTAGGGTGAATGCTCCTGGAACTAATGCAATTAAAATTTAATTTAATTAATTTCTAATGCAATGCATGCTAGTTAACGATCTCAAATCAAATATGCATAAAGTTTTAAAAAGGCTTATAGAAAAATAATTTTTTAGAAAAGACTAATCTTCCCCAGGTCCAGCACCTCCTCCTCATAGGCCAGATTATCCGGACACTACCCACAGGCAGGGAAGTGTCTTATAGAACGAAAGAGAAAATGCATTAATATGCATGGGACCCCAGACGATCCTGGCCATTCCCTAAGTCGTTAAGTTTCTATGTTATTTAATTCTTAAAATTTTTTGAATATTAATTATGAGTAGAAAAATTTTATTCCTAAAGAGCCTAGCGAAATCAGGCCAAGCACATGCAAGAAAGAAACCTAAGAAAAACATGCAATTTCTACTGCGCACATAAAATAAATACATCAATATAAATCCACAGAACAAAGAAAAGTCCACAGTCCACGGCAAGTGCCGTATAAATACAACCCAGAATTTGCAGAAAAGTGATGGTGGCCAGGCTCCACCGACAACAACCTAGGCTCTAATCTTACTGAACGACACAAGTCTTAAATGCAAGACATTTTATCTTCAAGTCTTCGTCCTCCAATGGATCGTCTTTCTTCAGATCATCCTCCTTCGGATCATTCTCCAGAAAGGTACCCAAATGAATAAGAAATTCCCTATGAAGGACCTTTCTTTTTCTCTTTAGGTACTGAGTATTTGAAATATCTTACCTTTAAAGACTTTCACAACTCGATATGAATTACAAATTACATTATGAAAAATAAAATCTAGACTCAAACTGAGCCTGCAAGGTTATCCTAAGAAAAACATCCCAAGCAATTTATATATCACATCTCAAGCAGTTATATCTGTGCGAAAAAGTGAAAGACACTTGGCCACGCTCTTATTCATTTGGGGGCTAAGCATTTTGGAGCACCTGTAACAAGCTTTTGTAATTATGAGCATGATTATTAATTGATTTAGGTGCTGTTTGGTTGCCGAAAAAGAAAATACAGTGTAAAGTAAATGCAATGTAAAGTAAATATAGTGTATTCTGAATACTTTGAGATTATTTGGTTGTCTGTAAAGTAAACGCAGGAGAACTGTTTCCCTTGTTTGATTAGGTATATCCAGAGTAAGGTAAAGCGGTATATTTATAATATTTTTTTTTTGGCATTATAACTAGTGTATTTATAAAAACAGTTTATTTATAATAATTAGTATTATTTGATTTTATAAAATAAAATTAGTGTATTTATTTATTGCACTATCTTATTATAAAATTTTTTGAGATTATAAGATATAATATTCTACTGTATATTAATTTAGCCGACGGTGGTGGCCGACGGTGGCGGAGGTGGTGGTCGATGGTGGCGATCAAAGGTGGTGGTCGACGGTGGTGGTCGGCGGTGGCCAGAGGTGGTGGTCGGAGGTGGCCAGAGGTGGTGGCCGGCGGTGGCCAGAGGTGGTGGCCGGCGGTGGCGGTCAAAGGTGGTGGCCGACAGTGGCGGTCAAAGGTGGTGGTCGACGGTGGTTGCTAGAGGTGGTTGCCGACGGTGGCGGAGGTGGCGGCTAGAGGTGGTGGCCGGCGGTGGCGGTCAAAGGTGGTGGTCGACGGTGGCCAGAGATGGTTGTCGGTGGTGGCAGAGGTGGTGGCCGACGGTGGCGGTCAAAGGTGTTGGTCGACGGTGGTCAGAGGTGATTGCCGGTGGTGGCGGAGGTGGTGGCCGGCGGTGGCGGAGGTGGTGGCCGGCAGTGGTGGTCAAAGGTGGTGGTCGACGGTGGTCAGAGGTGGTTGCCGGTGGTGGCGAAGGTGGTGGCCGGCAGTCGGAGGTGGCCGACATGGGATTGTAATGCCCTTGAGTATGCAATGTATTTAGAAGTCGCCAAAATCGGAGGAATTCTAAATGCATCAAAAATGAACTAGAACAGAATACATTGCATTTGTTTTACTTTACGTTGAATTTACTTTTCATCCAATCAAACACCAAAATTCTCAAAACCCCTGCATTTGGATTACTTTACACTCTAAATGCAGCAAACCAAACAGCCCCTTAGCCCCCTTTATTTTTAGCGCTGCATGAGCATGACCACCTGCATAAGACTGAATTAGCATAAAGCGTCCCTAGCCTAGGAGTAGATCTAATGCACAATCGATCACATCACAGGTAAAGTACGGTGCAGTAATAAAATAAACAAACACTTCAAGTCAAAACAAACAGCATACGTGTCACATGCAAGAGCGTCATAACACAAAAAATAACTAAGAAAGAAAACATTGGCCTAACCTAGATCTAGAAGTTGTGCCCTAGCAATCAATTATACGTGTGTAGAAGGTTTGTGTGGTATTGGATAGGTCCTATATTGGGTAGTTAGTTCGAGTTATTTTGTGTTAACATTTGTTGAATGCTAGAAGGGTAGAGTTTAATTAAAGTTTAAATATTAATAAATTAGGGTCCATTTTTAATTAGTTTAGTTTGTTGGTTCATTTTAATACTAAGGGTAGTATTGTTTGAAGTTTAAGTTGCATTAGCGGGTTTTAAAAGATTCGGGGTATATCTATCCGCTAGGTTAAAGGAGTTCCACAAGATCACTATTAAAAATAGGTTAGGTCTTAGAGTTCTAGTATTTTAATTAAATATTAGGCATTCCCACGAGTAATTAGACTGTTAGTTTGCTGAATTTGAAGTTCTCTAGGCAAATATATGATTTTCAGAAGTTTAGGCCCTAGTTATTAAACTACGGTTAACCGGAGAGTTGACTTTTTAATTTAGGTTGGTTTCTAAAATTCTAGTATTTTTAATAAATACTATATTTTAATACAAGTTGAATGCCTTTTAATTTGTTCAATTTAGAATTTTCTAAAATTAGTTATGAATTTTTAAAGTTTGAATATTATAAGGTCTTTTAGGTTTAAGTTAAATTTGTTTTCCAATTTTATAACTCATTGAATTTAAGTTTGTTTCAACAAATTTTATTTAATTAATGTCTAATTAAGGGGCGATAAATAGATTAGTCAAATTTAATTTAAGTTCGTATCCAAATTTTACTTCATAGTGGTTTCGTATGTTGGTTATAGTTTGATTGAGAGTCAAGTGTTTTAATGCATTTGATTTAGATTATAATTGATTTTATTGCTTAATTATTAATGAGTTAAAGCAAACTAATCTTAAATAATGTGTTACTAAATTTTCTATGTTTTATGTCTCTATCCTAATAGAGCATGCATCTTAAGTCTAAATTTTCTAAGACTCAGTCCTTAATTTTTGTCCTTAGGTGTCGCTAATGTTGTATAGGATGATATGATGTTTATTTCTAACCCTTTAGACATTCGCACGTGTATAACTGGGTTCAGGGATCTAAGAATAAAATAAGACAAGAAAATAATCTAATAATTGAAGTTTCTATAATGTCCTAAAGGGTGGAGAACGTGCACACAGAAGGCTCCCTAAAGGTTTTCTAAGTTTTAAGAAAACTCACTATACCGGGGGCTATGAACTCTAATAATTGAAGTTTCTATAATGTCCTAAAGGGTGGAGAACGTGCACACAGAAGGCTCCCTAAAGGCTTTCTAAGTTTTAAGAAAACTCACTATACCGGGGGCTATGACCCGGTGGTATTGCCCGTAGCACCCCCACCAGAACGAATGGGGGTGACTGATGCTCGGATCCAATTGTCCAAGCTCCTTCGTCTGCGCTCCAATTGCTTCTCGCTTTTGCTCTCCCAAAAGTCCCTCGCAAAAGAACAACGAAAAGAAAGAAGATCGTGTGAGAGCAGATCACTATTCAATATGCGAATAATCAGAGTAGAAAGCAATTAAATAAGAAATGTACCTTTCTTCTTTTTGGGCTTGGACACCGGCTTTGTTGTTTGCTCTCCGGGGCTATTCAAATTTTAGAAACTCTCCCACATTGTTCATAAAAGATGATCTTTATTGATTATTTTCAAAATATGTAAGCATCTTATTGTTGGACATGTCTTTTCAAAGCTCAGACATGCCTTTGACCCACCCTTCGTTCAACATCTAAGCCAAATGCAAACGAGAGGAAGGAAATTTCAATGCTATTTAATTTTTCCATATTTCAAGAAAGTACTCGAAATACTTGACACAATTACCCAAATCACTTTTTGTATAAAACTTAAAGCTGCGAAGAAGAAAGAAGTCCCAAAACCCAAACCCAAACATGCTTCCACTCTCCACACTCTTTTAACCCATCATTGAAATCAAATGCGAATGAGAGAAAGGAAATCATCCATGAAAAGAGAACTGAAAGAGCCTTTTGGCATCGAGCTTTTCAAACACAAAACAGTTCATAAAGTCCCAAATCCCCAAAACACCTTCCAAACAAAGCAAAACATAGAACTTTCACATATGAAATCCACCATGACTTCTTCCGGAGCAAAAAAACGAATGACAAACTTTTTTGACGTGGGTTCTCCAACAAGAAAATTTGTAAAGCTTTCCAACGCAAAGCAAAAATCATATAATTTTTATCATAAATGTAAAGCTTTCCAATCATCAAACGACTCATCCAACCTTTCATCACAAAGTAACTTTCTAACATGCAAGCACTTTAAATTTCTCCCACATTCATCTCCAGGGTAGCTTGGAACATAAAGCGGGTGAAAATCCGTACATAACCCATCTCCAAATCAATCTGGAACACAAAATTGATGAAAAACTGCACTTAATCCATTCACAAAATAATTTGGAACCTAAAATAAGTAAAAATATGCATCCAACTTATCTCCAAAGCAATTTGGAGTATTAAAATAGTCAAAATCAGCATAAGACTTGCTCCCAAAGTGCTAAAAAATAATTACAACCACCATATGTCTCACTCTCCAACGACATAGATTACATAACTATGAAACCCATGGTTGCTTTTTAACAAATTTTCACTTTCACGCTGTGCCATCAAAACTTCCAAGAAAGCTTGCAAACATGTAATCCACAATAGTTCACCCTTTTTTAGCTTTTGTTGCAAACCTCTACAAGGCAATCATAGAAAATGAAACTTTTCTTTTATTATATTTCAAGCCAAACCCAAATTATAACACCTAACCATAGGATTTTGTCACTAACAAGGATATTAGCTATCATCACCACGGTATTTCAACATGAATGATACATTCACCAAATAATGTGAAAAAGAAGCATCTCTTATAGACACAAATCATCACTCCATTTACTCATTCCATTTCAACAATTAGGCCAACTAAAATTGAGGAAAGAAATAGAAACTAGTGCAACTTTTTTTTTCCATTCAACCATTCAAGAAACCTTCTAATCATAAATCATGACTCACGCAACCAACAGCTTTCTTAGCAACTACTGCAACTCTAGCAGTTAACAATTTGATATCAATGCTCTTTTGATCAAACATGAGATTAAGAATTTAAGAGTCATTAGACAAACCAATTCACATCACATTGCTAGAGTGAAGCAAGCATCAAACGTATCCACACTTTCTCAATAATTATCCTTTCCAAAGAGACTCGTCACTTAACAACCAAATGAGCATGACAAAACTAAGTAAAAGGTACCAAGCTTAAGAGGACTTCCAACAAATCCCAAGTCAAAATTTTGTTTAGGGATAGCATGCAACTGAACGATGAAGACTTATGTTGTCATGTAAATATGGCTAGCCGAAGGGTCATCGTTTGCTCAAAACTTGCATTATTTCTTAATAAACTTGCATTGTTTCTTAATGGATAATAACACAAACACCTTACATGCACTACTTGATAAAGAACAACATGGCTTCTCATGATTTGCCACCATTTACACCTAGAATATTAAATCATATGACATGCTTCAAGTAAAACTTTCACACATCCATTGCTTTTTCTCAAACAACATAAACTAACACATTGGAGAGATCTATAAATCAACATATGGTGACAAAACAACTATGCAAGATATCATAAAATTTAACATTGGGAGTGAATGTATTCACTAGAAACAAGAAGACTATCATCAATTAGATCATCCACCAAATTTTGAATAATAATAAAAAAAAAAGAGGAGAAGTGATGGAAGCTATCGTAGAAGAAGGAGATTAAGAAGAAGAGGGAGGAAAGGTAGAAGAAGAAGAAGAAGAAGACGAAGAAGAAAGATACCTGCCCTAGGGAAGAAGAGGAGGAGTCAGCTAGGGAGGGGGCGTCGGGCTCGGCCTTGGTTCGCGAAACCGAGAGGTGCGAGAGGAGAGAGCTTCCGCCTGGGTGTGCAAATTTTAGAGCAAGAGGGGTTTCAGCCTTCTGGTTCGGTCTGAACAGAGGAGAGAGGCGAAGGATTGGGGGTTGGCGTCGGGCTCGATCCGCTCGAGTAGTAGGAGAAAACAGGGAGGATGGGGGTTCTGCCAATGCCCTTTGTTAGTCGGTGCCTCTGCCTCAAGTAAATTCCTGCCAAAAATGAGAGAGGAATCCCGTCCATCTCGTCTCTCGCCCTGCTCTATTTTCAAAATCTTTCCATACGTACACTCCGTTAATGGCACGATCTCGGCTGAATCCTGTTTGTAGCCATAAAGTGTGAATTCTAAATTTAGGAAATTAATTAAAATTATTTAAGAAGTCAAATGACTCTTAACAAGATTAAATTGGGCTAAAATCAGTTTAGACTCGAGTCCAGATCGAGCTCGATTTAACTTAAATTGAGTCAACTGAACTAACTAAATTAAACTCAAATCAATCGCCAACTCAAGTCAAATCAAACTCGACGCGGTTAAAATGAACGGATCTAATTTGAGCGAATGCAATCAGATCTAATTTAACCAAACTTTGAGTCAGTTCGAGTTCGATTGGATTTTCATCAAGTCAATTTAATGGAATCGAATTCGAATCGACGCAATCAAACTCAAATCGGCGACGAACTGAAAGACACTAGGCTCGACAAGGCTTGATTACACCAAACAGAGGCACTCAAGCCCACTCGAACGAATATCGAGGTCAACAGCAACATTAGTCTATATCGAATTATTGATGAGTAGAAATAATATAGAAAAACTGCTTAATTTTTTGAAAACAAATGAGATGTAAGAAACTGATGGGTTTTTTGTGAACAATGAGAGATATAAGAAACTAAGGGAGACTTTCTTAGCAATGAGATTTATTGGGCTAACAAAGGTAGATAAAAGAGGTGAAGAAGCGTTCCAGAAGCCATGTGCCTAACATTGAACGCCGCCCAGTTAGGAAATTGCTTCCCTTCAAAGTAACTCAGCTAAATTCATATTTGCATACTATCACCTTATTATTAACTCAGCAATAAATACAACACCGATTCTTCACCTTATTATTAACTCAGCTATAAATACACGTTTACAGGTTGATCAACTAAATTCATATTTGCATACTATCACCTTATTAGTAACTCAGCTTGTTAGCCCAACAAATCTCATTGTTAACAAAGATTCAATTTCTTTATCTCTCAATATTTACAAAAAATCCATCAGTTTCTTCTCTCTTTCTACTCATCCCTTTGTTTCTTCTCTCTCTCATTGTTTTCAAAGAATCAAACAACTTCTTCTATCTTCTTTCCACTCATCGATATAGACTACATTAATCATAATCAGTACAGTTGCCTTTGTTTCATTCAGCAAATAAATATATATTCATAACTTCCAAACATCATATGAAGCAAATTACATAGATGGTTTAAACCTTTTTTTATATCTTAGTAACTGAATCTAATTTTATTAAAGGGAGCAGCAATCTCGTAGCTTATTATGTTAATAATTAGGATAATTAAATATTTTAATAATCATCATCGTTGACTTTGAAATGAAGCTTTGAAAGTTTTTTTTGTTTAAACCACCAAACTTTGAATGTAAATAATTAGACTACTTTTACGTGATAATCTATACTACTATTAAAGTGCCGCTTGTGAATCTTCCCATAGAGCATCCTGATCGTTCGTTAAAAAAAAAAAATTTAATATCCATCGTTAAATTTTTTTAACAATAGAAATGCCGCATTCCGTATCTATTCATCTGCTGGCGAACCAATTTTCCCCTGTTCTTTCTTTCCTTATTTCTTCGTATCAACGCATCCCTACACCGCATCTCTACACGAAATGGCGCATTCCTTTCTTTCATATACTTGCGAACAACTGTTCTGTTGTCCCTGTCGTCGTCACTGTGATTTTCCTGCTCGCCGGATCCAGAAAGCATCCCGTTTGAAAAGGTGAACTAATTAACGTTCTTTTTTTAATTTCTCTGATTTTTTTTTGCCTTCTGCCCTGCTCATCGCATTTGTCCTCTTCACCTTCTGCCCGTATTTGTTTCGCACTAAATTCCTACTTCAATGTTTTCTAGGGTTCACATTTCGGTCATCTTTCTGTCTCATTTCTCCCATGTTCGCATATTCGCATACTCTTTTTCTACATTCCTATGTTTTTTCTTCGTGATTGTCATTTTGTCACTGGATTAAATTATTGTGTCGCCGGCACCACCGATTCTTCGACCGATTTCGACATTGGGCCAAGTTGATGGCAACAAACATTCCGGACGCCTATGCAGGGAAGAGAATGACATCAATCCAGTTGCAAAGGTTCATCTCCAAATAATAATTCCTTCTTCTCTTGTCGGATAGTTCTTTGATTTTCCTCCATTCCATTTCTTCTCCTCTACGGTGTTCTTCTCCTCTCTACTGTGTTTCTCTCCTACACTCCATTTCGTTGCTGTATTTTTCTGTTTTTCATTTCTAATTTTCTTTTCAAATTAAGATTGCGGTTTATGTATTTGTGCGGTGGGGTTTTTATGATTTGTGGATTAGGGATTTGACGTCAAAAGATAAAGGTGAGTGAGAGCAAAGGCATTGTATCAGTTATGCATACTGTCTATGCATTTCCAACATATAATAATTTCTTTACTTCATATTTAATATATCTTATCAGTTTATTTTTTGAGAAAACTGCTTAGGTTTCACGTTTTAGGATTTCTCGTTGGAGGTTCCCTTTTCCTTTTTTTTTCTCCCTTTTTTCTTCTTTTAAGATGAACAGAATGAATTTGATAAAAGCCATTAAAGGGCTTTCTGCATTTTATGTCCCATTTGGTTGATCTTTCGTATGGAACTTGTTGGAAAAAGATGAAACAATTATATTCTTATTTTTAATTGAAAATTTCTAAATTTTTTTAAAATAAGAATTTAATCTTGTTTTTCGCTTTCTGCGATCATAATTTATCTATGATGCCAGTTTGTATCCGACTGCTACATGAATATCTTTGTCCGGATCAAGAATTGAAGAAGTTGTGATAGCAATAGCCACGAAGTCTGTACTTTTTTTAGGGACATAAATTATATATTTTAAAAATATTATCAATATTTTATATATATATATATATATATATATATATATATATAATGCAATTTGATTGATGAATTAATTTAATATCTATAATATATATCTATATCTATACTATACTAATATTAAAGTGCCGCTTGTGAATCTTCCCATACATAATCGTGATCGTTGGTTTCGGATACATAATCGTGAGCGTAAAAATAATATTCCTATTCCTTCTTCTTCCTTTCCTAATGATAGATCTTCATATGCTCGCAAATCATTAGCTTTCTTCGTATCAACGCATCCCTCCACACGAAATGGCTTTTTCCCATTATATAAAATTTCATTTGCTTGCGGAAAAATTCCTATACACGCAACTGCTTTCTTTGCCGAATATCAACCATCCAAGGTCATTTTATTTTCAAATTCTGCCCTTTCTCTTAATACTATTCCCAGTTCTTTTTTACTTGCCTCCGCCGCTCACCGAATCCTCCTTTCTACGCTATATTGCCTCTCAAAAAAATGAAAACTTTTTCTTCCCTTTATACTCCTAAATTGCTGCTTTAAATTTTTATAGGTTTTGCAATTTGATCGACTGTCTCTCTCGGCGGATATCAAACATCCCACTATAAGTTTAATTTCAATTTATGTCGTTTCTCTTAAGCTTATTCCCACTTCTTTTTACTTGCCTCTTATGCTCACCGAATCCCCCTTTCTACGCTATTGCCTCTCTCAAAAAATGCAAATTTTTTCTTCCCTTTAAAGGCCTAAATTGATGCTTAAAAATTTTCTAGGTTTTGCAATTTTGTAATCTGTGTATAATATCTATGTTCAACTTCTTTTGTTTTACATACCTGATTTCTTCTTCCGCATTTTCGTTTTGTCTCTGGAGGAGCACCACCGACGGCCAAGTCGATCGGGTTCGCTGGACTCAGCGAACTTCTCTTTCGCATTTGATTTCTTCTTCAGCATTTTCTAATTGCAATTTATTTTTTAAAGAATATAAATTTTGTTGCAGTTATCAATTTTTAGGACTTTAGTAGATTCTCACTTGAACGAAACGATCATATTTATTATGCTTGTTTAGTATTAAACTTTTCCTTTGAGCAGCAATTATAAATATGATATTCTATAGACAAACAACTTATTTTGTATGGGAATTGCTTTTCCTCTACTTCATTTATATTTTATTATATCTTTAAAGACATACGAGACTTCAATCTTTAAAGACAAGATACCAAATCAAAAGAAACCTATTATGAAATATTTTTTTTGCTATTTTTGGTAGGATTTCAGCAAGGTTTAGCTAAATTATTTACCCTTAATGAAACAATTATGATATTTCTTTACTCTTGTCTTTGAATTTTGCTCATGATGCTTATAATTTCTTTTCTCTACATTATTATTTCTGTTGTTTTTCTTATCCCACTCAATAAATTGCTTTTGGTTTTTTTTCTTCCTAAATATTACAAACAATGAATTTGTGTATTCATGTCTAAGTTCAATAGACTTTTATTATCCTCTATAGTTTCTCTATTTTTCCTGCAAAATGTTTCAAGAGGAAACATATATAAGTGTCTAGATTTTTATTATGCTCTATAGTTTTTCGATTTTTTTTTATACAAAAACGTTTCAAGATAAAACATATATTTGGTGTCTAATGCATTATGCTACTTCATCATTTTTTTGCAAAACACACTTCATTATTCAATCTCATTATATTATTGTCTCATTTAATAGAGATGAGTCTGGCCTTAAAGTTCACCGCTCACCAGTGCCATGCTATCTTCTCTTGGTTGAATACTCTATAATCCATCTGAGTTGTTCATGAAATTGAGACTATACAGAATTTTGTCGGGCAAACAAAATTCTTTCATAGCTCCATTATGCTGAAAATTCCTCTCATAGCTCTGCGAATGCATTTCGCCAGACTGCCGAAAAGAGGAAGAGGTTTCTGCAAGTCAGTATAACAATTAAATTGAGATTGATTTTGATTTCTTAAAAATCATATAATAGTAGTAATCAATTGAATTTTAGTCACTACCTAATGCTAGAGAATCTGATTGATCCATCAAGAACCTAGGCCTCTTGTTCATTGCGATAGTGGGTGTCGAAGAACTGCAAGGCTCAATATCCCATGGAGAAACCCTATCAGGTCGTTGAAATTTCATCAGCTCCTCCCAATGAACCTGTATTAATAAAGATATGAGAAGTTTGAAGAAGAATCAAAACAAATTCTAATGGAGAAAAGCAAAGAAAATATGTTAATCTTCACTTGTTTCCACTTGGAGCCTTCCCACTGAGAAGATAGATCCCACAATTTCTACATAAAAAAAAATGCACTTCTTTCAAATGAGAAGAGAAGATTTACTTTATATCTACCTACTGCTAGAGAATCTGATTTTCGTATACACTTCATTTACTGTGGTAGTGGATCTTTATTTTTTCATTTAATTGTCTCCAAAAAAGTTTGATAATTCTACATGATTTCAAGACTTCTTGTTGGAACCCATGTTAATTTTAGTCATAATACATGGTATCGATTATTATTCTTTAGGAATGATTACATACGCTTCCTAATCTAGAAAACTACAGCAAGCGTATACGATCGTTCTGCTTCTTTCCAAAATTTTGGGTGGAAGATATTTATGTTTTTCTTGTCATAAAAGAACTTTTCATTAGAAATTTAATTGTCTCCAAAAACTTTTGATCATTCTACGTGATTTCAAGACTTCTTGTTGGAACCCATGTTAATTTTAGTCATAATACATGGTATCGATTATTAGTCTTTATGAATGATTAGATACGATTGATGAACCTTGATTAGATTTGGGTATTTTATATACATGTTGCATGCTTCAATAGTGTCAGTAAAATTAATATAGATGAGCTACACCTACATCTTCGTTCTCTTTACTTTTCTTTTAAATTCTTGTATTAGGAAAAATATGTTATGAGTTATGTAAAGGATTTTTTCAAACATGGATGCTTTATAAACATACTTGCATGGGGAATGAAAATGTATCTTATCTGTTACTTATAATTTCCAATACCTATCTTTCTATACCACATTAGTTTCTTTTTGTTGGAAGTTGGGGTTGTAATGAAGGTGAGAAGTGTGTGTATGGTTCATATGAATTCCTATGGACGTTGTTCAATTGGGCTCCTAGACAAAGCATGGACTTTCATCATCTGCCAAGGTCGTTTGAGATAATTGTCCCCATGCTTATCCGATCTCAGATGTCCCCAACCTACTGCATTCCCACCTATTAAGAAAAACATTTTATCCTATTAAAATAAACATTTCTTACTCTATAACAAGTGTCTGAGCATTGTTTTTCCTCTACTTTCATATCTTATTGTGATATTTTCTATTTGCATTTGAGTGATTCATAAGAAGAAAGGAAATGTTTAGTAGTTTTTCACTGTTATTTTGATGTCACTGCGCGTAACTTCTCATCAATCTTTCTTTTGCAGAACCTATCAACCCATCAGTTCGCTCGAACAGTCAATCGCATTTCATGTAAGTTCACTAAACCATTATCTATTATCTCAAACGCAAGATCTTTAATAATTAATGTATTTATTTTCATTCAAATATCTATAAATGTTATTTTATTTTATTTTATTTGTTTTGTGTTATTGGTGTTCGATGTTATTGGTTTTTTTTTTTCTTTTGCTCTTTTTTTTTTAATTATTATACATAGGTTACGAGAAGCATCCGTTAGCCGCAAAAAATTTTTGTAACTCGGTTCTGCCGCGATGGCCCAAATGATCATTTAATAACTGTTTTTAAAGCAAAGCAAGAAAGAAGCCATCCCAAACAGAACCTTAGGGAAATTTAAACGAAACTTAAAACAAAAACCATATCAAACAACAACTTGTGAAATCATATTTTTATAATAATTGTGCGAAGAAAATTCAAACAAGCCTTTGGAATGAAAGCTTTCTATATGATCTTATAACTTTCTTAGAAAAACTTTTTATGATAATGGCTGCAAAAGGATTTTCAGAATGTTCAGTGATTTTAAAAGCACAGGTTGGACTCGATGATGTAGATTTTTAGGTATATGAATAGCTCCGAGATTTTAGGAATGCTATTTTTGGCTTTTAGAAAGAGAAGCTGCTAACGGATTTAAGCAAATGGATAATGCTGATAATTGTTGGGATTCAGCAAAACAGTCAATGGGCTGAAGATAGCACTTGAAATATTCAACAAATCAACGAATTGGGTTTTTGTATAACAGTCTTAACATGATGTGTCCTGATTTAGCACAAGGTCAATAACAGCAATACAGTTTTCCATATGAATATTTATGATTCTTCAATCGAAAATGGTAATAAGAACTCCGATCAAATGCACATCCAAATTAAAATCAGATTTTTGCAACAGTTTTACACGCAATATTCAAATAATATTTAGTGAATAAAAACAAATTTTGACAATAAGCTATAAATATGATTATTTTAAATCAATGAATTTTTTTCCGTAAATGCTTAGCATATGATACTTTTCTCATCCCATATAAAATTTGTTATTGTCAAGATTAAGGAAATCATCTACTATTTATTTAGACAATTTGCTTCATGCTTTTCCTGTGGTGGATTGAAAGTTTCTACTTATAGGTTTGCTTCTCCTACTCAGTTTCCATTGCCCTTTAGTCAATAATTAGATCTTCCTCAATGACTCCCTCTGCATTTTAGTTAAGTCGGTTCTTATTTATTAAAATTATTTGATTTCATTACTAGCTACTTTTTCCCTCTATATTATGTGTAAGTTCTTGATAGGGCGCCTTAGAGTTGAGACTATTCATTCATTTTTGTTAGATGTGCATATAGTTGGTGTATATTCTATTGAAATTCTTGATTATCGTTATAAGATTTTCAATTTAAGTAGATTGCTCTTGGTTTTTATCCAAGAAATTTGTTAAGAAAAACCACTACTCAAACGTTTTTCATGTGTTCTTATCTGTTAACACCTCTCATTTCTAACAGCTCCCCCATTGTCCCATATCCACCTAAAGTTTAAAAATGAAATACCTTAAAGTATTTAAATAAAAAAATAAAACGTGTCCATTTATCCTCATCGGGAAGGCACTGAAAGCATCATCATGTTTAGCCATTTCTGACTTTCTCCATGCATGTATGCAACTGTCTTAACTTCTCCAATAGTTTCTCCTTAAATCTACAAAAATTTATTTATTTATTTTTCTGTTACTCTTCTTTTAACAATAAGCGTTTTTAAAATCATGATATCTCTTTACCTCATGTGGTAGTAAGGCTCTTGGTTTAATTTTTTATGCAAATAAATGAAAATATTTGTTAGTTTGATGAAACATGAAATAAATAGAGTTGACAAAGATAAAACACGGTGAAAGTTAACACCCAAATACAAGACAACCACCATCAAAGACGGTTTGAGAAATCAAACCCATAAGACCTATACTTCCACCACCATAAATCATGTCTACCTTCCTATCCACCTGAAGACATAATGGCATTTTTCATGCCTCATGTTACACAATTTATCATAACAAATTAACTGAAATTAAATAAATTAAAAATATTAGGATATTACTCTTAATTATTTATGATCATTAGGGCTCTCTACATCAAAAAATGCATGAGATTTGAGAAGTTGCAAACACTTTGATGCGTCTATAACGTCAAAACAGCTAAAAAACCTATAGAAAACTACATTAATATCACAACAGTGGGCGATTTTGTATTATCTATTCAAAAGGATAATAAGATACATGTGATTTACTATAAGATATCTATATCTGCTCTCTCTCAAACCACAATGTTTGTGATGTTATTTTTATTAAAACATAATAATATTTGGATTAATGCTATTTTTAAATTAAATGACCCAATGATATGTTAAAATATTTGTATTAAAAAGTTGTTTTAGAAAACAATAAGAAAATTGTCACAAATGAGTCCTAAGTTTGGACATGTGATTTTACTTTTGCTTGCACGAGCCATGCATGTTATAATGTTAAAGCATCATCTGGACTTTGTTCTAAACTCAAAAGAAACAATAGAAACTGACTGATCTAACTACTTATTGCAAGATCAATTTTATAGCTTTCACATTTTAGTACGAATGTAGAGTTTCCATAGAAGTTTTGGTAGGTTTTCACCTATAAGATCAATTTACTGAAGAAGGTTTATAGTAGATTTTCGTTAAGATAGAGAAATACTTTATTACTACGTACAAACTTGACGCCACATGTTTTTTGGTTGACCCAAATCTTTATTGACAAATGTCTTCCACAAATACTGTTTTTTTGTTTTATTTCTATAATGCCTCATTATCATTTTTAGTGATTACAATGCAATCATATATACCATGAATCACCATGCTATAGTAAGACTGCCAAATAAATATAGAGTGATAAACAACATTGCATCATAATCTAATATCAACAACTAACTTTATATTTTAACCAGCAAATCAATATAACATTTTTCAATATTTTTGAAAGCTGCACTTATTAGTTAGTCAACAAATAAAGTTTCCATAAAATAATTTTATTCCACAGTCTTGCACTTATTATTTAGTCAATAAACAACAAAAAGCAATCGCTTCACGAGTTCATTTGGTTGCTTGAACTTCAAAACATTCTTTAAAAAACAACAACTTTCTCAAATCCATCATTTACTTGAAAGTAGTTTGAAATTAACATTTATTTCAAACACGACAAACTTCCGCAAAACTTCTACAATAGTCATGGTTTTATTTAAATGCTCATGAAATCACTATTTTCTCAAACAAATCTTCTAGCTACAAGCAACCAAATCAGCCCTAATTGAAGAAAAGCTTGGCATACATGCAAGATTGTTTATTTCCTAGAGCATTTAAATCATATAGTAAAGGTTAGTATAAATTTCAAATTACTTTTTCTCCTCATAAATCTTAAAAAAGTCACTTTGATAAAAAAAATGATCATTTGTTAAATTTAGTCTTCCTTTTTTTTTGGATTTTCATGTGAACTGTTATATTGTTTTACATGTTATCGTGTCAAAATCTTGCGTCTAAGAAAACTAAATTGCTTAAGTTCTTTGTCAATAAACCTATGTGTCTAGCCTTCAATAACTACAAAAGAAGTTGCACTTCAAGCTCGAAATTATGCTCTACTCCCAGCACCAATAATTTCCAGCTTGCTAACCAATGAAGTTAGTTGTTTTATTTTGATATTCTCTCGTTATATCGCATTATGTCTCCTATCATATATAATAAATTTTTTTATTTAATTGATGATGACATAAATTTATTTTATTTCTTACTAATGAACTAATTGTTGTTACAGATTGCATACTTTCTTGTTTGAACAAGGCAAACAACTCTTAACGTCTGTGAGTTTGTCTTCTATTTCAATAATTTTCTTTTTTTTTAAATCCTTAAACAGTTAGAATCAGTTTGCATGAAATGTATTATTAAATAGAAAAATCTACATGTTCTTCTTAACAGATTTTATATATTCATGTCTAAGTTCATTAAATTTTTATTAATCTCTATAGTTTCTCAGTTTTATTTGCAAAGTTTTTCTGCATGATACATATATTGATCTCTCATGCAGTTTTCTATCTCTGTTATTTTGTATTTTTCAATTGTCCATATAGCTTCTTTTTATTGATTATTTTGAAAACTTATCCATAATTACATTTATGTTATAAAATTTGTGAAAGCATTTGTCCAATTTTATTAAACTTTAGTTGTTGTTATAAATTATACTCATGAACATATGAAATTTTATGAATGATGCCCTCATGTTAGACTATAATTATTTATATTCTTTATTTTCTTATTTAATTCATAATGATAATAATTTATTTTAATAGGTTGTTTTAATACTCCTATTTTAATTTATACATTAAAATGATTGACTATTTTAATACATTAAATTTTAATGTATTTCGTTGTCTCTTGTTGAATGCTTATCATATTTGTTCATTTAATTTGTCTTTCAATTTTTTTTGTATCAGTTAACTGATTAATATTGCTGAAAATTTTTATAGATTTATTTCACATGGACGACCAAAGGAAAAAAGACTATCAAAGGCAACGATATGCTAAAATGTCTGTTGAAGACAAACAAAAAAAATTACGTGATAGTAATATTGCTAGAAAAAGAAAAAAGCAGTTTTCTAATTTAGAAATTGCTTGTTTGCCGTCAACATCAAATTGTTCAGGTTCCTTTTTACTAAACTAATATTATTATGTTATTTTTATTTAATAATTCTTAATATTTAATATGTTTTATCTTTTAATAAACAGATATAGAAGCATCTAATATCAACGATGTTATTATTGATTACGAATCAAGTTTGTCAGAATTACATTTTCTTAAAGAACAGCGTTCATGTTGTTATTGTAATGCAAGACTATTTCAATTTGAACCACCAACATTTTGCTGTTACAATGGAGAAGTCATGCTTGCTCCAACAATTGTTCCTGATCAGCTATATGAATTATTCACCTCGTGTTCTCCTAATTCGAAAGAATTTAGAAGTAAGATCAGAGCATATAACAGTATATTTGCATTCACATCTTTCGGAGCCCATATAGATACAAATTTGGCAAATGCAAGACAAGGAATTTATACATTTAATGCAAGACCAACGTGGCAATAGCGTAGAAAGTTATAACTTGTTTTAGCAATCATAATTTCGTTAGATAAAACTCCAATGCATGTACCAACGATATCCTGATGTATGAGCTAATATTTTGGCCAGTTTTTTTAGATGTACTCATAAGGGAATCTGAATATGTTTGAGGTCTAAATATATAGAGACATGGATTGTCATAGAGTTGAAAAAAAATAAGACATGTAAAAATATTTTGGAGGTGCAACAAAGTGTCAGGCAATACTGCTATGAGCAACTCTAACACCAAAATATCTAATATTATATTGACCTTGGCATAATAACGTGGAATATGTTGGAACTAATAGGATATCTAGGGCTTTCAAAGGCTTGCAAAAAACTTGAAGCTCTACTATGAGATCAAACGCATGATTAGATGAGATGAGATGATCAAGAAAAAGAGATTATCATATAATTGGTCATCAAAGCCTATTTTTTACTATGTGCACTCCTCTCTTCCCTGGCTATTCCTCTATATTTGCTTGCTGCCCCACTTTGATTCCTATTTTGGTCGCCGATTCGCTTCACTACTTTTGTTAAAATTGTTCAGATTATGTTACGTGACTTTTATCCTATTTTTCTTCTCAAATATTTTGACTTCGACTATTTGATTCTTCCAAAGATGATTTTAAATACAGTTTCTTTGGATAAGTAAACTTCTATCATAAAACTTTTTATATGTAATAGTATTGATTATTCAGAACATTTTGATTAATCAATTATATAATTTCTTCGTGTAAAATGAAATTTATTATATTTTATACGATTTATAAAAAAATAAAATTTTGTTATTTTAATATAAGTATATTATTAATACAAGCAATATAAATGAATATGAGTATTTGATAGATAATACCTTATCGCTATTACTTTTACAACATTGTAATAATAATATGGGAAAATAAACTTAGACTTATAATTTACTGACATTGGTTGAAGACTGATTGACCTGTACAAGATGGTGGGCCAATAGACTTTCCTTTAAATACTATGATTTAGTGTTATCTTCTACTGATTCATATAATTCACTGATTCAAAGTTAAATGAGTTATTACAGTGCCGATGGGGAAATATTAACGACTCTATTTACTTAGGTAATGGTTATTGACTAACTACCCACTAGAAAAATAACACGCAATCCAAAACTTCTTACTTTTTTTGTGTGATTACTTGAATGCATTTTACAACACTAATTTATTATTGATGCACTGCTGCCACATTGCTGATTTACTGCTCTACTGCTCTACTGTTCTACTATTACTATTAATACAACTAATTTTATGGATACTTATATTGTTACTGACACTGCTACTAATTAATTGTTACTGTTATTAATATTGATTCATTGTTATTAAGCATCTGATTTAATTACTGAACATGTGATATAAGCTACTGATTGATACAGATATAGAATAGTTGAATATCATATGAATAATCTTATATAATTTCTTGATAATATTGCATTGCTATGGATTATGACAGTCTTGATAAATGTTTTAGTTTTTACTAATTTATGTAATTTTCTTATTGATTTGATAATATTGGTACGACGACTGTTTTATCAATTTGACATCTATACTGATTTGTATTAAAAATCAACCTCATGACTAACTAACTATTAGAACATGCAACAATATAATTCAATGTAATACAAATCAACCTCACTACAAACTTACAATTTGATTAATAAATTTTGAAGAGCGTACCTTAAAAAGTCGATAATTTTCAATATATCTCTTGTATAAGCTTTGTGAAATACGAAACGACAATTGAAGTAGTTGACCTCATCGATAGACTGATTTTTAAAATACTTGGACTGGTTTGGGTTGAAGCGGTATCAATCTAGAATGAAATATTTATAGTTTATTCAAATACTTTTATAACCATGTTTGAAGCTTAATTGGTTTAAAATGCTTAAATAGTTTACAATTCTTGATTCATGATATTGTTGCTGGTTTAATACCGGACATTTTAACATTTAAATTCCAAATATTGCATTATATAAATGACGTAATGAATTAGGATCAATAAGATTATGAAACAAGAATTTTTTTTGTCCCTTTTTACCTAAATGCACATGATATTTCTGTGATTTCTCAGTTTTATGTGCAGAGTGATTCTGCATGATACATATATTGATCTCTCTTGCAGATTTCTATTTCTGTTATTTTGTATTTTTCAATTGTCCATATAGCTTCTTTTTATTCATTATTTTGTATTTATTTTAATATGTCGTTTTAATACTCCCATTTTAATTTATACATTAAAATGATTGGCTGTTTTAATACATTAAATTTTAATGTATTTCGTTTTCTCTTGTTGAATGCTTATGATTATTGTTCATTTAATTTGTCTTCCAAATATTCTTTTTATCAGTTAATTGATTAATATTGCTGAATATTTTTATAGATTTATTTTACATGGACGGCCAAAGGAAAAAAGAATATCAAAGGCAACGATATGCTAAAATGTCTGTTGAAGAAAAACAAAAAAAAAATCGTGATAGTAATATTGCTAGAAAAAGAAAAAAGCAATTTTCTAATTTAGAAATTGCTTGTTTGCCGTCAACATCAAATTGTTCAGGTTCCTTTTTACTAAACTAATATTACTATATTAATTTTTATTTAATAATTCTTAATACTTAATATGTTTTATATTTTAATAAACAGATATAGAATCATCTAATATCAACGATGTTATTATTGATTACGAATCAAGTTTGTCAGAGCTACATTTTCTTAAAGAACAACGTTCATGTTGTTATTGTAATGCAAGACTATTTCAATTTGAACCACCGACATTTTGCTGTTACAATGGAGAAGTCATGCTTGCTCCGTCAATTGTTCCTGATCAGCTATATGAATTATTCACCTCGTGTTCATCTGATTCAAAAGAATTTAGGAGTAAGATAAGAGCATATAACAGTATATTTGCATTCACATCTTTTGGAGCCCATATAGATACAAATTTGGCAAATGCAAGACAAGGAATTTATACATTTAGAGCTCAAGGTCAAATTTATCATAGCCTACCTCCAATCACAAAAGGTTCAAATGGTCCATGCTACTTTCAATTATATATTTATGACACTGATGCTGAAACAAACAATCGAATGAATGTTATTGAAGATTTAAATCTTTCAGAGGAATTGGTAAAGAAATTGATGGATATACTTTCTATAAATCCATACGCACAATTCTTCAGATCTTTGAATAATAGAGATATGTTGGAAAACTTCCAAATATGCATTAGATCTGATGTAAGAATTGATCAAAGAGTTTATAATGCGCCTACAGTGTCACAAGTAGCAGCAATATGGATTGAAGGACAAAGTACATGTTTCATTGAACGTGATATCATATTAACTTCACATTCTGGAACATATCGTAAAATCAAGCATTATTTTGGATGCTATGACCCTTTACAATATCCAATTCTATTCCCAAATGGAGATGTTGGATGGCATCAAAATATAAATCGAAATTCCAGATTTCGAAGGACTGAAGCAATAGCAATTTCGTTAATAAGATCATCTCCAATAGAAGAAGAACTATTTAGCCAACAAGAAAACGGTATGTTATTAAAAATTTTATATTTATATATTATAATTAAAATAATTTTAATTATCATAATTAATTAATTTTTAATTTTTCAGGTATCAAGAAAATATCAAAAGAAAGAGTTTCATGCAGAGAATATTATAGTTACAAGCTTCAAATTCGGGAACATGAGAAATCAGTTATTTTATATGCTGTTAGATTGCTACATCAGTATGTTGTCGATATGTACGTGAAGATTGAAACAAGTCGCTTGGACTTCTACAGACAAAATCAACATACAATACGTTCTGATTTATATAAAGGGATTATTGATAGTGTTGCCGCTGGAGAAACACAAAGTAATAATACTGGTAAAAGAATTATACTTCCACCTTCGTTCATCGGCGGACCTCGTGATATGCGACGAAGATATCTAGATGCAATGGCTCTTTGCCAACGTTTTGGAAAACCAGACTTGTTCATAACAATGACATGTAATCCCGAATGGCATGAAATTAAAAATGAGTTAAAGCCAGGTCAAACGGCACAAGATCGACCAGACCTAACAGTACGTATTTTCAGGGCTAAATTACAAGATTTAAAGGATCAATTATTCAAGAAATCAATTTTTGGAACTGTAGCTGCCCGTGTATATGTTATTGAATTTCAAAAAAGAGGACTTCCACATGCTCATTTTTTAATTATCTTACATACTGCATTTAAGATAATTATTCCAACACAGTTTGATAGAATTGTATCTGCAGAATTACCAGATCCTTCAAAATATAAGAGACTACATGAGTATGTTGTAAAACATATGATGCATGGTCCATGTGGAAATTTAAACAAAAAAAATGCTTGCATGAGAAATGGATTTTGTAAGAATAAATATCCCAGATCTTTCTCAAACCAAACTATAATTGGGGATGACTCATATCCAATTTATCGAAGAAGACAAGATGGTCATCAAGTAAAAGTAAGAAATTGTTTCTTAGATAATCGTTGGGTTGTTCCTTACAATCCATATCTATTATCTAGATATAATTGTCACATAAATGTTGAGATATGTTCCGGTATCAAAGCAGTTAAATATATTTATAAGTATATTTATAAGGGACATGATAAAATTTCAGTGGGATTTTCACATAAAAATGGAGAACAAGATTATGATGAAATTCAACAATATCAAGATGGCAGATGGGTATCAGCACCGGAAGCATTATGGAGAATTTTTGAATTTGATTTAAATGAGATGTATCCATCAGTGTGTAATTTACAACTGCATTTAGAAGACCAGCAATCAGTTTATTATAAGGACAATCAAAATTTACTTGATATATTAAGAACTGACATTGGGAAAAAAACTATGTTGACAGAGTTTTTTGATCTCAATAAAACTGATTCAGAGGCAAAGAAGTATCTGTATAGAGAAATTCCTGAAAAATATGTGTGGGATAAATCAAAGAAATTATGGAAGAGGAGGAAGAAATATGAGCAAATCGGTCGTGTAAATACAACAAATCCATCAGATGGTGAAAGATATTATCTCAGAATTTTGTTAAACCATGTGTATGGACCTACATCATTTTCAGATTTATTACGAGTTCATGGAATCCAATGCTCTACCTTTAAAGAAGCTGCACAAATGCATGGTCTACTAGAAACAGATACTTATATATCTGATTGCTTAAATGATGCATCAAATTATCAAATGCCAAATGCTCTCAGACAATTATTTGCTATTCTTCTAATCTACTGCGAGCCAACTAATGTTCTTCAATTATGGAATGATTACTACATGGATCTGTCTCATGATTATCAAACCATTAAGAATATTTCTTATGAAGCTTGCGTGTCAAAAACTTTATTGGATATTAACTTATTTCTTGAGAGAATGGGAAAGTCCATCGATGATTTTGACTTGCCTGAATTGCCACATGTCCAAGAGATCTTTAATGATTTAAATTATGATCTCAATAACAGAGAAATAACTGAAGAGCGAAATGTCATTACTCTAGTTGAAGATATAAATATAATACATACACTCAATTCAAATCAGAAGAACGCATTTGAAGAAATTATCAATCGTGTTAATCAAAAACGTAATGGCATGTTTTTTATTGATGGTCCTGGAGGTACAGGTAAATCATATCTGTATCGTGCTATTCTTTCAACTTTAAGAAATGATGGTCATATAGCAATCGCAACAGCTACATCAGGAGTAGCCGCTTCAATATTGCCTGGAGGTCGAACAGCTCATTCAAGGTTCAAAATTCCTATAAATTCAACAGAAACAACTTTATGTGCAATTACCAAACAAAGTGGACTTGCTCAGCTACTTAAACAATCAAGTATTATACTCTGGGATGAAGCTCCAATGGTAAAACGAACAGCTATTGAAACTTTAGATAGAACTATGAAAGATATTATGAATAGTTCTATTCCTTTTGGTGGTAAAGTTATTGTATTTGGAGGTGACTTCCGACAAGTATTACCAGTTGTAAGACGTGCATCAAGAACAGAAACTATTAGTTACAGCATGGTAAAGTCATACTTATGGCAAGACATGGAAGTTTTCAAGTTAAAAGAAAATATGCGGGCAAGAACAGATCATCTATTCAGTGATTTTATTCTTAGAATTGGTAATGGAGATGAAGAGGAAATCGAAGATGGATTGGTGCATATTCCGAATGAAATGGTTATAGAATATTCAAATAAAGACACTTCAGAAGATTTATTAATATGTACTATTTTTCCTTCTCTGTCTGAAAATTTTTCATCGTCGGAATACATTATGGAAAGGTCAATTCTTTCTACTAAAAATGAGTATGTTGATAAGCTTAATCAAAAGCTTATTAATATCTTTCCAGGGGATGAGTTTACTTATTTCAGCTTCGACAGTGTCACTGATGACTGTTATAATCTTTATCAAGTTGAATTTCTAAATTCATTGACACCAAATGGACTTCCTCCTCATCGTCTTGTTCTCAAGATAAATTGTCCAATAATGCTACTGAGAAATTTAGACCCTTCAAATGGTCTGTGCAATGGAACACGAATGATTTGCAAATCATTTAAAAATAATGTGATTATTGCACAAATTTCGATGGGACAATTCTCAGGTAAAACTGTTATGGTACCACGGATTCCATTATGTACAAGTGATGATGAAGCTCTTCCATTTAAATTTCAGAGAAAACAATTTCCAGTACGTTTGTGTTTTGCAATGACTATCAATAAAGCACAAGGTCAAACAATTCCTAACGTTGGGATTTACCTTCCACATCATGTTTTCTCACATGGCCAGTTATATGTAGCATTATCAAGAGGTATATCAATGAGCAGAACAAAGCTACTTATTATACCAGATAAATATACTTCTACTGAAGGTTCTTATACAAAAAATATTGTGTATAAAGAGATTTTCACATCTTTCAAATAATCAACGGGTATGTATATACATTTATATGAAGTATTATATTATTATTACTTTCATATTATAATATATTAATCTATTATGAAATTTTAATTATGAATTTTTTTTTTCTATTAAAATCAGGTTAAACTTCATGGATTCATCAAGTCTTATCAAGAGTTTATCTCTACATCAACGTTATTGGAGTATTACTGCTGTAATTACTCAAATTGACGCTGTCAGACTGTTCAAATCTGGCCAAGGAAAGATTCAGAAGCTTACTTTAATGGATAAAGAGGTAATTAAATTTTATACTTTTACATTTCAATGAATAATACTCAAATTATTTTGCAAAAATAGTAAATATTTATGTATTTTCATTACCTTCTAATAAATAATATGAAAAATTAATTGTTATTTTTTTTTCAGGGTTCAAAAATATATGCCATCATGTTCAATGAAACAATTGACAGATTTCATAACATGCTACAAATTGGAAAGACTTATATTTTTTCAAATGGGCAAATCAAAGCTACAAATAAAGATTTTTACAATGTCAATGAAAATTTCGAGATTATTTTAAACAACACCTCAGAAATACAAGTTGCAATCACCGATGATATAGAACCAGGAACAAACAATTTATCGGTAATTGAAGATATCAAGTCAAATCCAAATTCTCCCTCAGGTAATTAAATTTAAATTTATTATTTTTAACATAGTTTTTTTTTAAGAATTAATTATATATTTTTTTATCACAGATATCATTTTATTAGTTTTGAACGTTTCTGAAGTGCGGATGATCTACAGACAGACTGATAAAAAAAAAATTCTCAAACGAGATTTACATGTTCTTGACTTAAGGTATCTAATGCATTTTTATTTTACATTTTTTTAAAAAAAATTTATTGTATCTAATATATATTTTTTTTTAAAGGTCAGAAGTCTGTATTTTTACTTTATGGGAATCATTGGCAACAGTAGAAGGTAAACAATTGGAAGAAAAAAAAAATGAAAAACCAATCATTTTAGCAAAAGGCGTCATTGGCAAATATTTTAATGGTACATCTACCATATATATATATATCTTATATATCTTATATATTTATAATTTTAATCATGTTTTATAATATCAGGTTTCATGCTCTCAACAACGCAATCAACAACTTTAGAAATCAATCCAGATCTGCCATCATCAAAAGAACTCTTGGATTTGTATAAAACTTTTAATGCTTTACTGAGATTTTTTTTTCATCTCTTCATTTTACTTATTAAATATTTCAATTTACAGGTCCAATCAAATTATTCTTCAACATGCATCATCTACTTTTGATACATATTTGATGACAAATCTACAAAATATCAATACATCTGAACTTTCATTGGGAGAGGTAATAAATATGATCATTTAATATTCCGATTTATTTTTAATACATTATTTTTTATACATTTCAGGTAAAGTACTACTCTACAAGAGTGATAATAAAAGGACTAAATGAAGAAGGAAACATATGGTACAATTCATGCAATACATGTAAATCAAAAGTTTTTATTATTGATGGTATTGCAAAATGTTCTAAATGTTCAAAAGAAAATGCTGAATATACCTTGAGGTAATATTTTAATATAATGTTATCCTATTTGAATTAAATAATCTAAACTTTATAAGATATTTGAAAAATATTTATGCAGGTATCTTATAAAATTGCGTGTTGAGGATAATAGTTCATCTGCAATTTTTACAGTTTTTGATAATGAAGTTGAACAAATTATTGGCATGCCAGTTGCAAATTTAGAGAATATAAAGGTAAATTTTTTTTATGTCATTTTATTTATATTATAACTTATATATGCATATGCTTATATATTTTTTCCTTTTTAATGTAGGCATCCAACATAGAAGATTATAATAACATTATCAAAAATATTTGTGATAAGGAGCTGATATTCTCAGTAAAGGCTCAAGATAAACAATTTGGCAATCGAACCTTTCGTTCAATTACAGTCCAATCTGTAAAAAAGGTTTCTGATGAAGTTATTGAGATCGAGCCTAAAAGAATCAAATTAGAAGAACTTTAAACTTTTATCATTATTCATGTTTGACATAAATATTTTACTATTGATACTCTAAATATGTATTTCTTTTTTCTCTGTCTCTCTCTCTCTCTCTGTCTCTCTTTTTTTTCTTTATTGTAGGTTATAGCAATTTTAAGAGTTTATGATTTGAACATTATGTTGAATATCTTTTTTAATAATTTACTTTGTCTTTCTTATTTCAAATTAGAATAGTATGTATTTCTTATTTCTCTGTCTCTCGCTCTCTCTCTTTTTATTTTTCTTTCTTGTAGGTTATAGCAACTTCAAAAGTTGACGACATTCGTTAGATTTAAACATTATGTTGATTATCATTTTTTAAAAATTAACTTTTTTTCTCGTGCAGATGGTATGTCTGAATAATGGTTGCTTATTTTGTATAGCACACTTAAACATGCCATGCTGTAGCTTGACTGCATTATTAAATGAAGGCTGTTGTTTCTTTTTTTCGCACCACAAAATACTGCAGATTGTTGTTAATCATTTGATTATTAATGTTTCTTGCTCACATGTGGCTGTGCATGTGTGTTTTTATCTTGCGCCTCCTAGATCCATATTAATTCATTTTTAGCAATGATTTTAGTCACGTGATTTAAGTAACAACTTGAATAGATGGTGCCATTGTTAGGGCATCAAGGGAAATGTTTTTTGTGCGGTCAGGTTGGGCATCTTGCCGTAGAGTGTAGAATCAAGTCTAACGAACATGCTTCTGGTAAGTATGGCATCGATACAGAGTTTATGGCAAGTATGACTTGAAAAACCTCAGGATTTGTATTACAGTTTTCTTCTTTGTCAAACTAAACTGTCATTTTGTCTCTTTACCAAGTAATATCTCAAATTTTAGTAACTTGGATGTCTTTTTTTTAATCTCCGTTAACTTTTAAAATTCTGAAATCTTAAACTTACTGTTAAATCTAATATGATGGTGTTTCTTTTGTTAAAAGAAATTGCATGAAATCCTCTTTCATGGTTCACCTGCATATTGAAACAAAAGACACTGTCTGTACCTTTCTTTTGAATATTTTGGAACCTCTAAATTAGCGGTGGCAAAATGCTCATGACCGAACCAGCTTCTTACTAATTAATCCCAATGGAGTTCCGTATTGCTAAACAAAACATTTTCAAGTTTCCAGTTTGGGTTAAGCTTGCCAGGGCAGTTTATGGTGAAGTATTACATTTAAATGGCTTGCATCTTTTAGTTCACAATTTTTCAAATTAATATCACCTTCCCTGGAAACTTTCTTTTGTTCCTCCTGCATGTAATTATTTCTTGCATAGAACCACAAGATGGTACCTTTTGCTCATTTCTGCTACACTAGAGAGATGATTGCAGCTTGTCAAAAATTATTTTTTTTCATTGTTTGGCTTTATGCTCAGACTGAGTGACACAGGTTTATCAAGATTACTATTCCTTGTTGAAGCCTTCACGAGCAGATCAATTGACATGGATGAATAAGTAATACCTGCTGAAATTCATTTCACAAACTGTTTTCTTGGAGCATGTGATATAATTTTTGAGGATTCATCTGAATCACACTTTTAACTTCCTTGTGTGTCCCTGCAAATACATATTTATAATATTGGTCAAGTTTTGTGATTTTTTTTCTTACATATATTGAGAATCAAGGTAATCCAGGGTGTGTAGCACAGTTTTCTTGATATTTTATTTTATCACATTTTTATTTGGTTATAACTTTTTTTTTTCTGCTACAAGATAGAGCTTTCCATAGCTTGATTTGTTAGAGACTTATGATTGTAAGATTATTGTCCAATCTTTCCGACGGAAGAGAGTTTATAATACCCAAAAAAATCTTTGATAACCTTACTTTTCTTACAATACTGTCTAATTTAAATCAAATCTAATCAACTGATCTATGAAAAAATCTAAATAAAATTCATAATTAATCTAAATAATCAATTTTGGTGATCTGGAATCTTTGGATGTCCTGCATGTTATGAGACAACGACGGCTGCCATTAAAATAGGGATTCATACGTGGCTATCAGTAGAAAGCTTCTCTACTTGCTTTATTTGATGGATTCTATTACCATCTGAATCCTATCTCTATTATTGGTCTCTCATTCTTTACTTTTGGAATTTTTTCTGTCCGTTTGGGTTCTGAATGTTTCATAACGTGTAGAGTTGCATTATTTTTTTCTGAAGTTCCAATAACATTTCCTTTTTGAGTAGTTACAGATGTATATTTTGAGTAGTTACAGATGTATATTTATAGCAGATCAGCAGATGAGATTGTTGTGGAAGAAGCATGACTCGTTGGCTTGTCATACTACATTTTTTTGTCGTTGTTTATTATCAAATTTTAATTGCATGGGAATTAAATTTAGAATTGTAAAGAGTCAGGTTTCTTTCCTTTGTAGTAGCTTGTGTATGCAATGGAAAGAAGGCTCAGTTTCTTGCTTGCAAACTAAATTGCGCTTATTCTCATCATTAATTTCCTTAAATGTTCAATTGTCTGTCTCGATTCTAATTTTTATGTATGCTGGTGCATTCATAAATAAGAATTTGCCTCTAAATAGGATAATAAAGTTAAAGGATTTGACCATACGTAGTTGTTGTTATTGCTTCTGTTGCATTCTGACAATTGCTGGCTATGAGAAGGAAAAATTCGAACCGCACTGAATGGGGATTTTTTTTTTATATGACAATTGTATAATTAGAACTTTGTTTTGGTTATTAAATATTGTTCTTAATGATATGGCCGTTATAAAGATTTCTGTAATAAACATAGCATTATCCTGCAGTTAAGAGGGACACATGAAAATATAATCCCATATACATTAATTAAAAATATATGAAGTTTAAATAATAAGTAGTTGAACTCACCAATAGACATAATTTTATTCTCTCTTCTATTCATGTACTTCCTTAAATGTATGGTAGGCAAACAAGCAAAAACCTTTGCTTTAGTACATATCCAATCAGTGCTTCTGTGCTGATTATAATATGTTCTGATATGTTCCTCATAACATTCTCAGCTTATTTACTTCCATTTATCACTACACCACTATATGACACAATTCACGCTTTTATTCTTGCCAACCTTTTGTCGTAGCCCATTGCAGATGTTATCTGTATATATACTCTGTATGCTTTTCAGACCTCTCAGCCTAACATTTCATATCTCTCAAGTTGCTTCTTATGGTTGTGCAACAGCCATTCGATCTATTTGAAGCTTTTTCCAAAGGGACTTTTGAATTGGGTTTCTATCTTATGAATATTGGCAGAAGCTTGAATTTTTTTGCAGAGATTAATAATCGTACAAATTCATGAAAAATTTCAATTATCATCTACGTTAAAAGTAAAGATGCTATTGTTCAATTTGATTTTAATCAAATTGGTATTTTTTAATTACATCTCAACAATCTTTGTTTTAAGTTTAATGTTTAAAATATATGATTGAATTTCCATTTATGTCGATTGGTTCTTAAATAAATTTTGTTTTTTGCAGTATCAATTTTCATACCACGATTCCTCGCTACAAATGCAACTGATTATTGGAGGTAATATTATATCAAAATTTTTTAAAACCGCCAATGCCGGTCCCAAGCCCGGATGAAAAAGGTTGAGGGTTTGTTTTTATTACGATAAACAAAAATTATTGGTGAAATCTTACATTAATTTTCTTTCCAATATAACATGGTCGTCCCATGACTTGAGATGTGTATAAATTAACCATATAAACTAGGGATATGACCAACTATCAATTTTTTCCTCTCCAACACCATTTCTATCTACTTCATTTTGTAATCTCTTCTCATGGGAATATCACCTTATTGTGATGAGAATGGCCTTAAGAATGGCCTTTGGACTCCTAAAGAAGATCAGAAGTTGGTTCATTACATCCAGAATCATTGCCATGGCACTTGGAGAGCTCTTTCTTGTGGGGTTCTTATTCATAGGTTTGCAGTGATGGTGGGATAATGTAATTGTAATGGTATCGTGAGGCAAAACTTGCAGTTCTTTAACGATGAAAATATAGTAATGATGTGCACATTTATTCGATGAAGCGGCAACTCCCGGATTTGAAAATGTTCTTTTGATCTGACAATTTGATGAGGTGGCTTGTCAATTGGCACTCGAGTTGTTATGAGGAGTAGGTAGTCATGATGTGCACAGATTTGTACATATCTTTGTGTTAAAGTTGGTCACCTTGTACATACATTTTACAAAATTTGATGAATCTATTTTTACAGGGTAAGCAGTAAAAATCTAAGCATACAAGTCTGGAAGTTCTCAAGGTTGATGAGTCATTCATGTCTATTGTTTACTGAGATCTGCATGCTTGAAATACTATTCATTCTGTTTAGATTTTCATTAGATGCCTAATTCTTGAATCCGGAAGATTAAACAACTCATTTTTTTAACAAAAAAACAGAGTCAGGTTATGCTTTGATTGTTCCATACGTATTCTGAGTGCAAAAATCAAGTTGACATGTTACACTTTGAACTTCCAGTGCTTCGTAGCTTTTTGCCACTCTAAGTTTTTTTTTTGGTTTGTTTGTTTAGGTTTGTGTTCACAAAACTCTTTATTGTTCTTGGAAAATAAAGGAAGCATCATGAATCTTTAAAGATTTTCAGTGAGATGCGAGTAATAATTTTTTTAGACTACTTTATCCATTCAAAGTGACATTAGTTTTGCTTATTAAGATTAAAGCTTTCTACAGGTTTGTCCTGGGTTCTGCAACATATGGAGCTTATTGGGTTCAGACCCACAGAAACAACGTATGGGTTAGCCATGGAAGTAAGTCCTAACCAGTTATGATTAATTTTACACCTGTGATCAAAGTTGATTTAGTTATTCGCCATCATTCTTGAGTTGAACCAATTCAATTGCTTACTCTATAACTTTTAAATGTCATTTATTTGTTACAGGTTCTATGTTATATTCAAAGTCTTTACATTGGTTGATTACGGTCCTTCTATTTCGATGCAAATTGTTTAATAATTTCCATTTTTTGGGGGTCACAAGCCACAAGCTTGTGGGAAATAAAATTTGAGTGCCAATCCTACACCAATGAGACTTGTGATCTTGGCCCTCTTGTTATTGGTTTATTATTCTTATTCTTTTCTTATTTGAATATAGTGTTTTCTTATACATCTCCTTTATAAAACAGATGCAGATGTGGATTTGAGTCGGGATGGAAAAAGAAGCTCTCTCCCGGTAGTTGTGCTGAGCTCCCTGTTAGTCTATAATCAAACTTCAAGGTAACTAAGTTGTGTTATGGTTTTTATCAATCAAGAATCAAGGCTTGCTACATATTCCTTGCGGATTACAGCATTATTGTTTTCCCTACTGAGCCAATGAAGTTTCTTTTCGAGATGAAGTGATGAGTATTACAAGAATATTTTGGCTCTACCGACTCCTTTTCTTTTCTAATAATGATGAAATATCAAAAAGGCTTGCTACATATTCCTTGCGGATTACAGCATTATTGTTTTCCCTACTGAGCCAATGAAGTTTCTTTTCGAGATGAAGTGATGAGTATTACAAGAATATTTTGGCTCTACCGACTCCTTTTCTTTTCTAATAATGATGAAATATCAAAGATTACCTAAGTTCTTTTAGCAACCTATCCTATATTATTTCTTTTTTAAGTTTTAGTCTTAGGCTTTGTTTGGGATAATTTTCTTACTATTTTTTTTTTAGATTGCAATCACATTTTTTTATTTTATTTTTGGACATTTTAGAATTGGGTAAATTTAGTTATGATTATATTTGATTCGATCATTTTTAATCAGATGAATTCAGTGTATACTTGAGCTGAGATAATATAAATTAAATGATATTCTCTCAACCGCATAATATATTTTGGACGATAGGGATTTAATGTAAAGAAAATCAGATAGCTTTTATAAAATCAGATTATAAATTAAATATTAGTCGTCCAAAGTGCTAGATGTTCAATGGGTTCCAAGCATAGAATGTATGGAGCAAACCTCAATTGTAGGATATATGGATCATATATATTATTGTTCAGTTTTGTTGGATCTAATTCAATTTATTAAGACTTTATATTTAGATTAAATTAAATAATTTTTATTTAATGAGACGTTATAAATATAACAAAAATTTCCTAACAGTTGTTTTGTATAATATTAAATCATTATGATATTAAACCCACGGACTTAAGGCCAATACACAAATAAATACTATTTTATCTTCCTCTCAGCCAACAGATGCTTTGTTTCAATTAATGGATGGCTGAAATATATAAGATTTTGATGACTCTTATCATACATTATCCTATTCGTACAAAGCAAATCATTAAATAAATTTGAATATTTTATTTTGAACTATTTGTATAATCACATCCCAAACGAAACAAAACATCCCATTTCATTCTTATCTAATATCTTCAACTACTATATATGGATAAACTCTTATACTATTTACTATCTCCCGCGGTCCTCTCCCTCTCCTTTTTCTCTCGTTGACACACCCTACGAATCTTCACCTGTCCAACTCTCAGGCGACCCAGCGCCAACCAACCTCGGTACCGCCTTCCTCGCCCTCCTCCTACCCTACAAGAATCCCGATCAACCAACCTCCACTTCTCAACCAATCGATCCTAACCATTCTAACGGTCCCTACCGCCGGACATCTCTCACGCACAGGTAACTTCTTTAATACCATGTTGTTCCTTCTTATGCCATCTCTTACTCTCCTTCCCACCCTCCATGGATCCTACCACATTTTATATTCTTCCTTCTTTTTCATTCTCTAATATTTCTTTTCCAACTTTGTTCCCTACCTCATCTTCCTCTCCACTTCTTCTTCTTATTCTTCTTTATAAAATATGTGCTTTAAAATATTATGTTTTTAAAGTACTTCTGAGAAAAATGAAAGATTAGCATAAGCACAATCATGATTATTCTGAGTTTTATTAATTCAATGTTCAATAAGTTCAAATGTCACTATAATTTTATACAACATACATTTTTAAAATATAATATTATGATAACACGATATAACAATATGATTTATTTTTACCTTTAATACTATTATTATCAAATCACAATTATATTTTGATAATGTGTTACTATATATTGTTACATAATAATATTACTCTTCTTCAATAGTCGAAAAATATGTAAATCCTTTGATAATATTACAATTAAGAATTATTAAACTAATAAATTTCATACACGTTATATTATTTATATAGCTATTACTCCCTTATTTCATCAATAACTTTTCTCGTGCTTTTTGATCATATATTTCGCCATAAAGATTATGTTATAATTTCCTTGCTATTTTGTGATCATTTGTTTTTTTCTGAGCAAATGATTTGGGTTTGGGGATCTTCACCATCAATGCTGTTTGGTTATTTCTTTTATTTTTGTTTTCCTGAGGATGAATTATATCAAACTTTTATGCTTCTGAAAGACGATGATTCATCGCATGCTTCTATTTTAATTTACTTAAACTCAATCATATCATGTAAGAAATAATATCTTCATTATCATCTTACCTGACAGTATTAAGTTGTGGAGGGATGCATAAACAAATAAATTAACACTTGATCAATTTTGCATGCTTGGCACTTCCATGAGATTTTATTATTTAATAATAGAGTGAGAAGAACTCCAACCATATTTAGCATTTTTATTTCTTGATATGCTATCACTTCTGTTAGCAATCTACTATTAATATTGTTGGCAGTCTACTTTTAATATACCACTTGTTTTCTCATATGGTACTTCTACAGTGACCATTAGAGGAAAAATATTTCTTCTCTTTCAAAGACAAATTGGTGTACTCAATTAATCTAATTGATTATGGTTATTATGACATTTTTTTTTAATTTTATTCACGATGTAACAATATGATTTATTTTTACCTTTAATACTATTATTATTAAATCACAATTATATTTTTATAATGTTTTACTATATATTGTTACATAATAATATTACTCTTCTTCAATACTCTAAAAATATGTCAACGCTTTCATAATATTACAATTAAGAATTATTAAACTAAATAAATTTCATACACATTATATTATTTATATAGCTATTACTCTCTTATTTCATCATAAGAAATACAAATAATATATAAGATTTAAACAAATTGTTAAAAGGACGACTTATTAATAATAAATTATGTATTTTGTATTTTTTTAATCCTTTTATTACAGTAGGTTGAACTTGCCTTTATTCTATCATCTATCTCAATTGTGTAATAGGTTTTCAACTTTTCATGTATTTATGTTCCTAATTTTTATTGTTTTTAATTTATCTTTATCTTAGATGGGCTCACTTGAAATATACGATCATATTTCTTCTGTTGATTTATCTAAAAATCAAAATATTGTAAAGAAGAGGAAGATGAATACAGAAGAATTTCTTGAGGAGGAGGAGTTCGATTCAAATGCGAATAATACCAAACTCTCTATAGAGGACAGAAAACAAGTCTTTAAAAGATTCTACATGAAGAAAGATTATGTTTGCCTTGAGAGGATAAATAGAAGAATTGTGAATATTTTGGATGGACTACAATTGCACATTGGCGTTTTTAATTCTATGGAACAAAAAAAAATTGTCCAATTCATCTATGAATTGCAAAACAGAGGAAGGAACAATGAACTTGAAGGTATGTTTACAATTCTACATTTTTTATTTTACATTCATTTAGAAAGTTTTCTTATATATATTCTTATTATATTTATATCATCATATTTGAAGTTACTTATATAAACAAATATTAAAATATGACTTCATATTCATATTTATCTAAGTTTAGGACTATATATACTTGCTTATGTTTTTCTTAAGTACTTCCTTAATTAATTCATTTAAAAGTTTAACATTTATTTTTCCTATCAACTGATATATAAGTTTATTCGCCAATATTTTTATTATCCAATATACAAAATTGTCACGTTATACTATAAAACATATCTATTTTTATTCAAAAGAAATTCTTTAGATGACGTTTAAATTTTCTTGATTGATACTCACAACATCTGAGCAATAATTGCTTAATTCAAATTCATTAACACCTACCATCAAGATTTGTATTTAATTTAGCCTCAATTACTTTCTTATGTTTTTTGCTCTCTCTAAGATTTTTATAAGTTTTATGCATGATACAATTTTGTTAACTAAATGCCATAAAAATATATATTTCTTTTATAATACTTATTTAACCATATGAGATGTTCATTTTTTTTATCTTTTCTTTACAATTTTATGGAATCTTATCATCTATAGGAACTGATAAAATTTAAAATATTTTTTTAGAGCACACATATTCTGAACCAAATAAATGGATGCGTGGCAAAGGACGAGTGACAATACAATTCGGATGTTGTTATAACTATGCGGTTGTAATTTAAACTTATAATTATTTTTCTTTTTTCATTTAAAAATAAATATAAAACTAACCATGATATTTATTACAGGAAAAGAACGGGATCCCTCCTGGTATTCTTCCTAATGGAATTGTCGATCCTATTCCAAATCTCTTCAAGATTATGATAAACCGATTAATTACTTCACTTGTTTTGCCAATTAGTTGTGTACCTGATAGCTGCATTATTAATATTTATGAACCTGGTGACTGCATACCACCTCATATTGATAGTCATGATTTCATAAGGCCATTTTGTACTGTGTCATTTTTAAGCAAGTGTAATATAATATTTGGACACAAGATACAAATTGTTGGACCTGGCGAATTCATTGGATCAGCTTCAATTCCCCTTCCTGTTGGGTAAGCATAAGATATTATTTTTTTTCAAATCATATTTAAAATTTTTTAGTACGTTTTAACTTATAATATTTTATGAATATTACATAATTTAATACCATTTATATTGTTAAATTCTAATATCACATATTCAGATCTGTGCTTGTCTTAAATGGTAATGGAGCTAATCTTGCAAAGCATTGTATTCCTGCAGTTTCCTACAAAAGGTTCATAATTTAATTTCATTTTCAATTATACATCTATCTTGTATTTCTTATTAACTAAAAGTTTTTTTCTTAAATGCTGTAGGATTTCTGTTACTTTTAGAAAGATGGATAAGGCAAAGCGACCATATAACTTCAAGCTTGACTCAAAATTTCAGAATATAAAGTCTTCTGATTTTAGTGATGCTTCTTAATCATACCATACAAAAAAGGAGCGCCCTTATAGGATGACAATATCTAATAATTGTTCTTTTTATAATGGTTCCATTTCCATCTGTCATATTACATGTCTACTATATTTTTCATTTTATCTTCACTTAACAAATGCCATATTTCGTGTTTGTTGTATTTTCCATTTTATCTTCACTTAACAACTGTTATATTTCGCATATGTTTGGTAATTTTATGATTGTTCTGACACTCAAGATATTTTAATTACATAGTATATTTAATGTTTACATTACCTTAATTCTTCTGTAAATGCTTCAAGCATTTTAAATTGCCCAATTGCTTTGCGTCAAACTTGATTCTGTAAATGCTTCAAGCATTTTAAATTGCCCAATTGCTTTGCGTCAAACTTGATTAACTTCCTTAATTCCTTTAACTATTGATAAAAACACATATTTCTTCGGAATTTTTTCAATCTTTTAAAACTAAATTTTTTTTTTCTTCAAGATAAAATTTCAAAAAAAAAAAATTTACAAAATTTTCTTAAAAACAGTAAAAAAAATAGTTATAAAAAATTGTCTCAAAGGAAACTATAATCGTTCATTGCTTCTTTAGAAATTTAGCAAGCAATGATTTAATAGGACTTATATGCCACATCTAACTGGGTTGATCCTAACTATTGTGTGAGAATCTCCCCACTTATGTCAAACATTTATTTTTATCTTGTTTTATGAAAGTATAGTAGATATATAGATGATACAAACATTGCACTTTATTCTATTACCATATATATATATATATATATATATATATTTATATATAGTCAAATAGAATTTTATATTAATAATAAACTTATCATTAAGATGATCATTATTATGATTCTATTACCAATAAATTTATTAATTCATGTAACTAAAAAAATATAAATTTATATTTATAATATTTATATTTATTTTTTTAATTTATGCATTTGCATTTGGGAGAAAATACATTATGATTTTTTATTTTTAAAACATTCATAATATGAATATTTTATTTTTAAATTTTTATTAACGTGAATTTAATGCACGCACAATGAAACTAGCATCTTATATATTATCTGTACAAGACATTTTTTTTAAATTTTTTTATTTATAAACTTTTTCCTTCATGTAACCAAAAAATATAGTATGTCATTTTATCTGATTTTTTATTCTTTAATTTTTATTCAACTGCGGTTAGTACATGTGCAACTATTAATAAGAAAATTTCTTGCATAATTTTGTTCTAACTTTGTTATGTACTATTTTATTTTTAAATTTTTATTCACGTGCACCATGTGCACGTGCATTTAAAACTAGTAAACATAAACGTTGAATGTTAAATATTGATTTAACCAGAAGCTATCTGTGTGGGTGTAATGGATGAAAACATGTTCGAAAGATTAGGATAGTGACAATCGATGCTTCATAAACATAGTCGCTACGAGGATTGTTCACTTTAGGGTTATTTTGACCCTGAAAATTGCACTATTAAACTGTGGAAAAACAGGAGTCTTTAATATAACCAAACATTCCTATGGTTACATCCTTTCAAAATGAAATTATAACCACAAAAAAAAAGAAAACAATTAAAAAAAACTGAAATATTATCTTCATTTTGACAGTTATCCACATATCCACCATTAACTTCCTCTTGATAGTTATACACATCTCAAGTTGGCTACCCGTATCATCTAGATGATATGGGTTTATCAACAAATTCCTCCCTTAAACTCAAAGTCCCTCCATCATTCATGTCGATTGTCATTTTACATTTTTTGAATAATATTGTAGGTAACGACTTGGTAAATCGATAGCCTCTGTTTGTTGGAGATTTAGTTTGCGGAGCATATTACTTAGCCAAACTGCATCACACACACACAATAATGCTGTCACGTATTCTGCTTCACATGTCGAAAGTGCCACAATCAGTTGTTTCTATGATAGCCATGTAAATGCCACTCTCCTATAAAAAATATGTACCCCGATGTACTCTTTCGACCATCTATGTCTCCGCACCAATCGCTGTTTGAGTAACCCACCAATCTATATTTCTGTCTTTGAATAAAATAACCCAAGTGATTATGTTCCTCGGATATATTGTTAAATTCCTTTTAGCGCCTTCCAATGCGTGTAGATCGACTCTTCTATGAACCGACTTATCACTCCAACGTTGTAAGATATGTCTAGCCTTGTGCATGTGAGATAATACAGACTTCCCACCAAACTTCAATATTTTATTGCATCGACTCGATCTCCATCATCAGATCTTGAGAGTTTAGCACATGGTTCCATCGGTGTTGTTACTGGATTACGATTTTCCATCTTGTTCTTCTTTAGGATGTCTTTTGAGTATGATTCTTGTGATATAAAAATTCTTGACTTTTCTTGTCTAACTTCTAGACCAAGAAAATACTTCATCAAACCCAAATGTCATCTTGAATTCTCGTTCCATCTCACCTTTGAATTTATTAATCATCTCGCCATTATTCCCCATGAAAAGGTCATCAGCGTAAACACCGACAAACAACAAGCTATCTCCTTTCTTCTTCACATACTGGGCATGCTCATATGGGCATTGAATGAACCCATTCTTCTTGAAATACATGTCGATACGAGTATTCCAAGCTCGAGGTGAGGGGAAAATTATGTGTCGATACGCAGATTCTGATTTCTCCTATTTTGTAATTGAATACTGCATTGAAAATAAAGTACAGTCTCAGGAGACTGACACAATATTCTACAATGGATTCAATACTAAAATAGAGTTTTGAAAAATAATATTTCTATGATCAAACACAATTCAAAGGATAACATATCATCTCGAGAGGTGAACAAGAAATTCTGTAGAATGCGTTTAAAAATAAAAATATAGTTTTGAAAATCTATCCCTTCTTTTAATTAGATGTAACAAGAGGAATATTATATCATCTTAAAAGATGAACATAATGCTCTTCAAGACATTTAAAAATAAGAAGGAGTTTTATAAAATTCATCAATTCTAAGATCGAATATAACAAGTGGAATATTATCTGGAAAGACAATAATAATATTCTACAAGTATATTTAAAATTAGAAATTAGTTTTTAAACAAGAGGAACATTATATCAACTTAAAAGACGAACATAATGTTCTTCAAGACATCTAAATATAAGAAGGGGTTTTATAAAATTCATCATTTCTAAGATCGAATATAACAAGTGAAATATTATATTATCTGGAAAGATAATAATAATATTCTATAAGTATATTTAAAATTAGAAATGAGTTTTTAAAAGACATTTGCGTTCCCAAATCCATATAGAGGCAAGCCCTTATAGTTAATTACATCTTAGGAAGGATACTCCTAAGAAAACTCTCGATTAAAGTGATGATTTCATACCCTTTGATTACAAAATAGAAGACAAGAAAAGGAGTAGGAGTTTTTTAAGGAGAAAGCTCAATGTTGAACAGTTCTTAGCGAATCAATGGAAGAAAAGTAGGAGGTGCCGGATTCTGAGAAGCTCAAAAGAAACCTCAGTCTACCTTATGTTAGGTTTTACATTATAGGAGAGAAATGTTATATTTGAGTTGGCATTTTATTAAAAATTTGGGATTATATTCTCAGAGGGTGAGGACTTAAAATTTAAAAATCTGTCTCAGAACCTAAATCTAATTTGGGTACTACAAAGTAGTGACCCGAACCTAGCTAATGAAGTGTAAATCTGGACTTACCCCGGCCTGGATTGGGGAGCCAGCTAACCACATAAGCGCTTTAAAACCATGTGTCCAGTCTCTTTATGAAAGATGGGTAGGGACGTTATTTAAGTTTTGTGAAAATGGGAGCCGACATCTAAGACAATTTCTAATTGGCCCCTCAACTTATGTATAGGGTGAATGATGCTTGAGAGCAGAATGCAATTAAAATTTTAGACTCTTTTAATTTGTATCTAATGCAATGCATGCTAATTGACTCGAATGCACAAAATGATTATGAAGCAGTTTTAAAATCAGGCTTAGAAAATATATTTTTCCCAAGAGATTGCACAACATTCCCTTGACAGAACTGTACCCTAATAGGTCAGGTGGTCTGCCAGAACCCGTAGGTGGGGATTTGCCTAACAAGAAAGAGAAAGTAACTATATGCATATGCTGACTCTCAGCGGTCCCGAGCTTACTTCTTAGATCGTTAGAATTTCTATGTGAGCCTAAAAATTTTATTAAAATTTCATGTATAAAAATTTTATTCGTACCCTCACAAAAACTCTGATCGTATTCAGGCTAAAATAAAATACGGCATGTAAGAAACCTGAAAAAAATAAGCAATTCTACTACACAAGCAATGTAAACAATCAAATTTAAATTATCCAAAATATAATGTCCAAAATCCATATGACAAGTGTTATTTTACTTACAACCCAGGGTCTGCTGAAAAAGTAAAGTGGCCGGGTACCATTGACAACAAACCCTGATTCTAATTCTAAGACTGACGCAAGTGATTTTGGAATGGGATATCTCTTCTTTTCTTCACTTCTTCGTCTTCTCTCCTTGGTCTCCTTCCTTTAGTCTTCTTTCCTTTGTCTTCTTTCCTTTTACGAGCTCCTTGTGTTCGTCGATTTTGGATACTCAAATGAAAAGAAACTCACTCCAAAGGGGTATTTTCTTTTCCCTTTGGATATTAAAATCATCCTATCTTGGCTTTCAAAATAAAAGAAAACATTCTCCTAAGGGATATTCTCTTCTCTTTGGATTCCAAATTGGATGTGATATCCCAATTTTGAATCACTTTCACATTACAACTCTTTTTAAACACACTTACATTACAACTCAGATAAAAAAAAATCTAGACCACCTGCAAGGTTATTTTTTTTTTCTAGACCACTTGCAAGGTTATCCTAAGCAATTTATAATTAAATCATCCCAAGCAGTTATATATTGACATTTTTTAAATTCACCAGCCACACTTAGTCATGCTTTTTTTTTAAAGGGGGCATAGCATTTTGTACATGCAGAGAATTCTATCAAGTTAAATCTTTAATTTGCCCCCTTTGATTTAGCCCTATACGAGCATAGCCACCTGTAGAAAATTCTGTATGCATCCAGATCGTTCCTAACCTAGGAGTAATCTATCATCCATCACATCATATCATAGAGAACAGTGAGTAAATAAACACTTATATCAATCACAAACAGCATGCAGTAAAAATCGAGAGAGTCCGTCACACAGCAGCAAGAAAGTAAACATCGGCCTAATCTAGAGCTAGAGTCAGTTGTCCTAACAAACAGATCTAAGTGTATGCGGTAGGCTGTGTGATTTAGATATATCCTAAGTTAATTATTAGTTAAAGTTTTCTAACTAATTGAAATTTAATTTGTTGAAAGGTCAAGAAAATTTTATGTTTAAATTTAAATTTTAATATTTTTCATATTTTATAAGTTCATTTTAAGTTAAATTTTAACTATTAAAATTGATTAATGAGATTGGTTATTTATGATATTAACAATTTTAATCGTTAGATTCTTTAATTTAATGGTTTATTGAAGTTTTAGTGATTTATTAGATTTTTGATGATTCATTAATTTTAAATGATTTATTGAAATTTTAATTGATTTATCAAAGTGTTAATGTTTTATTGAATTTTTAAAGATTTTATTGGATTTTTAATAATTTATTAGATTTTTTGGTTACTATTTATTTCATTCGAGGATATTTCGCATTCTATTTATAATTGATTATGGGGAGAGTTTAACGAATAGAGTTTGATTCTTAAGGGTCTTTTATTTTAGAATATATTTATTATTTAAATTTGTCATTGTTTTATGTATATTTTGTATTCTAGGTTTTAGTTTTAATCTCAATAGATTTTATTTAGTTATTGTTTGATCATGAGATGATTAAAATATTAATTAAATTCAATTTTAAATTTATGTTCAAATTTAATCTCTTAGTGGTTATGTGTGTTAATTATGATTTGAGGGTTATGTAATTTTTGTGTAGTTTTATCTGAATTATCATTAGTGTATTTGAAATTTTCATTAATTGATTGTTTAATTTTGATTAGCTTTAATTAAGGTTATATCAATAATATACACTAATCCTAAGGAGAATGTCATTAAATTTTTTATATTCTGTGTTTCTACCATAAAGTGTACATGCATCCTAAGTCTAAATTTTCTAACTCAGTCCTTAATTTTTGTCATTAAATATCACTAATGTTGTATGGTATGAAAAAGTTTGTTATCACTAACCCTTAGGCTATGTTGCACCGATACAGATACGGCAACACGGATACGACACGATACGGATACGGGACACGTCAATTCTTTAAAATACAGGATACGGGTACGACGCAGATACGATGCGAATACGACATTATAATATATAAATCATACATAAAAAATAAAGAAAGAAATCAAAGTGTAATATTTGAAATGACAAAAAAAAATGAAAGCAACATCATTTGTAGCATTGTATCTTATAATATCAAAAAAAAAATAAGCATTAAATATTTAAATGTCTAGTACAACAACAAAAATAAAAATATAAATTGTCTAGCACATGAAGTTTCAACTATTCAACAGAAGGAATGATGGGATTAACTTCTTCAATGGTTTGTCTTTGAACTTCTATATCTCTTCAATAAATATCATAGCTTCCAATTCAGGCTCATCAAGTGAAAGATTAGCAATTTCTAATATTCACATATCCTCAAGAGATTCAAATCCATCTCCAGCAACATCCCACATCTTGTTGTCTCCTTCCATATAAATTGGAGTTTTTCTTGAGAGAAGCCGAAGGTTTGTATGCACATAAGCTAAATCTTCACCCGTTGTGGAGTAATTTTATTTCTCTTCATTGATAGAAAAGTCCCCCTTAAACTTAAGGGAAAATTCTATAAGATGGTGGTGAGACCTGCAATGCTTTATGGTGCAGAATGTTGGCCATTAAAAGAGAAGCACAATACTAAGTTATGTGTTACGGAGATGAGGATGCTCAGGTGGATGAGTGGATTTACTCTTAGAGACAGGATACGAAATGAGCATATACGTGAAAAGGTTGGAGTAGCTCCAGTGGAGGTTAAGACTAGAGAAAGTCGCCTTAGATGGTTTGGTCACATAAAACGGCGGCCTTCCGATGACCCAGTTAGGAAAGTAGAGGTATTAGATTTGACTTATGTTAAAAAAGATAGAAGTAGACCTAAAAAGACTTGGTTAGAAAATATTAGAAATGATCTTTCTTTATTAGATTTAAACGAGAATTTGACTTTGAACCGGACACAATGGAGAAAAAGGATTCATGTTGCCGACCCCACGTAGTGGGACAAAGGCTTGTTGTTGTTGTTGTTGTTGATTAGATAACAAGTATGTGCTCCAATTTCTTTCACAACAAGAAGAGGATGAAACTTGGCCAAGTAATTTTATGGCGATTATTTGAAGTAGAGGTGCTGAAGCTCCATGTATAATCCACCACATTTTTGGATCAATTCTCCACCTATCACGTAATGACTCTTGGTCACAAAAATCCTCTAAATAACCAAAAAAATTAGCAAGCTCAATATTGACACTTCTTCTCTCCTCATTAGAAAAATAATGCTTCAAATATGTCTTCCTCATATTTGAAATTTCTAAATATTTCTGTGGAGAAACTCTTTGAGGATCCTCTTAAAGTCATTCTTTACTTGAATATCTTCAAATAACATTAAAAGCAAATAATGAAAAAATGTTGAAATTAGTAAACAACAAATTGTGAATTAATAATGAAAAAATGTTGAAATTTACCTGGGATTTAGTGAGTGAGCCAATCAATATAAAGGTGTATTACTTTTGCTCCACCTATCTTCTAGAATAGCATAAATAACATCCCAAAAGCTTTAATTTTCATGAAGTGCCTTCCTCTCATGTCTATATATAATTTCTTTTACTTTGGCTAACATTGAATCCCACATCTCATAAATGAGATGTAAACAGGACTTATCCGTATCAGCTACTCTCAACATCTCATATATAGGATAACATGTCAATGGAATGCGGCCGACTCAAAACTGCATAATAATAAAATAATAATACACTTGACCTATATGGACAAACTATACTAAAGAAAGTTGAGCTAAAGGCTAGAAGGTAGCCCGAACCAACAAAGATTAATATGCATGACGTCCAGGTGTTTGACATGTCATCAAGATCTTATAGGCTTGACATTACAGGATGAAAGGAATTGTATGTGTAGTTGTGATCGAATAATTATCTATCAAATACCATGAGCATATGTAATTGGTTGCACTACATCATTAAGGCGAATCCATTTGGACTATGTCTCAGAGTGCTACACATTGAAGAACCTCAAATTAACATTCTAATGAATTCCATAATATCCTTGATAGTGTTAACTGAGTTTGTCATGATCCATTGTACAACCTTTACCCTCTAAACCCACCCAACTATAGAAGATTAGGTCAACCCATAATGCGATGATATAGGAACGCAATGGATGAACTGATTCCTCAAAGTGGTAGAGTTTGTTTTATTTTTCATAATATTGATCATAATAGAACAATATGCCCTACTAGGTACATCACTTAGTTTTCAAATTTTTTCCTAATTTAACCATGTTATGCTAAGCCAAAATGTATGTTCTATTTTTTAGGTCATATGGCAGAAGAACAGTCTGGAGCACGTAGGCGTCAATCGAGGTGCCAACCACCATAGGAGGAGGGACCTCAAGAAGCCTCAGTGATAGATGTTCACAGCAACATTGCATCATTATGTGATAGCCATAGAGCAGCACACCCTAACGAGGTATGTTTAGCTCATTATATCATTATGCTATGACATATTTCATATTTTAATGCTATTATTGATTCTTTCATACCTTAGTGATAGATGTTCAACTCAGTTCATTATTTTCCTACACAGTGTATTATTTTGGAAGCTGAATCACATTTACTTATGGTGCATGAGTGGCCTTTCCATTGTCCAAAATTTATGGATGCATTGAGAATGGTGGGTTTAGACTGTTAAACATCTTAGGTACATTATAATGGATCATCATTTGCTAACACATTTAGTAGAATGGTGATCACCGTAAACAAGCATATTCCACTTTCCTGTTGATGAGATGACCATTACGCTGCAAGATGTAGCTATAATTTTAGGTGTTCACATCGATGGACCTACTTTAGTTGGATACACTGTGGTCGGTCATGGCAGATGATGGATTAGTTGGCCCAATTGTTGAAATGACTTGCTCGGTTGGCATCCAGAGCAAGGGAAAGCATATTATGATCCATTTTACCATTATGTTATCTAAAACTTTAGGATGGGACAGGCAACTGTGCAGACTTGTATGCCTATTAGATGGCTAAGTTGGTGTTTCTAGAGGGATTCTTATATCGATTTGACTGAAATTAATTTTTGGAGGCAAGTAAGGGATTATATTCTATTTCTGTTGGGGTATTATATTTTAACTGATACATCAGACTATGAGATTCACTTGCAATATTAATGTTCACTGGAAGACATTATGTTGTTCATCACGTACTCGTTGGGAGGAGCAGTCCTAACACACCTGTATAGTGAGCTATCTGAGTCAACTAGGCCGAAAAGGGCCAAAATAGCTGGTTGTGTACACTTATTGTATATAAGGTGTTGGGAGCACATTCATTTTGGTCATCTAACTCTACATGTTCCATACCAAACACACTTGGATGGACTGAGTGTCTGTTACAGGTATGAGATTCTCTTCATTTTTTATTAAAATGTTAAAAGATTGTAATAATTTAGGTTTAAGCCATATGTGCTTTTTCTTTATTTTTTAGGCAAGTGGACTGAGGAGAACATAAGACGGCTACCTATAGGCGGCATCATCACTTATAAAGATGAGTTAGATGATTTACTAGATAGCTAGGTATGACACATACATTTCTTTTTCATGGATATTATACAATTGCTTTATTTCCACCACTAACCATTGCATTTGTTATTTTTGAGCCATATTCAGTAGTGATTCATGAATATGTGGCTGATATATGCTTATCTAATCAACAAATATGGTTATCTTAGTTTCCTTTGATAAGTTGGAAGAGGGTAGAGTGGCACTTATTGGATAGAGTTATTCAATATTTTGGATATGTACCCACCATTGACGTGCAACCAATAGATCAGAGCTTTGTTTAAGTTAACATATGTGGGAAGGCAGACATAGACTGGCTGGTGTATCATTGTGCCTACATAGCCGTATGGGAGGATAGAAGAGGATCTATCGTGTTAGGCATCCATGTAGGATCAGACCAGGAGCTATTTATGAAGTAGTACTTGCATTGGTTTAGGTCTTGGGCTACATTATACATGTTGAAGCCTCCTCCCGAGCCTCCAACCACATACTACCCTCAAGTATGACAAAGAAAATATTGTATCATTTCAACAAAATGATAACGACATTCTACAAAGGTATTTGAAAGTAGATACGGGTTTTTGAAAAACTGTCTACGTTCTCGAAGATCTTTCTCCTATCCTACGAGAGTAAAATAGGGTTTATTTTATTCTGGAGTTGTCGGTTCCCCATAAGAGCAAGCCCCTATAGTTAATTACATCCCAAGAGAAATTAATCGCCTGAAAACACTCTCGATTAAAGTAGCAGTGAATATTTTTAAGATTTCAAAGTATAAAGCAAGGATTAGAAACTTTGAATTTTTCAAAAGGGATAGGATCATCTCAAAAGTACTCCAATCTATTATATAGTTGGTTTTAATGTTTTAGAACGAGATTTATTTTGTTAAAGTTAATCTTTTATAAGAAAGTTGAGACTTATATTCCTGATCACCAGATCAGGATAATGACCAGGAAGTGAGGACTTATGATATAAGAATCAAATTCAAATATAAGGTAAGTCACTACAGGGTAGCGATTCAAACCTAATCTAACAAAATACAAAGGGTCTAGAAGGCTTGATTCTCCTGGACTTACAATCCTGCCTAAAAAGGATTGCTAGCTAAACTCCACCAAGCACTTTTATGTCCGATCTTATGAAATGTATGGTATGATAGGCTATTGTTTTAAGGAGATTAGGGCCGACATCTAAGAAAGCCTAGTGGCCCTGGACTATAGATGATGGATCATGCTTCTAGAACTAAACACAGTTAATAATTTTATTTTGATGGATTGTTAATAGGGTAGGGACTTAGATCATTTATATCTTTCTACTTATTTTTCTATGTTGTTAAAGAGATTTTATATATTTTTTTCAAGTAGAAGAGTTTTCCCTAAAGACAAACGAGACTACTCTCCAGGCAAGCATGCAAGTGTCTGTCGCACACCAATTATTTTTTTGTATAAATTCAAAAAGTTTTAATGTGAAAATCATGGAGTTTGAAGTGTCGGTCAAAGTTCTGGTGTCGGTTGTTATATACCATAACTAAATATTTCAATTTTAAGTTCAGGTCAATGTTGTAATCAAATATCTTTTATTTTATTTTTATTCTGGGTTTGAGTTTGCAATTAATGGTTTAATATTTGTAATGAAAGAAGAAAAGAAAGCACACATAAAACATGAAAAGTAAAGAAAAATACGAGCAAGCAGTATAAAAAGATATGTATGGAATATACAAAAAGAAGTAGATGACCTAACCCCTTAACCTAAGAGTCTAAGGCTGGTGGCCTATATGTAACTTCTAGTGTGTGTCATGTTGTGCGGGTGGCCAACTTATTATTAGTTTGAGGTTTTAATTTTCAATTTTAAATATGTTTAATTTTATCTGATTGTGGTTTCAATTCAAATATTAATGGTTTACATTTTTTTTTATTTGGCTTTTAAATGGTTTATAAAGAAGATTTCATTATTTTGATATCCTATTTTATGTATGTTGTTGTTTATTAGAATTTTATGAAATTATTAAAATGTATTTCAATTCTTAATGAGTTTTTTGAGTTTGTTGAAGAAAATGTTATTGAAGGGTTAATTGAATTATTTAATTAATTATGTATTCATGAAATTTGTTTAAAATGGTTCTGAATTTTGTTGGATTTCTAATTGATTATTAATTATTTTATTATTCTTTTCTCCCTTTTTTTTATTATTATCATTATAATTATCAATTTTAATTCCACCTTTTATATTTAAATTTGGATGTCTTAAATTCCGGGTTTAATTTTATTTGTTATGTTTATGTTCTAATTTCATTTATTAGCTAATGTTGGTTTTATGTTTGATTTAATTAGTGTTAAAGGTTATCCAAGTTTTATATTAATTATTTTATTTTTAAATGTAAGATTTAATGTTATTATATTTCTTTCTTATATATGTGTATGTATAAACATGTATATGTTATCTAGTTTATTATTTGTTAACATTTCCATCGTTGGGTTGGCTCTTTGATGTGATTTATGTAGGTCGGATGCATTAAATGTCAAGTAAGTAGATGATTAGGGCTACAACCTAACCTATCAGGTAGGTATGACGTCCCCGGTCAAGATCCAATGGTTTTCCATCGTCCCGGGTTCGTCGGTGTCCTTAGCCTACTTAGTCGAGTGTCAACCAGAGGATTTTTGTCAGCAACCATAGGTTACCTCATCCAAGAGGACCTAGTAGTCTAAGGGGTTGGGGGACCTAATCGTAGGCTGACAAATGAGAGGTGCATGGGCTATGGATTGTGAACTTATGTCTACATTATCTAGCCTAGGGTGCCACACTTACTATATGAATATTCAAGGGATAACGTTAATGGAGATCTAAAGCCTAAAGTTTCTATCTATACCCAACATCATCTACCAGGGTCGTAGGTGAAGTGGGTTTTGTATTCAATCACTCTAGTTTGTAAATGTATATATAGTTGTCATGACAAATTAACATGAAATGGGTAACCTAAAGTTCAATATTGGGAAGAAATGAGAAGGCTAAGAAGTATAGTATCTGTTCATTACATTTCTAAAATCCATCATTGTACAGATCTCTTTCAACAGAAAGTAACTCCCAACAGAGTGTCTCAAATACTACATCAATGTATATGCATAAAATATCTTGTGATTTGTAAACTTTGACAATCAACTAATTCTGTCAGATAATATAAACATGAGGATTAAATGTCATGAATATTATATTCCGCCAGAAATGCACTTTCCAAATATCATCATGATAAAGAATTAATGTGTAAAGCACATACCTAGAGAAGGCCTTTAAATTGTTGCTAGGCACTAAAAAAAACTCTTCAAGTTGAAGTTAGCAAAGCAAATTTATGACCAAGTATGTCACCAAATGAATGCTCCCACCAAAATGAAATATATAAAGAATATGAGATAAATAAATGTTACTATAAACTGCAGGCTCTCTAAGAGGCATATTGAGCACTCAATACTACAACTATTATGACTTCAACTATCATCAACACAGCATCAATATTTCTTTAAATTGTTAAACATGGAATTGTCAAGAAATAAGAATCACTATAAAAGCAAGATTGAATGGCTACTTCTTGCAATATCATATTATAGTAATAAGAGGGATGATTTTACTAGTCTATCCCAATATATTTCTTATGTATGCCTATCAAGTTTAATGTAATTACTTCAAAACCTCACATCTATAGATATCTTTATAGAGTCACTTAGCTATATCAAGATGCAAACAGCTAATCATATTAAAATGAGTCCACAAATTGATATTTTTATAACTTCTCATAAAATAAACTTCTCTACTCTCACTAATATGTTCTTTTGCCCATGTCGAAGAAACTCAAACATGAAATATCTATATATAATAGCATTTAAATCATTTCATGCTAAAAAAAAAAGAGAACAAAGTAATTTAGACAAGGGATGGCTCCAACCAGCAGATATAAAAATGAATGAGAGAGAGACCAAATCAACTCATTGATTTAACTATTTGTAATTGGAGCATCAATTACTTTACAATGCTAATTTTCCACTCTTAACTGCTATCACAATGTTACTAAATAGGCAAGTAAAGAGCAGCCCATCCAAGAAAATCTGGGAGAAGTTTTATGTTGATTGGATATAACAAATATTGTTAAAGCTTCTATTATCATGCAAAAGGCAACAAAAATCTCCCCATGTAAATGTTAATAAGACAAGTTCAAGTGGTTGGATATGTACTCATGTATATAACAAGCAACCAATTCATATAGAAGCAGTAATTCCAATCAGTTTCAATGAATAAGAAGTAGACTGAGTTTGCAATAACCACCAGGGAATAAACTACCAGATTCTTCACCTACTGAATGTGTGTGTGTATGTACCATAGAGATATAAAATACATGCATATATTCATTGCTCCAATTCCAAATCTTTTTTTTTTAAACCATCAATGTTAAAATGTCGCTTGAAGATTCTATTTAGAAAGCAAAGCAAAGTATTTAAATAAAAATCCATGCCAAACAAAATATCAGGTGCTTAGTATTTCATCATGCCACTCTTAATAAATGATTTGCTTGCTTCATTGTTAGTGAGAATAGGTAAAACAAATTTGAGCCACGAGCTCCCAGAACTTCGCATTTTACGTTTATAGTAGTGGCTTTTTGTAATATCAAAGTGAAAAAACAGTGACTACGCCATAAAATCCATCACTCTGTTATACAGGTTTCATACCAAACAAATAACGTTTGGATAAATACATAAGCATGAACACCGAAAGACTTTGTTGCTTTCTAACAAAAGCTCACTAAATGCTTGATAGAATCACTGAACATATTTTTCTGAACAAATACTAATGTAAACTGCCAATTATTCGTGGAATACTAACCACTAAAAGTCATGAAAGAATAACGTCACATGGAAATATAGAAGCATGCAGTTGTTAAGGGATGACCATCTTAGTGATAACAAAACCACAACCACCAATTAATTTCACTATAAAATAGTGCTTCAAAGATCATCATAGCCATATGTCATGTAATGTAATTTAAAAAGAATGTAACTGCTTGCCAAACAGAGAATGGCCCCATTCGGCCCTAGTAGAAACTAGATATGCAAGTATCTAATTGAATGGGAGGGAATAACGCAGGCTTTTAGCTTTAGAGAGGAAGAAATATGGAGTGACTTGGTTGAGAAAGTAGAAGATGTGTATTCACGCAATTTAGTAAAGGGAAAACCTGCAGCCATTTCGTTTGGGAAGCAGAAAATTTACAGTTGTTCGATTTAGAGTAAGAGAACTTACGGCCCCTTGGTCTTGAACCTCTCCTCTTGCAGGTTATCTCCCTCTCTCAATTCTCTCCTATGCGAAAACCAGCCAACCAAAAGAAAAGCCAAACCGAAACCAGGGAGGAGGAGAGAAGTTTTGTGCGAGAGAGAACAAAAAGAAAAAGCCGATAGAGGTCGGTTGCGTGCAAGGATCAGAAGGATTGCCGCCATCCATACCTCTTACATGCGATCAAATGGAGAACATGCAATAACCAACCGCCCCTTTGCCCTCTCATGCTCGGCCAGACGGAATGCATGCAAGAATCGAAATATCAGAAGAAGAGAGGAAGAAACACATACGCACGCCGCCTCCTCTTGCCCTAGGTTCAGTCGAATGGGGAAGACACGCACGCACGCACGCACGCACGCACGCCACCCCCTCTTCTGCCCTAGAAATTATTCTGTCCGAATCCGTATAGCATAGTCCGAAGTGCCGCCGTATTTGCTACTTATTTATTTATTGTATATTTATTTACTATTTATTTATTATTATGTATCTAAAAATACGTAACAATTCGGATAATGTTTTACATTTGGATTTCGGACAGAATAATTTCTCCTCTTGCTCGAGGTTTAGCCGAATGGGGGAGACACGCACGCACGCCGCTCCTCTCCCGTACTTTTTTTTTTTTTTTTGAGAAAGATTACCAGCTTGCCCTTCCCTAATTTGCAATTCAATGGCTGAGATTTATTTTGCAGGATTTTTGAGGCATTGAAAAAGCTATTTTATGATTTAATATTAAATAGGTAATTAAATTGAATTGGAATATGTTTAATTTTGCTCAAATTTATTTGAAACAAATATAATTTGTGCTGATTAAGTTCGATGGATTTGATTTTTGTTTAATTATATTCAGAAGTAGCGTGAAAAAAGATTAATTTTGATCAAGCATGCTCGCTGAATTTTAAAATGAATTTTTGTTTATTTAGATTATTTTGGGCACATCAAACCTACGCAAACTAACTTGTTATTAAATCAATATTTTTTCTTTAAATTTGGTTTGAGTCAATTTTATTTCATTTTAAATAGTGTCAATTTAATATTAATTAATTGAAGATAAAATTAATTTAGGCCGATCAAAATCATCGAGGTTGAATTAAACTCGAATCAGGTTGAATTGATTCGATGATGCACAATTTAATGTATTTCATTAAAATTTAAATTAATTTTGATTAATTCGATCTTACTCTATTCAATTTAATGGGTTGACGACGGCTTTGAGGCTGAATCGAACACGAGTCGAGTCGAACTGACCCTACATTGAATTGAATTGACTTGACATGGCATTAATTAACATAATTTAGATTGAATTGGCCTTCATTAATTTCAAGTCGAATTAATTAAATTCAATTTGAGTAAACCTATTCGATTGAGATCAAATCAACGCGATCGAGGTTGAGTCGACATTGTGTCATCAAGTGTTCACCTAAGGGAAATCCTAGGTGTGACTTCTACACTACGATAGGGAACCCTAAGTTCTAGGAGAATCCTAGGGGAAGATCGACCTCACCAAAAGTGAGGTCAACACATGCAACATCTAAAAATTTTATTTTCCCTAACCTTTATCTCTAGTTGACTATCAGAAGATCTTGTCATGCATTTTCACAATCGTGTGCTTCCATTTTTAAACATTTCTTTTGTGGGGATGTCTCTTAACTTTTTAAACTTGATCAAAACATTACAAAAAATTTAAATAAAATCTAAAAACTGGGAAAACTCACCTAGCTCAAGCATCTCCATTGAACCTTCAAAACCACCTTCATATTGTTGATCTCATTTTTGTGTGAGATCAAGAAGCATCAAATCAAAACTCAATCTCAAATCAAATCTAAATAAAAATAAATCAAATTCAAATCCAAAATACAAAATCAATTGCTCAAACTCAAACCCAAAATCCCTTGGTCTAAAATTAATTTTTGGGAAAAATTCAAATCCTTCAAAACCCTATCAAATGATCTTGGATTCATGATCCATAATTTGCATATTGATTAAGCATATCCCTACAGTCAACCACATTAGTTTGGAGGCATTATATGCCTCCTAACCCCTGAAATTGAATCTATTTTTAAAGGCTGCAAAACCTTCAAATATTTATAGCATATGTCATTGGACCTTACATCTTATGAAAAATTAGCTTGGAAACCTCACCAAAACTCTTGGTCATGTTCATAATCATTGTCATGATGCATTGAACCAATTTGGAACTCTTGGTGGACCATGGTTGTCCACAAAACCCTGAAGCTACTTAAAAAATTTGAATTTCTCTTAAACTTTAACATGGCCCAATCAAACCAAACCATAAAATCTCCTCCAACACACACATATGTGAAATAGAGTGCATTAAACCAAACCACAAGCCATAATCAGCCCTGGTTGACCAAAATGCCCTTTTACATATTTAAAGTACATTCCATGCAAAGAGATATCCCCAAATCATGAAACCACCTCCAACAAGTCCAAAACATCGTTTAGAATGAGTTGGATCCAACCTTAACCCATGTCCATGTAATGCCCCAAAATCAAATTTAGAAGAATTTTCTATTTATCATTTTTAGAACATACCAGAGCTTTTATAAATTATCAATATAATAACTAGCTAAAGCAACTAAAATCATATGCATAAAGATATTTTACTATTTGTTCATTCAAAATGTCATTTACACTAGTTAGGAGAATACTCTATAAAAGGAAAGTACATAACAAAAGTTAAAGAAAATTTGAGTATCTCTAACAATCTCATTTCAATTGGTCCTGGCCCATTCTCTGACTTGAAATCATTAAAAATTCACATAATTAGCTCAAAAGCCTAGTTGTAATCTAAAACTCACTAAAGCTTTCAATACAATAATTAAAGAATCAATATAATATGCTTAGTATAATATAATCAATAACATTCAAAATAGTTAATAATAAAATATTATTAAAAAAACTCAAAATGATCAATAATAAAAATAGAGAATCATTATAATAAATCTAAAAATTAATAATTATTATAAAATTCAATAAATTAGTAAAATAATAATGTAGAAATCATTCATAAATTACTAGAAGAATATATCTTATTTATTCATGTGCATCATCTGCTTATGTATTATCAGTGCATTTAATATTATTAATGATATTAATATATCTATCAATATCATCAGTGATATCAATATATACATACATCAATGTATGATTTAGTAAGATAGGACATCCAGCTTTATGTTGACCTCCTTTCTATATAAGGTCATTAGAACCCAAATGGGTTTCTTTCTGGTGACCTAGTGGTTGGAAGGTCTCTACCTGTCAATCATGTAGGTCCTAGCTAAATTGAAGTCAAATCAAATGCAATTCCATTCCCATTCAGACTCCAACCTAGATCCCTAATATCAAACCCAATCCAAAACCTAATTTAATTCCCAATTCCATGTCTTGGATCAATTTTCAATCAAATTCTAGTCATGTTTAAATACTCTCAACCATTCATGTGATTGAGATTGATATGAATAATTCAATCCAATCAACCAAGTTCAAATCCATCCCAGTCTAAGATTCCTGAGTCCAAATCCAAAGCCAAAAGTCTAAGTCTTAAAGCTTATTCTGGGTGAATTTTCTATCACCTAGAATCCCAGTCAAATAACCCCCGATTCATAATCTGTCAGTTGAATATTGATCTGGCATGTCTCTAAAGTCAGCCTTTCATGAGTTCAATTTGAGGTCTCTAACCCCAGAAACTGAAATGATTTCCAAAGGTTGCAAAATCTTTAAATATTTACGGACTATGCCACTAGACAGGTCATCCAGTGGAATTTAACCTTGGGGCCCCTTTCAAACCTTTGAACCATGACCATGACCTTTGACATGACCTTTTGACCAATAACCTACACTTTGCTAGACCTAATTTGACCTAGAGTTCACTAAAAGTCAAAAAGCCCAAAAGTCCCTTTAAAGGGATTTTTGGACTTTTGACGAGGACTTAACATAGTTTAACCCCTTCAATCTTTTGAACTTCTCCCAATGAATCATAAATATCATTTAGGATCTATTGGACCCAAACTTAGACTCTGGGTCAACATGGTTGACCAAGTCAACCTAGGTTGACCCAAAAGCCTCTTAAGGGTTAAAATGGTTAAGTCGACCAAAATGACCATTCTAGCCCTTGGGAGCACCTCTACCCGACTCTAAATATCATTTGAAATCTATTGAGTCTGACCCCTGTCCTTGGGTCAACCTGGTTGACTAAGTCAACCTGGTTGACCAAACCAAATATGAACTCTATGTTCACTCAATCCAATCCCAAGTCAACTTTAAATTCAGTCAAATCCCTTTGAACACCTTTCCCAATGGTTTGGACATGTTTGGACATGTTAGCCCAGTCAATAGTTGACTTAGTCAACTGAGTCAAATTCTGATCAAACTTATCTTATTTGGGTCAAATCCTCCCATTCATTTAGACTAGATCCATCCAAGCTTGGTCAAACATTCATACTCATCCCACTACACACCTTAAACATGCTCTAATTATGAGTGAGCCAAAACTCCTTGACTTTGACCAAGTCAACTCAAGATTCTTGGTCAAACTTCATCCTACATAACCCCATCCATTCTCCCATTGACCTTAACCCTTTGACTCCTCTTACACTTGCTCCAAATAGCCTTCTACACTCCCTAGGGACCACATTGGAAACTTTGACTTTATTGAATGGTCAAACCAGTCAACAAATCACTTAAACCTCCCTTGAATGGTCAACCCTCCTTCTAGGCTCCAAATACTTTGTCCCAAAGTCTTAAATTTCATTCAACCAGCTTCCCATATTCCTTCCTTGCCACCTCAGCATCCTTGACCACCTTGACTGGTTAAAGGAATCAATAAGCACTCAAACCTTCCCAAAAGGTCAAACTCACATGCAACCCCTTTTTTCTCTGATTTGGCTGCTAGGTTTTGTCCTAAATGAGAGCTAAATCTCTCTTATAGCTCCTTAAACCAAGCCCAGCTCTTGGTTTAACCTTAAATGGCAAATGGTCCCCCCCCCCTCTTGCCCAAACCACCCAATGGCAATGAGGCCATTCCAGCCTTTCCCTCTGCCATCCAATGGCCTGGGACACATGTCAATGATCTAAGGGAGGTCTCTGATGCATCATAGCCATCCATTTATCCTCAGGTCATTTGAATAGGGCAAAGTCCTCAAAATAGTCAACATTCTAATTCCCTTACTCTCTCACTCGCTCCAGCCTCCCAGAGCCTCCTTTCAATTCATTTAAACTCCCCTCAGCATCCTCCTTACTTCCCAAGTGAAACCCCACCGTCAAAGTCCTACCAGCGGCGAGTTCTCCGGCGAACCAAGGATTTTTCCATCTAAGGCTTTGCTAGCTCGATCTGGTACATTTTAAACCACGATTTCAGCTAGGGACTTATATGAGGATAGTCTACAAGCTCAACCAAATCAAAATGCCAAACATTTAATTCCCTCCAAAACCTTAGCCCTAGGTCACTACACTTAGGTTTAAATAACTTTTCATATAGTGCATTTCAAACCGAGCTTTTGGCTCCCCACGATTTTTCTTCATATCTTCTAGCTATGTTTAAAATTTCAAGTCAAATGATTAAAAGTTTGTGAAGGTTGTTAGACCTTTAAGAACTAGCCAGAGGCTAACCAAGAGGGGTAATAAATTGGATATTTTAAAAAATTCTTTTAGTAAAAAAGAAATTTTTTAAAAAATTTTTAAACCCACACACGATAATCAATGCAGCAGATATATAAATAAGTAAATTTCACAACAATGAAATAAATCAAAATTTTCAACCATACATATAATTGTAGAAAATAAAGTACAAAAAATAATTAGGTTGAACACACAAGAATTTATAGTGGTTCGGTCAACCTGACCTATGTCCACTCCTTGGAAACTCCCTCTCTAAGTATTGCACTAAATAATAGTGACTCTCTTTTTGCTCCCACAGTAAGGCGAAGAAGCCTATACAGATGTTGTTTCACCACCCTGATGCGACAGAGAACCTTGACTCTTTTACAGGCAAAGAACCTCAACTCTATTTTCACCCTCTAGGTGATAGTCAGAGAACCACAACTCTATTTTCACCCTCCTGGTGATGGTCAGATAACCAACACTCTATTTTTACCCTCCTGGTGATGGTCAGAGAACCACGACTCTATTTTCTCCCTCTAGGTGATGGTCAGAGAACCATGATCTTTGTTGAAGAACTTCTTCTCCAGAGCCACAGAGAATCCAGGCAGACGCTTGTATATACTAGGTAAGATTCTTACTTGGTGCAACCTTGCAAATAACCTCACAACTTCTCCCTCACAAAATCTCCCTCTCTTCTCACACAAAGCTCTCCTTCTTCTCTCCCTTACGGCTCTTTCTTCTGAAGTCTCAATAACCAAAGATTTCTAACAAGAGTATTAGAAAACATTAAGTAGTGGGCTTTAAGAAACCCTAATTTTCGAGAGATACGTCTTCTGTTCGTACAGTACGATACACATATCGTATAATATGATTAGTGTAATTCATACTCATCCAGTAAGGTCGTTCAGACGAATTGTTACCCCTTTATAACATTTCATATAATACGATCAAAATATCATACGGTACAAACTGTAGAAATTTCTTCTATTCATTTGGGATGACCTGGGATGACCAACTTCGTACACTGTCGAGCATCCAGCACTGTAGACATCGTATACTACGATAAGTACAAAAATCATGGATTTTGTTTGGTACGATCTCTAGAATTACCAATTTTATACATGAGCAATCATACAGTACGAACTGTAACATACAGTACGATCGATCACAAAAATTATCCATGATTTGATTGGTTGATATCAAGGGATTAATTAAGAAAGATTTTAATTATGGCGTATAGTAAAAACCAAATCGTGCTGTACGGTCAGCACATAATTAATATCTTCCTTAACCTCTGGTGGCTAGGGTTTTGACAAAGCACAACAGATCGTACAATATGAATTAAAATTATACAGTATGAAATAAAGGAGTACAGTATGAAGCCAAAATCAAATAATAAGATGTATAAAAAAACTCTCTCAAAAATATTTTTCTCTCTCCCCTTGTGTATGTGTGCAAGGTTACTCAGCAAAGATATCCACCCAAAAATATGATATGACTCAAGAAAGAAATATATATATATAATAAGTTGAAAACCGAATGTAACCTTAGTCTACCCAATCTTGAGTTGATTAGAATTGCAAGTGAACGGTGGACTGATTTCCTGAAATATTAGAACACACAAAATAAAATAAAATATCACAGAATTAAGAGAAAGTATAGTAGACACAATAATATTTATTATCATCAAATCATAGTGATTGGATCAGGTTTACAATAATGATCATTCTGATCGAAAGAACGACACGAAATAATGTTTCTAGGGCATTTTTGTAGTCTCCGCTAGGTGTACATTTTTTGGGCCGTTGATCGCACGATGAGTGGCCTAGATCAGACTTTTCTGCAGTTTCATTTGCCCGTGTATTAGATCTCATTGTTTTACCTCCAGTTTGGCTTGATTTGGGCCATTGAATAGAACCACGAAGGATCCAACAACATTTGAGCGCTGTTGACTTAGATAAGCGGCCCGCGGCACCGCGACGTTGTGTCTAGCAAAGTTTGCTAATGATTACCGTTGTGTAATCATTGGCCGTCAATGTCGTGGTTCCGATCGGTGGCTCTCGTAGTGCCACGTAGCCCCCGTCTCGGTGGATCAGATTCGACGGCCCAGAATGAGCCACGTAGCGCCGCCGACGTTATTTTAATTAAATAATTTATTTAAATTACTTTTAAATTATTTTAATTAATAGAAACTTAGAAAAATTATTAAAAATTAATTTTAAATCAAAAAATAAGTCCAATATATCAAATTTTTTAGATAATTATGTACCTTCATTTAAAATTAGTTTTAATTTAAAATATTCAGTATATTTTCAATTTTTATGATATAATTTTAATAATTATTTAGTTATCTAATTATATATTATTATATATTTCCAAATAATTCAAATGTATGATTTAAAATACTTAAAAAAATGTTCAGACATATTATTTGACAAATTTTACTTTAGTATTTAATTAAGTTTAAATTATTTTCTTTAAATATTTTAAATTACTTAACTTACTAAACTATTTAGTTAAAATTTTAAATAAATATTAAATTTAATACTTTCAAAACCTTAAATATTATAAATCAGTAAAATTTTACATTGATTATTTTATATTAAATACGAATATTTATTCCTTAAAATTTCAAAATCAATATTTAATATACTTTAAATAAATTTGATTACTTAACTATTTAAATATCTAATTAACATTTAATTAACTATTAAATTAAATAATTTCAAAAAAATTCTAATATTTTAAATAATTATAAAACTATCTTAAATACTTTACTTTAAATAAAAAAAGTGACCCAAAATATTTTTAACTAATTTCTAATTATTTAAATCCTTTGATAATTAATTAAATCAAATAGTTTTAAAATATTAAGGATATAATATTATTTTTTTAAAAAATGAGACAGAGATATTTACTTATATTAAAATTAAAATTTTATTTTGAATATTTTAACTATCTTGAATAATTAAAATTAATTAAATATTTAAATATTGACTTGATGTTAAAATTAATATTAAATTTTAATAATTATTCAAAAATCCAAAAATTTTACTTTAAACTATTCCTATATTGTCGAATATTACCAAAACCTTTGTTTAAAATTATTTTGAAATATTTATATTTTTTATAAAAATCTAAAATTAAGCTATTGTCAGACATAAAAATTAATTTTAAAATTATACAGGTTAAATTTTTAGAGCTTTGAGTGGGTCCTGAAATTTTAAGCATAGGCTAAATTTAAATGGATGGAATTCATAGGGAAGGATTAGTGAATAGTTGTATCCCAACTGTTCACTAATCAAGGCATTATTTTTGTTAATTACCTTAAATTCTTGCATGTGTAGGGTGCACACACTTGCACTTGGCTTAGGCTCTCCTAGATCTAGAATTTGATTAGTGTGATTGCTTATATTATTTATGTTTGTCTAAGGGTTAGTTGAACTTTGATTTAAGCTCAATCAACCTAGTGATAAATATAAGGACAAAAACTAAAAAATAGGCTTAGAGTATTTAGAAAATTTTAGGGATTAGGTCATGTGACCAATAGGGGTAGAAGCTATAACACTCAAACATAGTGACATTATCCCATTTAGATCAGGAGTTTTCTTGTCTTGAAATCAATTAGGACCTAAGTGTAAGTAATCCAAATTAACCCTTTAATAAGCCTAGAACTTCAAAAATTTGTAACTAATTCAAATAAAATCCAAAAATTACAAATAATATATCAAAATGTTTATAATTAAACCCCTAATCTAGAAGTAATAAAAGCCCTATAATTAGACCCCTAATTTAAATTTAATTCAATTTTTAAGGAAAATATATAATTAATTCTATTAATTAATTAAAAATATTTAAAAATTTCAAAAAATCCCTAAATACTTGGAAACATCCCCTTAGGTCATTTATAACCTTTGGGAATGATTCCAAGAGATTTGGGACTGATTTGGATCAAAATATGAAAAATCTCCTTAATTAGGCAATTTTAGAAATTTCAAAAATACTCAAACTTTGAAAAATTATAATTAATTCCAGAAAAATCCAATTCAATCTAACTCAAGCCATTCAACTCTAATTAAAATATAATATTTTCTAAAAATTTCAAACCTCCAAAATTAAGTCAAAGTAAAAAAGTCAACTTTTTGGTCAACCATAGTTCAAATCTAGGTCCAAACTGAAGAAAATCATAACTTTTTATAGAAAACTCTAAATTAAACAAACTAATAGTCTAACTACTCATCAGAAGGTCTAATATTTATTAAAGAGAGAGAGAGAGAGAGAGAGAGAGAGAGAGAGATTTTCTGTCTCTAGACTACTAACTCTCACACAAGCTCAATATCTCCGATTTTAACTTTCACTTGAGGCATAGTACCGTCCTTTTTTTGCTTGGAATTCTTATAGATATAATAAAGCATCATCAGTTTCACAATACCTAGAATGATGATTGTAAATGTCATAAGAGTGTGCTCGATAAGAATACCAAGCAAAAATGATGATGTTTTATTATATATGAATCATCAGCATAGGTATTGTAAAACTGATGATGTTTTACTATATCTATAAGAATTCCAAGCAAGAAAAAGATGGTACTATGCCTGAAGTGAAAGTAGAAATAGGAGATATTGGGCCTGAAGTGAAAGTTAAAATCAGCGATATTGAGCTTGTGAGAGTCAATAGTCTTGAGAGAGAATATATATATATATATATATATACAGATATATATATATCAAATTCTTTTATCTAAATGATAACAATTTAGATAAATATAGCATTATTTTTTTATCAAAAATTTAAAATATCTGTAGAGTCAATTCAATGACTCTACAGAAGCTGAATGACTATTTTATTATAGTTTGTTAACGTTGCGTTACTATACAATTATGGTATATATATATATATATATATATATTACGGGCTAAAATATATGCAGCGATAGAGTTAGAAATTTTATCGTTTCGGTGTGTACGGATATCCAACACACAAATAGGAGAGAAATAAAAATACCAAGATTTTTACATGGAAACCCTGGAAAGGGAAAAAACCACGGGGCCGCACCCAGTTGAAATAATTCCACTAATGTTTGCTTGAGATACAAGAGGCTGACTCGTCCTTGAAATTTAAGATGATCAGATTACAATGTCACTTGCGGATTGAAATTCAGTTACAAATAAGTTGTGTATTCGAGTTGAATTCCAGAGTCACTTGAAGATTAAACATCATTCCGACATTGTTTGGAAGTCGGGTAGAATTCTGGTGTCGTTTGGAAGTCAGGCAAAATTCTGGCGTCGTTTGGAAATGGGCAGAATTCCAGCGTTGTTTGGAAATCGGGCAGAATTCCAGCGTCGGTCGAGGAGGAGTCTCTTCCCTCCTTTCCTTCTCTTATTATTCTCTTCTTCTTCTTGTTTGGCACCCTCTTAAGAGAAATGATGGGCTATTTATAATTTTTTTGAAGATGGCATGACCCGTTAATAGGAGGAGGATCAACGGCGAAGGTGGAGTGGTTCGGATGGACGGCTGATATTGAATCCTTCGATCGTGGGTTGTTATTCAGACATTTGAAGGTCTTAATGATATCGGAATTCGACGATCTTGGGTTCGTTGGATTCGTCTCGTTGAGCCACTAGATTCAACTATAAGCATGTCATGTTTGGAAACCGTTTGATAATCCAAATTGTGGTTTAAACCTTCTAATAATGCTTCGGGTCTTCGATTCAAACTCATTTGGGCTCAGATTGAGTTAAATTTAGTGTCGTTGGGTTCGTATTTTTGATACACTCAGTTTGACTATAAGTTTGTTGGGTTGGAGTTCATATGATCCCATATTTGGTTTTTGAAACTTCTAACTTGATTTTGCCTCAAGATTCGTGCCCGATCAAGATAATTTTTTCATGATATATCAGTTGCCCCCTATTTTCGGACGTCGAAGCTCCAAGAGTCAAAAAATATGCATCACAAACTTTGAAGAATTTTTCATGTGATTAAAATTTGATCTTGCATATAAAAGTCCCAAACTGCTTTAAATGTGTCGAAATTGAGTCCAGAACTTCAAAAAAATGTCCCGGGGACCCAAAAAACGTCTGATTTGGCCTGTCCAGGACAAAAATTGGACCTAGGTTCGTGCAGGCAACCAAATCGGCCAAACTAGCTGGCTGGCCGCTGCTGCCGGCAGCGTGGAACTACGCGCCTGGCTTGCTAGGCCCGCGCCGTGGCCTGTCAGCCGCCTGCTTATGGCCCGTGCTTGGCCTGCTTGCGGCCTACCCTGCAACCCGCCTAGCCCACGCGATTCCACGCACCCATTGGCTGCCGGGCACCGGTTCGAACTGCCACTGGTGGTTAAGGGAATCGCCAGCCATTAAAAAATTATTATTATTTTTAATCGTTAACAATCCCAAAAAAATTAAAAAATAAAAAAATTCCAAAAAATTCTGGAAGCTTCTTCATTCCAAAAAAAAAAAACACTATAAATACCCTTCCATGGCTTGGGAGAAACTTGCACCTTTTCCTCTTCTCATTTTGGCTTTCCGATAGTTGAGGTCTTCCGCTGTTTTTTAGTAGGTGACTTTCCCTACTTAACTCAGCACCCCTCCTCTTATATAGAAGTTGGACTTTCCTCTTCTTTCTCCCCCATTTTTCTTCTTGTTTTAGAGGTATTTTGCTGTCTCTTATAGGTGACTTTTCCTACTTAAATTCAGCACCCCTGTTTAGCGTAGAAGTTGAAATGGGTGATCAAACATCCACAAAAAATCGCTCTACCAAAGACGATCGCCCTGTTGCCCGATCTGAGGGAGAGGGATTAAAAAAGATTCACAAGGTGACAAAAACTAACGATGTTATCTCCACCGTAACTGGCGATTCTTTGATTACTTTAGGAAAAAATTCCATTTCCTAATGATATGGTGATGAAAGTGCCGACAAGGTTCGATCGTGCTTGTTCTCCTCCTCCAGGATTTGTGATAGTATATGAATTCAGTTTGCGAGCATGGTTACGGTTTCTACCATCTCCTGAGTTGATTGATATTTTGACGATTTGTGGTGTGAGTTTAGCTCAACTTTTTTATAGAGCCATGTCAATCATAATGGGATTAATCATATTTTTTAGAGATTATGGAGCAGTGTTATCTCCAAAATGTCTTTCTAGGATGGGTCATCTGATTAGCGATACGCAGGGTCGTATCTCTTTTAGATCCAAGTGTCTAGATATTCATACTCGTGATCCATTAAAAAGTTGGATTAATGACTTCTTTTTTATGCAAAATGATTAGAATCTTCTAAGAAATTGGGAAAGCTGAAGGAGTTACCCATTTTCCTACATATTGGAGCAGAGGATTTATTGAAGATACTCAAACTTTCTGATATCGACGCCCTTCATTATGAGGTACGCTATTTGAGCAGATATATAGATGAAGAATATTTATTCAAGGTAGGATTGTCTACTCAAGTAGGGAGATCACATGCACAAATGCTAAAGAAGTCGGTGAAAGTTTCAGAGGTAGTTACTCAACCTTCAAAAGTTCCTTCTAAACAACCAGGGAGTGAGAATGATCTACAGGCATCCAAGAAGAAGAAGGTGGAAGAAATTTTGGAAGTTACTAGCAAAGGTCCTCGTATCTCTTTATCCAAGTCACATATTCCAGAAGATGTTTTAAAACATCAGTGCGTCGGCCGTCGACGGGCTGAGGAGTTGGTGAGTTCATTTGTTACTTTTTTTGTACTTTTCAAAGGATATATCCGTTACAAAATTTATTTTTGTTGCTTTAGTTGATGCAACACATGGATTTCAAACTTGAAATGACCAAGACCTTGAATGACTGGAATAATGAATTTGTGAAGATCAAATATCTTTAGGGAGAGTACAAGAAGAAATATGATGGCAAAATTAAGGAGATGAAGGTGGTGGAAGATTAACTAGCAGAGTGTAGAGTAGAGCTGACTAATATGATGACTTCAGCCTTCTTGCAGAATCAACAGATGGATCGTCTATATATTGAGTTGGTGGATGTGTAGACGATGATCAATCAGTAGATGACAGATCAGTAGATCCTTGAAATTGAAAACCAGAGGCTCCAGAGTATGTTTTTAGAGAAGGAAGAACAACAGTTACCGTCTACAGTCATAGAAGAATTCATAAACTCTGTTGCCTTCAAGATAATTATCTAGGATCACATTCAGGATGCTCGTAATCATATCTATGACATGGAGGTTTTTGACCTCGATTTTCATACGAACGCCCTTGAGCATGTTCAATAAGCTTAATTGGACCTAGTCGAGTCTAATTTGAACTTGGAACAACTCGAATCGAGTCGAATTAGACTCGATGAAGTTTAATTAGCCTTGATCGATACATTCTAGCCGCGTCGAGATTAATTTGATTTGAGTCGTCATTTTATTTGAATTTAATTATGTTAATTTGATTAAATCAAATCGAACTCAAATTGACCCGAATCGGATCTGATTTTGAACTCGATTTTAATTTAATGAGTTTAATTTAATTCCAATTGAAGTTTAATTAACTATATAAATAATTTGAATCATTTCCTAAATGGAGAAATTTACAGTTATGGCATCGAGCAGCTCGCTATGGAAATATTTCAAAATGAGCGAAGTGAGAGGCGAGATTGGGGGAATTTTCTCTCTCGTTTCGGCAGGAATTTACTCCAGGTGTTCACTCTCCCTCTCGAATCGGCAAGAACTCTCCTCTCTCCCGCCCTGGCTTGAGTAACGGACGAAGACGGATCTCCCGGGGATTTTCTCATGAGCGAGGACTTTCTTTTTTTTGGCACAATAGCCGGCCCTAGCTAGAGAGGGATCCGGACCTCAAAATGGGCAAGCTCTCTAGATCTTGAGAGGAGGTTCTCTCCTCTATCTCTGGTGGGAGCGACACGAGAGCCACTGCTGCTCTCTCTCCTCTCTCTTACACAAAGATGCCATCTCACAGCTGGCTACAACAGGGAGACGGTTCAAGTAAAAGAAGCCTCGGGAGCCACAAGCTCTCAAACTCCCCATCTCTGGTTTTGTCTTCTCTCTCGACGGGCATCCCGACGCTTTCTCTCGGAGAGAACCCCAAGCCGTCGATTATCAGTTCGCCGCCGAGCCGGTTCGCTCGACCTCTCCTCTCACATGCAGTTCGTGAAAAAAAAAAAAGAATCGATGACGGCTCAAGCAAGGAGAACTAAGGAACAACCGAATCTAAAGGCTTGGAGGTTCCGATTTCTAGAATGATTTCTTGGCTGCAGTTGAGGCTCTCCCTCACATGAGAACCACTGGTTTGTTTTCCTGCCCAAACAAACAAAGGTCAACAGCACTTATATTTCTAGAAGGTAAATAAGGCTGAAATGTATATTTGCATACAGTAATTGTATTTTAAGAATTTATAGTTGAATTGCATAACAGCTTGCATGCTACCACTTATATTTCTAGAATGGTAAGCAGTACAATTCTTCATAATTAATGTGTTTGATAGAATAGTTAAAGTTAATTTTAGTTGATTTTTGTTTTACTGAAAATTTATTTCTACCTAGCTAAGCTATCAAAAAATGGGAATTTGAATAATTTAAGAATAATTGAACGTTAATCTCCACACAATTTAGATTGGTAATCGGAACATTATATAAATTTGATTTTAATGACAAAGTTGTTCTGGATACTCTTGTTTTGCTTATTATTGACATTCTCTATGGTTAAGGTTATAAAAATATATATATTTTTTGCTTATGTTTATTTTCATTAACAACTAAAATAAAAAAAATTTCAGTGAGTTTACCTACCTATTTATTTTTTTTTGGAATGAATATACTGACAGTGAGCTAAAATCTTCTTTTTTTTGTTGGATATACATAATAAATTATATTTTAATCAATAGAGAGATGATTTAAAAACTCCAAGTTATGTATATATTCTCTTTATAGTTAGTCGACTCGATGAGATAAGAACGTCTTCCTCTATTATTTGTATTTCAAGAATTTTTGTTAATAAATTTTGAACTATTTTATTCAAAAATCGATTAGTGTTTTCTTTTTGATTCCAACTAAAAAAAAAGAGAAATGAAGATACCTCAAATTTATAAAGTATAAGCTTCCAATTATGCTCGATAAACTGTTTTAGTTATGCAATTTTGTTAGAGCCTCGTTGGCATGAGCATTTCAATAGCTTGTTGCTAAAACAAATTTATAAGAGAGATTATTTTATTGATATCAAGATGGAACATAGATAATTTTTCATAATTTATTTGAAGATGTATGCGGGGCCGTAATACTAATGCTTGAAATATGCTCTTATTCCATTTACTTGTGCCCAATATCATGTGAACTTTTAATTGCTATTGTTGCTATTCAGTTAAACTTGATTATTTTATTTTTGGAAGAAATTCCTTGCATCCAAACTCATCGATTAACTATGCTGCATATTTTATTCATATTCGAGAACTGGAGGAAAACATATAATTGAATTATGATTAGCCCACCTAAAATTTGATTGTATAGGAATATAGTGGTACATATGATAATTATGTAATTAATTAAACATTCTAGTTTGGTTGGAATCCCAATGAATTTATACCATTAATTGCTCAATCTCTCATATTCTTATTTATACTCCCTTATTTCATTACAATCGCTTGCATACATGTCTATTTCGTATTGCATGCATGTTCATTTTGTTTATATACATATAAATATAAACATTTGAACATATTAAATTATAACACATGCCTTCTCTTTTATATTCTTATAGTCACATATTGGATGTACATAGTCTGTACAATAAATTTTGTGAGCAAATGATGTTGTATCTAATAAATCTTGATTAAAATTGAGGTGGTTCCATGTCTTTTAATTTTTAGTATTGTATTTAGATGTATAGTCATTATCAAATGTTATTTTTGAATTTTTGCATGCTTAAATTTGGAAATTAAAAATACATGACATTCTGACACCTTTTTCTCTCTTCGCGTTATTTGCGAGGTACATCGGGAGTCACTTGGACAAATGGATCCGAGCATTAGTCGCCCCCATTCATTCTGGTGGGGGTGCTACGGGCGGAACCACCGGGTCGTAGCCCCCAGTGTAGTGAGCTTTCTTAAAACTTAGAAAGCCTTTAGGAAGCCTTCTGTGTGCACGTTCTCCTACCTTTAGGGCCCTGTAGAAACTTCAATTTTTAAGTAATTTTCTTCTCTTACTTTGTTATAGATCCCTAAACCCATTTACATACATACGAGTGTCTAAAGGGTTAGAAATAAACCTCTTTTCATCCACCTACAATACTAGTGACACCTAAGGACAAAAATTAAGGACTGAGTCTTAGAAAACTCAGACTTAAGATGCATGCTTCCTTAGGATAGAGATATAAAACATAGAAAACTTAGTGACACATTATCCTAAGATTAGTTTGCTTTAATTCATTAATAATTAAGCAATAAAATCAATTATAATCTAAATCAAATGCATTAAAACACTTGACTCTCAATCAAACTATAACCAACATACGAAATCACTAGGAGATAAAATTTGAACATGAACCTAAATTAAATCTGACTAATCTATTCATCACCCCTTAATTAAACATTAACTAAATAAAATTCATTAAAATAAACTTAAATTCAAGGAGTTACAAAATTAGGAAACGACCCAACTCAAACCTAAAAGACCTTCTAATACCCAAACTTTAAAAATTTGTAACTAACTCCAAAAAATTCCAAAATGAGTAAACTAAAAGGCATTCAACTCGTATTAAAATTTAGTATTTATTAAAAATATTAGGATTTTAGAAACCAACCTAAATTAAAAGCTCAATTACTCAGTCAATCGTAGTTCAATAACTAGGGCCCGAAACTCCTAAAATCATAACTTTGCCTAGAAAACTCTAAATTTAGCAAACTAACAGTCTAATTACTCGTGAGAAGGCCTAATATTTAATTAAAATGCTAAGACCCTCAAACTCAACCTTTTTTTAAATTGACTTTTTTGGACCCCTCCCTTAACCTAGTGGATAGGTAGACCCCAAATCTTCTAAATCCCGCTAATGCAACTTAAATTATAAATAATACTACCCATAATATTAAAATAAACTAACAAACTAAACTAATTAAAAATGGACCATAATTTATTAATATTTAAACTTTAATCAAACTCTCCGCTTCTGGCCTTCAACAAACCTGAACTCAAAATAACTTGAACTAACTACCTAATATAGGACCTATCCAAAGCCACACGAATCTTCTACACACACGTAGAATTGTTTGCTAGGGCACCACTTCTAGATCTAGGTTAGGCCGGTGTTTAACTTTTTTCTGTTTCTGTGTTGTGACACTCTTGTATGTGACATGTGTGCTGTTTATTTTGACCTGCTGTATTTGTTTATTTTATTACTGCACTGTACTTTATCTGTGATGTAATTGCTTGTGCGTTAGAGCTACCCCTAGGCTAGGGATGATTTATGCTGACCTAATCTTATGTAGGTGGCCATGCTCATGCAGCGCTAAAATAGAGGGGGCAATAATCATTAAGCTTTAAAATTAATATTATTTTTTGCAGGTGCTCCAGAAATTGCTAAAGCCCCCTCCCTAAATTAAAAGAGCATGACCAAGTGTGTTTCCTTTTTTACATAAATATTATCGTCTTGGGTTATTATATATAACTGCTTGGGATTTTATTAGGATAACCTTACAGGTTTAGTCCAGGTCTAGATTTTCTTTTTCATAATGTAATTTGATGTAATTCATATTGAGTTGTGAAAGTCTTCAAAGGCATGGCATTTCAAAAATTAGGTATCTAAAGAGAGAAAGAAAGGCCCTCTCTCGGGGAATTTCTTTCTCATTTGGGTACCCTTCTAGAGGACGATCCGAAGGAGGAAGATCCGAAGAAGATGATCCACTCGAAGACAAAGAGTTGAAGATGAAATGTCTTGCATTTAAGACTTGCGTTGTTCAGTAGGATTAGAATCCAGGTTGTTGTCGGTGGAGCCTGGCCACCATTACTTTTCTGCAGACCCGGGTTGTACTTATACGGCACTTACCGTGGACTTTGGTCTTTTCTATGTTTTATGGATTTATATTGATGTGTTTATATTACTTGCGTAGTAAAAATTGCATGTTTTTCTAAGTTTCTTTCTTACATATGCTTGGCTTGATTTTGCTAGGCTCTTTAGGAATAAAATTTTTCTACTCATAACCATTGTTTAAAATTTTAAGAATTAAATAACTTAGAAATCTAACGACCTAGCGAATAGCCGAAATTGTCCAGGGTCGCATGCATATTAATGCATTCTCTCCCTCCTTGCTATAAGACACTTCCCCGCCTGCGGGTAGAGTCCAGATAATTCGACCTATGAGGATGAGGTGCTGGATCTAGGGAAGTCTAGTCTTTTCTAAAAATTATTTTATAAGCCTTTTTAAAAATTCTATGTATACTTGATTTGGATACCTGAACTAGCATGCATTGTATTAGAAACTAACTAAATTAAAATTTTAATTGCATTAGCTATAGGAGCATACACCCTACATAAGTCCAGGGCCAATTAGGAAACTCTCTAGACGTCAGCCCTACTTCCAAAAGCCAAATTACCTACCCATGTTTCATAAAGACTGGACAACATGGATTTTATGCGCGTAGGTGGTTAGCTGGCTTTCCTTTTCAGGCAAGATATAAGCCTAGAATGCATTAGCTAGGACACGGGTGTTAGTATTATGTATAGAACACTAAACCTACTAGATTTAAAATTCAACGCTACTACTATCGGTGTCTCGTAGTATGCTTCATCGGTGGGTAAGTTCTCTATCTTCCAGAAACTATAAATCCTACCTATCTGCGTCACATGGATGACATCACCTATATCCTTCTCTCATGTATACTTTGAGTGTATGATTTGCTTTTCTCTAGTTTCTTCTCACTAACCTAGTCCCTCCGGATGCTGTTACGAGCTGTGTCTGTTGACTAAGCCAAGTTGAGCATTTCTTTTAATTTTGAGTAGGATATTCTAATATTCTCCCTGTGTGCCAATCCCACTTGAAAGTATAATATAGAATCCTTAATCGAGAGTCTTCTTAGGCCCCAACTTGAGATATAATTAACCACGGGGGCTTGCGCCTATGGGAAACCGAATCCCACTTTCAAAAAAATCTCATTCAAGCTGATATATCAGGTGGGGGAAACCCATTATAATGGTAAGGTCACATATATTGTTACCCATCGAGGTGTGCTGGTGAGAGCCGCTATCCTCAATGGTTAATCATATGTGTGAACGAATCTGCCCTCCCATCGGTGATACCGTCTCCCCTGCGGCAGCGGTGTTTTGTCCTTCCGGAGGTCCATAGAGGTGAAGGCTTTGGAAGCAGATTGCATGAAGGAGGGCTTCATCAGAGGTTTTATGAAGGGAGAGCGTGTAGTGCAATGCAAGATTGGAGTAGAGATTGAGAGGTTGACACCTAGCCAGGCTTCTAGTGACCCTTCTTCAGATTCTGGTGGTGCAAAGATAGAGAGTGAGTTATAGAAGGCCTTTTTCCTCGAGAAGGAAGAGGATGATATTGAGATCCTATAGGATTATTCTGATGTTGGTTGTATCACTTTGTTTTCTTTCTAGTGGTGAGTATATGTGTTTGGTGTTGATGCTTTCATATGATGTACGCGATGTTCAGTGATATATTAAGAAATTATTGGTGTTCCTCTTTCTCTTTTTTCATATGTACATAAAATCGACTTAGTTTTATTTCAATAAAAAATATTTTGATGGTCTTTTCTGACTTGAGTGAGTGTGAGAGACATCCTCCTTGGATATCTTGACCTATCCGAGGTTGTTAATCAAAGCATTTGCTTGATGATTCTTAACCTGTATGGAAGAGGTCAGATCAAATCTCCTTGAGATTGATCATCCAGTGATCGAGATATAATGTTTATTGTGTATTTCTTGGATCATGGATAAAGAAATTGAGGGGTTTTTATCTTTTATAGGAGAAGATAATATCACAACAAAGTGAACATCATATTACTGTATTATATAAGATAGTATATAATTCCCTAGTATAACCTAGGGATATGGGAGCTAGAAGAGTTCTATCCTAATATACATATAAGAGATGTCTGAATGGTCAACATAACAACTTGAAGGATACACACAAGGACAACATAATAATTTGAATAAACATAGCACAAGACAAATAATAAACGTAAGATAAATAGTATTATCAACATCTACTGATAATACTTACAAAGGTTGCTAACATTCCAAGTTCAGGGGAGCATTTTTTCTAGTATCCTTCAGTTTGAAGGTACCAGGCTTGACCATAGAAGCTACCAAATAGGGACCCTCCCAGAGGGGAGAGAGCTTATTGCGCTGAGGGCTCTTTCCGGCTGTTTCGATGCTGCATAAAACCAAATCTTCAATTGAGATAGATCGAGGTTTGACTCTTCGATTGTAGTGATGGGTAACCCTTTGGTGGTATGTTACGGTCCTGAGTGAGGCTACATCTCTTACTTCTGAAAGGAGATCTAAGTTATTTTTGAGTTTCTCTTCATTATTACTGAAGTCAAATGTTTAAACTCTGTTGCTTGGGACTCCAACATCAACTCGTATAATTGCTTCCATTCCAAAGCAGAGATTGTACGGGGTTTCTCCTGTAGAAGTTCTGGCAGTAGTCCGATAAGCCTAGAGGACATTTGGGAGTTCTTCAGCCCAATGCCCCCAACCTTCCCTAGGCGTGTCTTCAGTCCTTTCAGAATTGTTCAGTTTGTAACCTCTATTTGCCCATTTGCTTGAGGATGGGCGACAACTGTGTGGATGAGCTGAATATAAAATTCTTACAAAAAGAGGTAAAGATTTTCCCAGTAAACTGTGTCCCGTTATCAGTGATGATCCTTGTAGGAATGCCAAAACGATAGATTATATTCTTCCATAGAAATTATTTGGCATTAGCTTCAGTAATCCTCGCCAAAGGTTCTACCTTCACCCATTTGGTGAAGTAATCTTTAGCCAGGATGATGAATTTTTCTTATCCACTGGCTATAGGGAAAGGTCCCATTATATCAATTCCCCATTAGGCAAAAGGCCAAGGGCTCTGAAGTAATGCAAGCTCCAGTGCGGGTGTATGGGTGAGATTGGAATGCAATTGATAGTGCGCGTCATATTTCATTGTAGGCCAATAGAATCTTTGTCTCATGATCTTGTAGGCTAACGCTCTTCCTCCCAAATACTCTCCACATATTCCTGAATGAACTTCTTGAAGTGTGTAATCAGCTTCTGAAGGTGGGAGACACTTGAGGTATGGTCCAGTGAAGGCCCGTTTGTACAACTCGCCACTAATAATGGTAAAGTTTGCTGCTTGCTGCCAAAGTCGTGTTGCAGCTGTGGGGTCTTCAGACAGCACTCCATCTTGTAAGAAAGATATGATTAGATTCATCCAAAAAATCTCTCTTGGTTTATAGATTGATTGTATGACTCACGGACCTTGGATGTCTGAAAAGTGGATCTCCTTGATATACTTTCTTTTATAGACATCTTCTATCACTGATGTAGTAAGCTTAGAAAGAGCATCTGCTCGTGCATTTTGCTCTTGGAGAATATGGATGATCTGATGCTCTCTTATACAGGTTAAGAGTATCTTCACAATGCTGCAATACAGGGCCAGTTGCAAATTATGGATATCAAACTCCCCCTCCACCTTAGAGGTGACTAACTGTAAATCAGTGTGGACTATTAAGTTCTGCACCTCACAGTCAATTTCTAGTCTCAATCCAACAATAAGGGGCTCATATTCTTCTGCATTATTTATTACCGGGAACTTAAATCGGAGCCCATACTCAAGGGTAACTTTCTACGGAGAGATTAAAAGAATTCCGGCCCCAGCACCGGAACTTCCAGAAGCTCCATCGACATATAATGTCTAGCATGGTGGAGAAGGTGAAGCACCTAGTTGAATATCAGATGCGAGGATGGTGCATTCAACAACAAAATCTGTAAGTGCTTGAGATTTAATATCGGGCTGAGGCAAGTAGTGGATGTCAAATTCTCCCAACTCTACAGACCACTTAACGAGCCTGCCAGACGCTTCTAGATTTTAGAGGACACTTTTTAGCGGCATATTTGTGTAAACTCCGATTATATGGGCTTGAAAGTAAGGGCGTAGTTTTCTGACAGAATAAACTAACGCCAATGCTATTTTATCTGCTAGAGGATAACGTCCATCTGTTTCAGATAAGATCTTACTAAGATAATAAATGGGGTGTTATATCGTATTTTCCTCTCGTACAAAAATTGAACTGATAGCCTGGGTAGAAATATCTAAGTATAAATACAACTTTTCTCCTGGTATGGGTTTGGAAAGTAGTGGTGGAGATGCCAAATACTTTCATAGCTATTCGAATGCTTCTTGACATTCGTCAGTCCATTGGAATCTTGAGCAGCGAGCACCTCTTAGTGTCTTAAAAAAGGCATATATTTATCTCTTGAGCATGCCAGGAAATGAGATAATGCTGCGATTCTTCCATTCAGTCTCTGAACTTCCTTGATATTTCTCGGGGGCACCATATCTCTTAATGCCTTAATTTTCTCAGGATTAGCTTCAATCCCTCGGTGGGTTACCATAAACCCAAAAAACTTTCCAAAAGCGACTCCAAAAGTACATTTAGCAGGGTTGAGTCGTATATTATAATGTCGTAATAAGTTGAAGCATTATTCCAAGTATGAGATATGCTAAAAATTTTCAAGACTTTTCACCAACATATCATCAACATATACTTCCATAGTGCGTCTAATAAGGTCTTTGAAATTCTTATTCATGAGGCGCTAATATGTTGCTCCGATATTTTTGAGCCCGAATGGCATGACCAGATAACAGTATAACCCTTTATCTGTTCGGAAAGCCATTTCCTCTTCATCCACATGATTCATCTTTATTTGATTATAGCCAGAATATGCATCCATAAAACTCAGCATTTGATGTCCGGAGGTGGTATCAACCAATTGATCGAAACGAGGGAGTGGAAAACTATCATTCGGGCAAGCTTTATTGAGATATGTATAATCTATACATATTCTCCAAGCTCCACTCATTTTTTGAACCATGATAATATTTGCCAACCAAGTGGGATAGTGCACCTCCCATATAAATCCGGCTTCCAAAAGCTCATCCACTTCTTGCTCGATTGCTTGCTGATAATCTGGTGCAAAATTTTACTTCTTCTGGATTGCTGATTTGCACGTCGGGTTGACGTTGAGGGAGTATATAATCACTTCGAGGTCAATTTATAGTTTTTTGAGGATGGCATTACCCGTAAATAGGAGGAGGATCAAGGGTAAAGGTGGAGTGGTTCGGATGGACGGCTGATATTGAATCCTTCGATCGTGGGCCGTTATTCAGACATTTGAAGGTCTTAAAGATATCAGAATTCGGCGATCTTGGGTTCGTTGGATTCGTCTCGTCGAATCGCTTGATTCAACTATAAGCATGTCATGTTTCAAAACCGTTTGATAATCCAAATTGTGGTTTGAACCTTCCTATAGTGCTTCGGGTCTTCAATTCGGACTCATTTGGGCTCAGATCGAGTTGAATTTGGTGTCGTTGGGTCCGTATTTCTGATACGCTCAGTTTGACTTAAGTTTGCTGAAGTCGGAGTTCAGATGATCCCAAATTTGTTTTTTGAAACTTCCAACTTGATTTTGCCTCAAGATTCGTGCCCGATCAAGATAATTGTTTCATGATATATATATATATATATATATATATATATATATATATATATATATATATATATATATACACACACACTTTTGTGCAAATAATCTAAATAGTATTAATAAAAACAAATTTTGCTTAAAATACTCCGTAAATTATTAGTTAGGTTGAGCATAAATTTTATTAGATTTGCTTTAAGATTATTGAAATGAATAGTTATCGCTAATTAAGAAATTAAATTTCAGTACCGCAACGTATTTGTCTTTTGATATTACACCGTAGTCCAACCAAACGGCCGCACTAATTGTCTCGAGGAGAGACAAGTTGAATGGCATGAACTCCACGCTTACTGATGATCAGCCTCTATAGAAAAAATTAAGCAATAATAAAATTCAATAAATCTTAATATACTATAGAAAAATATTATTAATTAAAATTAAAGTTTCTTAGTTATCATAACGCTTAGAGGAGCAACAAAGAAGGCAACACAAATCCATCCGAGTGTAACCAAATGCTTGTGTCCATAAAAATGACGGAGAGTGATAGTTACAATCATCCTGAATACAATAACATTAATGGTGGTGTGCAGAAAGAAATTCATTGGTTTTAAGAACATTGGATAAGCATTACTATTTACTATTATGTTATATATTAGAGGTTCTTGATCAAGAAGTATGTTAAAAACAAAAAAGCTTGCTCGAAATATATAATTAAATAATTATTTATAAATTATTTTACTATATATATAATAATTTATAAATAACTATTTACTTCTTATAAATTGAAGATAAAACTTTCTTACTTTAAAATATTTTACTTAATAATTATATTTGATTTTTAGCAATTAATTAACCACCGGCCTCCTATTTGTCTATTGACCATTAGAGGCTTCTTATTTATGTATTTTGGAAATGATTTAACTGCAGTACATTCAAATATAATTTTCCCAATTTTAAATTAAACGAAGTATATTTATTGAATAGTGCAGATTATTGGGTTGTTAAAAAATCATACATGTAATTTTTGAAAATCAATAAAAGCTAATTTTAGAATAGCAATAAAAATTTTTAATTAATTGAATTAGGAGAAGCATATTAATTAAGGAAACGAATATCACACACTGGCAATCGAGTGTCTGCAGATGAGGTTGAGGTATACCAATTAATATTTGAGCTGTAGGGAAGATTAAAAAAACAGTTGTCATATGAAGTCATGAAATTGAGAAATAAATAGATCTTAATGGACAAGGTACAGTAGAAGCACAAATCTAAAATAAAATCGGAGAAAGAATTTGAATAGAGATAGATGTACCCTAACCTATTCACTCGACTTGAGTGTTAAAATAATAAGGATGATATTTTTTTTTGAGGCGAGAGGATTTTAATACCCACTACAATAGTATTACACCCATTTTGACCCCTACTTGATAAGTCTTGTGTGAAGAAACATCTATATTTTCATTATATATGAGTTTGAGATGACTTGTATGCATGTGAATGCTTGAACTCTATTCTGAAGCATATCCCGAGAGTCTGTTTGTGTAAAACATGAAGTCTACAATTTTCCCTTATGAGTGCTTTGGCAATGGATATGGGGGCGTTGCTCTCGGACTTGTTCATTTTAATTTGAACTGTGGGCATAGAGTATCATTGTTTGGAGCGCCTTGCCATTTGGTAAAATTTCTAAAAAATTATTAATTTTCACTTCTTTTTTTTTTGACTAAAATCAAAAGCCCCCTTAAGCTATCATTTAGAGAGAGAGAGAGAGCGAGCGAGCAAGAGAGAGAGAGAGAGAGAGAGAGAGAGAGAGAGAGAGAGAGAGAGAGAGAGAGCGAGCAAGAGAGAGAGAGAGAGAGAATGTCAGTTTCATATGATTTCGATCCATTTTCTGCCATCAATCTAGGTAGTTTACATTCTAATTATCTCAATTTTAATAATGTTAGAATTTTGAGAATTTTTTTATTAAATTATAAATTCATAGCATGCATAAAAATAAGGATAACTTTGTATTTATTAAAGTTTCACCATGTAACTTTTTTTGTATGTTAAAGATACAATAGTTCTTGGCATTTTAACATATTTTTATAAATTTTCACAAGATGAACTAAAAAATGCATTTTTTAAAATAAATTGATTCTTCTTCTCATGATTTCTTTCAAAATCGTAAATCCAATCGATGCCCTAGTTTTAGTTTTACCATCAATCTCACATGTGAGGCTTCAAAGCTATAGTAAGAGTGACCGGAACCTTAGCTCTTGCCTCCAAGATCAAATATATGCTTTTGACTCTTCCCTCTTGAATTCAAGGGAAATCCAAAGAGAAATGAGATTAAAGCTCTCAATCTCGCACATTCACCCACCTTCCCTCGCTTGATCTCACGCTCTTGTTCCTAACTCTCAGTTCGTACATCCCTTTCTCTTTTTTGTCCCACCTACTCTTAATAAAGAGAAAAGACAAAATAAAAGAATAAAGACTATACCAATAGAAATATATAAAGCTGTACATGAGAGAAAGTTTTATTAATTATAAAATATGAATAAGAGAACTTATTTAATGCAAATTAGCTTAATTTAAAAAATATTTGAGATTAGATTCATTAATTAACAGAAACGTACACATTTCTCTTGAGAACTTCATATAGTAAATAAATATTGGAAAATAATCCTATCATTTAATACATTGAACTAGAGATTATGCACCATAATATTTTTATCATTAAAAATTATTTATAACCATCTTAATTATTATCTTGAAAGTTTTTCCTTGCAAATTTATGATAGAGTTTTGAGGTTCAAGAAATATTTCAACTCTTGAACAAAAATTAGCTCAAGATATTCTTATATATTTCCTCACTAAAAAATTTGCATTGTTTATTCTTTTAGTTTTATTTATATATTATCAATCACTTAAATGAAGGCTACTTATTGAGCACACATGAGAGACATGAACATGTCTAATATCAAAGAGCTATCAAATGCAAATATTGTGACAAATGTCATGACAAAAAAAATATTTGCTAGGACCAAACATATCAGCCGGTGAAGTGATGGTCTTAATAGTTGCTAGGTATGTTTTGCTACTAGGATTTAACCATTTTGTAACTATTTTGCTCATTGCAAATAAACACTTATCTTTTAGTTTTTAACTTAGCTAGGTTTAAGCATGGTTGGTAAAGGCCATCATAAAATATTTATAAAATTAAAGTGGTATAGCTTAGAAAATTATGCCGATAATTACTTTATTTTATTTTTGTTTTAATTAACTTAATATCTATTAATATTATTACTTTTTAGTCTATTAGCTACTTGTATTTAGTTTGATAAATAAAAAAAGGTTGCAAGAGGATGTTAGCTTCTTGATACATTTTGTTTAAAGTATGCAAGCCTCATGACTAAAAGACAACAAAAAGCTTTTTATGCCTTTTGATATTACTAACAATTGCGTAGATGGCACCTTTTCAATGAGTAATCAATATTTTTTGATATTTTGTATCCAAACTAAAGATCAATACTTTCGTTACATTTGATTTCCTATTAAAAAATTATTTAAAACTAAAATATTGATCATCATTTGGTTAAGAAAATAAATGCTTTAGAAGATTTTGATTACTTATAGAAAAGCTCCCATCAAAATACTTGCCAGATATATCAAAAGATATCAAAAAGCATTTTGACATCCTAGTGGCTATTTGATTTAAAGTAACAAGAGTGTTAAAGTATTTCAAATGATGGAATTTATGGAATATTGATCTTTGGTAGGAAGTAGAAGAAATGAAAAAAATTTTAAACTATTTAGATTTTAACATTTAGTTCAATTTTAGTGTTTTTGAAAATTATTAGATTTTATCTATTTTCAAATATAATGTAAATTCTCTGCTATTGTTGTCTTAAGCGACCGCCAGACACTACCTACTTGCTATCAGTCACCACCATCATTTGGGTATACACCGCATTCATTTTTCTCTAAGTGAAATAAAAAAAATAATCTTTGTATTTATTTTCTCTTGATCAACCATATAATTCCATGTAGTTCTAACACCCAACATGTGATTTTGATTTTCTCTTATTTTGGGGACAAAGAACCTCATTTTTTTTTTAAAGCAAGACGAGGATGATCACATTTGTTTAAGCCTAGTTGTTAGATCAATCATATCAAACGATAGAAAAAAAGAATGCCTAGGCTAATTAAGATTATTCTATGGCCCAGCCACTAGTTAGAGACGCCATTGATGTTGTGACTTAATTATTTGTTTAACACTACTATTTGTGTTGGAAACTTGTTTAAGTTGTTTTGGCGCTCTTGAAAAACTATGGAGAATTGAAATCCAAAGCATTTAGAACGTTGCAAGCACTGTCCGAAAAGTTGAAACTGAAAAAAGGTATTGATACTAATTTTTGATAAGAATTTAAGTAATAATTGAAATTGTATAGAAACTAATTGAAATATAATCAAATATTTCATAGTAATTATCAGAATGACCCTTAGACCCCAATTGTTTATATATAAAATTAACATAATCCATTCTTTCCCTCAACAAAAACCCTTCTTAATAAATAGAGCCCTTAAGCTCTAGAATTTTCAATACATAGTATAATAGAATCCCTTTTTGCAGCCAACAGAATCCCATCTCATCGTCAATTCAAATATTTTAATCATAGATACTTAAAAAAAATGCATCTATACTATTGAAACAATCATAGTATTACGAGTCTACAAAAAGGCTCAAATGGCTGTCAAATAATTCTTCACCCGGTACGGTTTCTATTATATGCAAAAATTAAATTTTCAGAATTTCACAATATTATCAGAGATTGTGTGTAAAAAAGTTATGAAGGCTTAATTGAACTAAAATATTATTTATAGATGTACGAAAATTTTTGAATTGATAAAAATTATTAATTTTCAAAATCTCCTTGCGAAAAATCTCAAAGAAATACTAAAAATGATTAGAGCAGTTGTACCGATAACATATCAAAAGTTATTTGGACAAAGTAATCAGAATTCAAAAAAATTGACTAGAATTTTTGTATAAAACTAATTATAATTTTGATAAAATAACCCCAAAATACTAAATATTTCAGGCAGAACATAACCTATCTCGACCCGAATAAATTTCATGAATAGACTGACTGATAGAAACAACTCTTAGAACTCCAATACCTTGTTTGTCTGTCCCTTCTCCCCTCTCTTTTTCTTCTCAAAATCTATTTTAACTTCTGTAGCTTGAGGAATGAGGAAAAAGAAATAAATGGAATGATTTTTGATAAGATCTGATAAGTGCAGAAAGATTTTTTTATAATAAACTAATTTAAGGACGCAATGATAATTATGTCAATTATTTAATTTTTAGCATAAAATTCTTATAAATTCTTTTATATCTTCAAATTTGTGATTTCAGAAACTATGGAAAAATATTCATAGGTTAGCTTAGAATGTCTAGAAGAGTCTGATGAAGTCGATTTGCAAAATGGATACCTGACAGTCCCATTAGACTCACTAGTATCGACATGTGTAAATATTTTAAGGATTTGTACACTACAGGAAAAACTGTCATTATCAGCGGTATTATATCCTCCAGTAGCAGCGGCGCTGTAACCGGCAGATATTTCGTTAGTCAAATATCAGCGAGTTGTCAGGGAGATAAACCGCCGGAGCATTACTGATGGAAAACCAGCCGGTAGTGCCGCCGGTAGTACTTGCCATAGGAAAATGCGTCGGAAATTTTTCAGCAAACTTCTGGCGGAAATACAACCGGAGAAATCGCCGGCGGAAAATCCGCTGGCAGTACCGCTGGAAAAGGCCTTATTTCTCCTCCCGGCACTGTTCATGATTGTCTTGATATTCATTACATTCTCACATGCTCCCTGTCGTGTGAATCACCTCCCGCCGAACACCGCATCTGTCTCCTTCGTACACCGCCTCCGTTGTCGTCATTCACCGCCTCAGTTGTCGAAACCGCTGTAAGTTTTTCTATCGTCAGCCCAAATCTTTTTACTTTGGTCACGGAGGTTCTCTATAGACATTTGCAAGAGATTGTACCATGATGTATGCATTTTGTTGATGATATTCTTCTTGTTGATAAGACTAGAGAGGGAGTCTACAATGACCTGCAAGCCACCATTGTAGGTGACGAAGGTGAGGTGCATCGAAAAGTAAACTTGAAACCATGGAACGATCTATAATTTAAAAAGATTTATACAGTAGATTCTTGAATTTTTTTAGTTGCTGATATATGATTCTAAATCTTTGAAGAATCCCCCTTTTTTTTGGCTGGTTATATTTGATTCATCTATCGGCAAGCAATCAAATGCGCCTTATGATGCAATGTATCTTGTCTGCTAGTGTTGTTAGCTCTTCAGTAGATTTTTTTTTCAGCGCAATTAAGTTCAAAATGGCAGTAAGAATAGGCTGAATGAGGAGAACTTATCAGGCGTGATATGTATGTGGCTAATTGAATATCAAATGCTCTAATCAGTACAAGTTTGTGTTATATACTTATGTTAAACTATGCAATCTATGAATGAGTTGGTTTTTGTTTGGCTGGTTCACCCTGAACCAGCCGAGCCGGCCCAAGGGCCAGCTCAAGTATATAGGAGGCGGAACTTATCCGCCTCCCTCCCTCATGTCCGCCCACAAGCTGGTCCCCAAGTTGCTAAATAGGTTTGAAATTCAAAAGGAGTGGGCGACCAGGGCATTAGGAGGGAAATTAAATTAGGAAAGCTTTTGTATTAAAGGGGAGGAAAGGATTAGGGATGTTTTATGTTTTGATTAATTGGAATTAGGGTTTCTTGGAGGCTTGGGCTCTAGATGATCTTGTTTAGAGATTTGGGAGAGACAATCCTCCTCTCGAATTGAGGATCTCTTGTATCTTGCTTTGAGTTTGTTTTGCTATATTTCCAAGACCGCAATCTATCGTTCCAAGTTTGATTTGCTTAGATTTCTTGTGTTTCCCGCTGTTTTTACCGATTATTGATTATGTTTGCTTACGAACTCAAGTAAATCCGATAGGATTACTTGCCAACTCAAGTATTTCCTATCAAATTGGTATCAGAGCAAGTCTTGGGATCGGTGGTGGGCTATTTTCGGCGAATTCCAGGAGCAATTTTTTGCCCAGAAAAGGAGGAAGTTGCTGTTTTTTGTCTCCAAAATTCAGATTTTGTGAATCTACAAACTTCGGATTGTGATGGAGGAAAGGATTAAAGGAGAGATGAATCAAATCAAAATAATGGTGGAGGAAAGGATTTCTTCCATAGAGGGAGAAGTCGCTGATCTCTGAGACATAATGAAGAAAATATTAGAAATTCAAAATCAAACGGCGGCTTCTGTGGCAAAAGGGAGGGAAGAAAAAACACGAATTCAAAAATTAATAGGGAGGAAGATGAGGTGGAAATCATGGAAGGGGAAAGAAGAAGAACCCATCTGGAGCCTGTCCAGAGGGAAGAAAGAGGAGGGGAATATGGGGAGCACCAGGAGGGATAATATGGCCGCCGAGGTGCTGATTTTGAAGAAAGAAGGGGGGATTTTGAAGGGGGTTTGGGCTATGGCAGGGCAAGGGAAGAACGAGAAACTTGGGGAGGTCCTAGCACTTAGGAGAGGGGAAACTATGAAAGGAACAGGGGGAATGGTAGCGACCAGAAGGTGAGGAAGTTGAAGATGCCCATATTCGAAGGAGAGGATGCTTATGGGTGGATTTATAAGGTGGAGCGATACATCGCCGTCAATGGGCTGATGGAGGAGGAGAAGCTGACGGCAGCGGGCTTATGCTTGGAAGGAAATGCCCTGTCGTGGTATCAGTGGAGAGACCAGAGGAGGGCTATCGGGACTTGGAGGGAATTTAAGGACTGCATAATATAACATTTCCAAACTGACCGGGGAGGAGATTTCTATGAGCAGTTCTTTGCTCTGACACAGGAGGGATCAATAACAGACTACCAGGAGCAATTTGAGCACCTAGCTAGCAGGGTGGAGCAACTCTCAGATACATTATTGGAGAGAAATTTCATGAAGAGGTTGAAGGCCAAGATCAAAGCAGTAGTGAAGGTTCTAATGCCCCGTGATTTGGGGGAGGCCATGAAGTTGGCCCAGCTGGTGGAAAATCAGAGGAATCTGGAGAGGTGGCCAGGAGTAGCAACATTGGGGGGACTTACAGGATGACGACCACCCATCTAGTATCTAAAGGTCCTACAACAGGAGGGAGTCAAGAGGCCACCAAGGAGAGGACAGGAGAAGGTGGAAGTGGGGGAAATTTCAAGCGGCTGATAGAGAAAGAGATGTAGGAGAAGAGGGCTAAGGGGTTGTGCTTCAGGTGCAATGAAAAGTACACACCAGGGCATTGGTGTAATGACCGAACTCTTCAGGTTCTCACAGTCTGTGATGACAAGGAAACTGAGGAGGGAGGTGAGGAGGAGATAGAGGAGGAGATGGAGGAGAAGCTGTATTTGGATCTGGCTGAGGTTTCCTTGAACTCATTGGTCGGATTCACTATGAATCATACCATGAAAGTGAAGGGAGGGATAGAGGACAAGGCAGTGGTGGTGCTGATTGATAGAGGGGCCACACACAATTTCATTTCCACTTAGGTCGTCGACTAACTGAGTGTGAGATTGGTGGATACCGGTAGTTACAGGGTAATGATGGGTACGAGGAAGGTGGAGAAAGGTCAGGGGATTTGCAGAGGAGTGATACTGACCATCCAGGGGATTCAGGTGAAGAAAGATTTTCTTTCTCTAGAGCTTGGGAGTACAGATGTCATCTTGGGAATGAAATGGCTGTAGGCTTTGGGAGACACCAAGGTGAATTGGGGAGCACTCACGATGGAGTTGATGATTGATGGAAGGAAGGTGGTGATTAAGGGAGATGTAGGGTTATCCAAATCCATGGTTTCTCTTTATAGTGAGGGATATACAGTTGGTAGGAGGAGGATACTTGGTGGAGCTGCATAGTTTGGAGGGAGCTAGAGTGGAAGAGGGAGGGGATGTACCCCTCTTTGTACAGCCGTTGATTCAATAGTTTTGAGAGATATTTCAGCCGCCTCAGGGATTGCCATCGTAGAGGGAGGGAGTGTCACCCATTAGTGTACGTCCCTACCTTTACCCTCAGTTCCAAAAAGATGAAATCGAAAAGTTGATTAGAGAGATCTTGGAGGCAGAAATCATCAGACCCAACATCAGTCCCTTCTCTAGTCCAATTCTATTGGTGAAAAAGAAGGATGACAGCTGGCACTTTTGTGTGGACTATAGAGCCCTCAATAAGGAGACTGTACCCGACAAGTTTTATATACCAGTCATTGATGAGCTTTTAGATGAATTGAGTGGAACAGTGATCTTCAGCAAGATAGACTTGAAATCAGGTTACCACCAGATCCGAATGAAGAAGGAGGATGTATCTAAGATGGCCTTTAGAACTCATGAAGGACACTATGAGTTCCTAGTGATGCCTTTTGGCCTCACCAATGCTCCTGCTACTTTCTAGGCCCTTATGAATAAACCTTATCTCAGACGATTTGTATTGGTATTCTTTGACGACATTTTAGTCTACAGCAGGACAGAGGAGGAGCACTGGGAGCATTTGAAAAGGGTGTTAGAGGTGCTGCAGGAGCGCTAGCTGAGGGCCAACTTGAAGAAATGTAGCTTCGCACAAGTCAGTGTATAGTACTTGGGCCATGTTGTATCAAAAAAAGGGGTGGCAGTAGATCAGTCCAAAATTGAGGCCATGCTAAAGTGGGCAGTGCCAAAAAATCTGAAGGAGCTGAGGGGATTTCTAGGATTGACAGGGTACTACAGAAGGTTTGTAAAGGGCTATAGCACCATAGCATGGCCACTCACTGAGCAGTTGAAGAAGGATGGATTCCTATGGGGGGAGGCAGCCACATCAGCATTCGAGAGCCTGAAGAAGGCGATGACTACGGTACAGGTCTTAGCTTTGCCAGATTTCACTCAGACCTTCATTGAGGAGATAAATGCATCCGGATACGAGCTGGGTGCAATGCTTATGCAGAGTAGTAGGCCCATTGCCTATTTCAGCCAGGTATTGACTGCTAAAGCCAGGCTGAAATCAGTCTATGAGAGAGAATTAATGGCCATCATTTTGGCCATCCAGAAGTGGCGGCCCTACCTACTTGGGAGGCATTTCATTGTTAGGACAGGTCAGCGGAGCTTGAAATACCTGCTGGAACAGCGGATGGTGATAGAGGAGCATCAAAGGTGGCTGTCCAAGTTGCTTGAGTACAATTTTGAGATTTAGTATAGGTCAGGGGTGGAGAACAAGGCGGCAGATTCCTTGTCCAGATGTATGGGAGAGCTGCAGACTGTGGTACTATCTATTCCCTTGATGCTTGACTGGGAGGCCATCAGAGAAGAAAGTGCTAGAGATGAAAGTTTGGGAAAGATTATGTCAAATTTACTGAAAAGAGAGGGTAACCACCCCGGGTACTCATTGGAGGGAGACAAATTGCTATATCAGGGGAGATTTATGATTCCCTGTACCTCGATCCACATCCCAAACTTACTCCAGGAGTTTCATGGAAGCGCTGTTTGGGCCCACTCAGGTGTACAGAAGACATACAGAAGGCTAGCTTCGGAGCTGTATTGGAAGGGGATGCATAAAGATATAGAGGAGATGGTAACCAGGTGTAAGATCTATTAAAGGAACAAATACCTGGCTATGTCACTAGGAGGACTACTACATCCGTTGGCTTTACCGGGATGAGTATGGGAGGAGATATCCATATACTTCATTGATGGGTTGACCCGTTCGGAAGGTTTCACGGTGATTTTAGTAGTGGTGGACAGGTTGAGCAAGTATGCACACTTTATTCCCCTCTGACACCCCTACACAGCAGTAACAGTGGTTTCAGCCTTCATCAGGGAGATGGTCAGACTACATGGAGTACCCGAGGCGATAGTATCAGTTAGAGACAAGGTGTTCCTCTGCCATTTTTGGAGAGAGTTGTTCTGGCTGCAGGGGACAATTCTGAAAAGGAGTACATCTTATCACCCACAGACGGATGGCCAAACGGAAGTGGTGAATATGAACTTGGATACTTACCTGAGATGATTCATATCGGAGACACCCAAGCTTTGGGCTAAGTGGCTATCATGGGCTGAATACTGGTACAACACCTCTTTTCACTCTGCTTCTCAGATGACTCCATTCAAGGTGTTGTACGAAATGGATCCTCCTCACTTGGTGCACTTTGGGAGTAGCAGTACTCCAGTTTCTTCAGTAGAGGCGCACTTGGAGGAGAGGGATAGAGTGCTGGAGGAGTTGAAGAGACATCTACTGAGAGCTCAACAGATTATGAAGAAACAAGTGGATGGGCATAGGAAGAACATTCAGTTTGAAGTGGGGGAGAGGGTGTTCTTGAAGCTCCGACCATACAGACAGAAGACAGTAGCCAACAGGAGAAATGAGAAGCTAGCTCCAAGGTACTTTGGGCCTTATGAAGTGCTGGAGAAGATCGGAGCAGTAGCATATTGGCTGAAACTACCACCAATGGCGACTATACATCCGATTTTTCATGTATCACAGTTGAGAAAGGCTATTGGTGACTACACAGCCAACCCCGAGTTACCGGCGACACTCACCGAGGATTTAGAGGTGATTCTTGAACTATTAGAGCTGATGGGGGTTCGCCAGAAAGAAGATGGAACTAAGGAAGTGTTGATCTTGTCTAGAGATTTGGAAGAGACGATCCTCCTCTCGAATTGAGGATCTCTTGTATCTTGCTTTGAGTTTGTTTTGCTATATTTCCAATACCGCAATCTATCGTTCCTAGTTTGATTTGCTCAGATTTCTTGTGTTTCCCGCTATTTTTACCGATTATTGATTAGGTTTGCTTGCAAACTCAAGTAAATCCAATAGGATTACTTGCGAACTCAAGTATTTCCTATCAGTCTTTTATGGATTGGAATTTTTAATAGATTGGCATTAAAGGACATTTGAAGAACTGAACTGTAAGAGTAAATCTGATGAATATTGATGGGATAAAAAAACATTAGCATATATAAATGCATATATGATGTATCTATATGGTTACTTGCATAAATGAAAGTTTTACCAAAGCAATGAGGTCAGTTTATCTTGTACATGGAAAGCTTATTATGAGCTATTTCTACCTGATGTTGTGCAGTGAACAACAAGTTAATAGCTTAGGTGACTATGATGATGTACATTAAAAAGTATACTTGAAATCATGGAAGGAGATAAAAGAAATAGCCACTAAAAAGTAGTTCTCTAAAAATTTTAAGTAGATGATATGCAATTCTAAGTCTGTGAAGTTGCCCCTTTTTTTCATGGATGGTTATATGTGATGCATCTGTCGGCAAACAATCAAATCGGCCCTAAGATAAAATGCATCTTCTCCACTTGAGGGTCTTGTTAGCTCTTCGCCCTCTAAACTATAGGACTTTTTCTTTTTCCTTTCCAGTTCAAATTAAGAAATTATTGGGGGTGAAAACATGAGCAAATATGCTTGCAAATGCATTTTGATGTGTAATAACAATCTGTGCAAACTTAAGAATTTGATGTATATTGATGTGTAAAGCTGGTGTTCCTTATCACTCGTGTATATATTTCTACATATCTATTCTAGACTATTGTGGACGGAGGAGGTAAAATGCGATTATTACTAGTAGGTGTGGCTAATTTTGATTGGCCTACATTCAATTAGTGAGGCTCATAATCATGTAGGCATGGAGAAAGTGTGATTAGTAGCATTGTGTTTCTCTTCACATTTCTCCCCTACATATGCTAATACGGCAATTAATTTAGCCCCAACTCTTTTATGCACTTTGTGTAAACAAAATTCTATAAGAGGACTCTTACTAAAGTTTTTATAGTGATATTTTTCTGAATGACACATAAATTGTAAGTCGCGTGTACATCAACATTTAGGGACATTCATGTAAAGCATGTAGATGCTAAAATTAGTGGGAATTAATGAATAGGATGATAAAAGAAGTAAAAAGGAGGCAAGAGTTTGGGGTGTTAATATTTGACACGATCGAAAACCCGACCAAAAAATTTCGGGTTAGGGTTATCCCGTTTCCTAAACGGGTCGGGTTCGAGTTCCAGGATTCTACTCGTTTGAAAAAACCGGTCGGGCCCGGGTCAACCCACTAACCCGGAGTTGACCCGGATCAACCTGTAGCCGGTTCGGCGATTCTGCCCGCAAGCCTTAACCAGCCTCCTTCGACAGTGACGCCTCCTTCGACGAAAGCCTCTTGTCGGCTCGGAAGTCACGACAGCCTCCTTCGACGACGACAACCTAGCCTCCTTCGATGACATTTCGTGTTGGGTCTGGTCAACCCGAAAACTTGACGGGTCGGATCTCGGGTGACATTTCTCACCCGTCTGCAAAAATGGTTTGGGTGCGGGTCATGTCAATCAATGGCGGGTTAATGTCTAGTTTGACCCGAGCTCGACCCACAATCCGATTTTGACACCCCTAGCAAGAGTGATAGTGGCTAGCTATAACTGAATTGACTTGTGCTAATTACTACCTAGATTAATATCTTGCTCAGGACAGTTAATATTCCTAATTTTTAAATTTCGTAATAACATTGATATAAGAACATAAGAAAAACATTAACTAAACTGCTAAGGCTTTTTAAATGAATATTTTTCAGTGTTGTGACTTGTGAGGAGCTATTTGTTTTATTGAAGCCTTTTGGTGATTGAGGTTTTTTAGAAGAACTTATGGTCATGGTTGTTTCTAACGGTATGATGGAAGCTGTATTTTTATTAATGAAAAAATTTTTGTGAGGGTGAATACCTACATCATTGAATTTTGTTTAAAGTGAATGTGATATATTAAAAAATAATTAAATTTTACTTTGTCCGCATGAACTCAATTATTTTAAAACTCGTCCTCATTAAAATTTCATCACGATATTTTTAGCTAAATTTTTTTCCTTGTATTGTTCGTCCTACTCGGGATTTCAGCCATTCTCAAGAATACTATTTTTCAAATTCTGTAACTATTAAAAAAGGTGATTTGCAAATCTCTATAATTTCTTTTCTTTTATAAGTGAGAGGATGAAGAGTTTTGGGATATTAGTTATGATATATCATCAAAAAATTATCTTGCGAGTACGAATCTCGAGGCAAATTCGTATTAGAAATTTCTCGAAATTAAATTCAGGGTCATTCGAACTCCGATTTCAGCAAATTTATGGTTGAACTGAACGTCTCAAAAAGATGAACCCAATGACATCAAACAATCCAATCCGAGCCTAAATGGGTCCAAATTGAGGGCCCGAAGCACATTGAGAAGGTTTAAAGCATAAATTGGATGACCAAATGATAGCCAAATGTGATGTTATAGTCGAATCAAGCGGTTCGACAAGACGAATCCAACAAGCCTGAGATCACTGAGTTCTGATATCATTATGTTACTTAAATACTCGATAAACAATCCATGATCAAGGGAGTCAATATTAATAGTTCATTCGAAACACTCTCAATGTGCCCTTGATCTTCTCCCTATTTACTGGCCACGTCACTCCCAGAAAACTATAAATAGACTCTCATTTTTTACCGAGGAGAGAGCAAGCAAGAGAAAGAAGAGGAGAGCAAGAGAAATCTGGGAGTTCTCTTACCACCAAACTCCTCGACCACCAACCGGCTACCGATTGTCACCAGACTTCCACCCGGCCATCGATCATCGCTTTACTTCTGTCTGACCACCGACTATACCTGTAGTTCTGCTCGACAGCAGTCAGACTTCCGCTCTACCACCATCAGACTTCTATCTAATCATCATCATTGAAGTTCAACCCATTTTATGGACTATTGTAATCTGATCGTTCTCAAGTTTAGAGACGATCTTTATAATCTATTCAAACACTATGGCATCATTTCAACCAAATGTGTCCCCGTGATTTTTTCTCTATTTTCAGGATTTTTCATATAAAAATCTTGTTGTTTTCAATTTCTCTGTTTGTAAGTTGGATACTCATGCAACACGAAGACGTGAAATTCTTTTATTTTACTGGTGCGAATACTCTAGGCTCGCAACAATTTATTTCCTTGTAAAAATTAGAGGCTTTTGGTGAACTTGATTCCTACTTTTAAACAATTTTTTTTGTAATTTAATTTAGTTTGCATTAGATGCTATCATCCTATAATCTTGGTCTCAAGAATATTATGACTTTGAGTGGATTGAAATTTTTTTATTATAGATTTATATGTATTATTTAGTTAAAGTTTTCAAGGGCTAAATGATCTTTAAAATCCTTCTACGCCACTCTTTTTGTACTATATTCTGCAAATACCACATTTTATATTGTTAAACGATCCATAATGCATATCATTATACATAGGCCGAGGGACGGATCCGCCTTAAGCCTATGGGGGCAATTGCCCCCCTAAAAAAAAAAAATTATTATATAATTATTTAGGTAATTTATTCCTCTTTATCTATTTTTTAATCTTTATAATCTTTGTACATAAATGATATAAAAAAATGTTAACTTTATGTAAACAATAAAAAGTGGGTCCTGTATAAGATGCATGATATAACATTATAATTCAATCTTTGGAAATTAAAATTTATAAATGATATTTTTAAAATTATAGTTAATAAATATTGATAATAAATTATGCCAATAATAAGTTTTTTTTATTGATTTATTATATGTATGAATAATTCTATAGTTATCACATATTTATTACAACATCTCTATAGTCTAATAAAATTTTTTTTCTTCGGGTCGATTGTTTTTCGCATAGGGTTTTATAAATTTTTAGCATTATTCAATTAATTTTAAAATTAAATACATTGATATAATAAAGATCAATTTGGTGACACATTATTTCAATTTTAATTTGTCTTTGAATTAATTAATAATTATTTCAAATAAGAATATTAAGTTAATAAATTTATTAAGCAAATAAAATTAATTCAATCATTCATCGACTTTTCTCTACTATTTTGCTTCATTAAAAAAATTGGATACTTATCTACCAATGTAATCATAATCCGTATAAAGATTATAATATGTTGGTATACATCAATGCAACAAATATTCCCTATAGTAACATAATTATGGATATAAATTACATAAAAAATAAATAATGTTATTAAAACTTTTAAGGACCGTAATCACATCTCAAGCCGAAAGATTTTAAAAGCCCATCAACGTTGTTGTAATATGCAAAATTAGCATTAAAAAAAACTATACTTAAATACAATTATTATTACGTAACTATTAAGAATGAAACGTTGAAGTTAAATGACCAGTCACTTGAAGAAGAAAAACTTTTCATTCATAGAAAAAGACAAATAGAGTGAATAAGAATTATATGGTTAATTAAGAAAATGTGTTGAACTTAAGTTGAATTTAGATTCAACATCTTCTTTTATTTTTCAAAATAGAAACGAAGTAGTGTTGAAAAATTTTGCAATTACTTTACACCGAAAAAATAAAATTTATTCTCAAATGAAGAATTTTGTTGATCAAATAACTCAAATAATCAATGACATGATTAACGAAAATCATATCTCGTTAATTCGGCATGACAATTGGTCTTTGATATCATTTATTAGATACATTTAGAGAACAAATAATTTCATTATCTCGAGATTACATGACAAATCATCGTGAAAATTATTGGAAGCGTACCTGATCTCATTTAAATGTAAAATTGAGATTTTTAGATTTTCAGTCTTCAACGATTGATCAGCGTTCTCCAAGAGTGAGAGATACTTGCTTTCACTCATGATGAGAAATGAGAAAAATGAGATCTTAACCACCACTTAGAGTGGTATTACTATCTTATTTATACATTTAGTGTATTTATTTTATTTCATCTTATCATTGAAATAAAATAAAATAAAATACTCCGTCTCTACATAATATTTAATTCTATATAAAATTAAATGAGATGTCACATCAACTAAAGAATAATTTAATTCTAAAATAAATCACAAATTTAATAGACTTAATTTTAGATAGTATAATACTTTATATATATATATATATACGAGCTCATATGAAACATGCAAGACATGTATAGCAGCGATAATACAGGAAGGAATGAAGCGTGGCTAGCTAGTTCCAGATTTTCTCACCATTGGAGCTCCGGTGAAAATCAACATTGTTCTTAATCATTGTTGACCTCATTTTTATATGAGGTCACTAGGACTTACTTGGGTTTCTTTTAGTGACCTAATGATGGGGAACTATCCACCCCTCAGTCATAAAGGTCCTAATAAAGACCTAATTCAATCCCAATCGAACCCAGCTCTACCTTTCAACTCAATCTTTAATCTAGCCTTCAATCAACATTCAATCAAATTTCAAATCATATCCAATTGATTTCAATCCTTCATTTGATTTCTATTGATATGAATGGTTCAAGGTCAATCATTCAACTCTCAAATCCAACCCAAATCCAATATTCCAAATCAAACCTTCAAGGTCAAGGACCTAGGTCCTGAAACCCTTTCTAGGTGAACTTTCTATCACCTAGAAATCCAGTCAAGTGACCTCCAAATCATGATCCATCAATTACATATTGCCCAGACATGTCTCTGAGACAAACCCTCCAAATTTGAGCTCAATCCAACACTCCTAGCCCCTCAAACTGAATCTTTTCCCAAAGGCTACAAAACCTTCAGACATTTACAGCCTATGCCACTAGACTTGTCATCAGCTGAAATTTGACCTTGGGAAGCCTTCCAAACCCTCCAATCACAGTCATGACTTTTTTATGATTGGTTGACCAGTAAATTGCTCTTTTCCAGACCTAGTTTGACCCAGTGTTGACCAAGGGTCAAAATGACCAAAATGCCATTTATAGAAATTTTTGGTCTTTTCCCCAAAGTTCAACATGACCTTCCCATATCAATATTCAAAACCTATTCCAATGGATTCTAAATATCATTAGGAATACATTGGACCCAAACTCAAGTCTTGGTTTGACCTGGTTGACCAAGTCAACTAAGATTGACCAAAAATATCCCTTAAGTTTTCAAATGTCAATTTCAATTCAAATGACCTTACCAATGTATGAAATCACCTCCATTGATCTTAAAATACTCATTTGAACCTTTTGACCCAAAGTCAACCCATGGTTTGACCAGGTTGACCAAGTCAACCATGGTTGACCAAATCATTCCTTAACCCACATTATGGTCAATTTCAATGCTTGAACCCATTTTAAATCAAATCAATCTCTCAAAATCATTCAATTGGATACCCTTGACATGTCCAAAGCTTTCCAAGTCAAGCTCCTCCTTGGGTTGACTTGGTCAACCCGTTTGGAGGAGTCAAAACCCTCTTCAAACCCCTTTAAGCCTATAGAAAGAGGCCAAATCATGGCCACATCACCAAGCCACCTTGGCAATCCATGGCTTAATCCAAAACATGCTCAAACCTGATAGAAATTGACTCATATCCTCTCTTAAGAAGTCCTAAGCCAACCCCTTAAACCAAGCCAAGCTTTGTTCACCCAAATGGGGGATTTGGGGGAAAATGTGTGGTCCCTTTTTCCCATGGACCAAGAGAGGTCACACTCACCACCAACCCTATTCTCTAGCTTTGGGTAGCTTAGGGGATACTTTTCATGCATCCAAACTCCCTCCAAACAAATCAAGACCATCCAATCCAAAAGCCAAGTGTTAAGGTGGGAGAAACCTAACATAAGGGAGATAATCTTGATTATTCACTCTCCCTCAATTCTCCTCCAGCCTCCAACCTTTCTAGAGCCTTCCCCATCCTCTCCATCCATCTTCAAGGCTTTCCCAAGCTTCTTCCCATCATTTCCAAGCCTCAAATCACTATTTTAGTGAGGAGAGAGCATTTTAGAGAGAGAAAGAGAATTTTCCAACACAAATTTCGATCCAGAAAGATCTAGCACTTGGTGTCTTCATCAAAGTTGTAGAGGATTACTACAGATTTTCAATGAGCCTAAGATCTCAAAAATCCGACTGTTGGATTATAAGTTATGCTTATTTTAAGTTTAAATTTCAATTTGAAACTGCTCAAAAAATTCATTGCTTAGGGTCTCCAAACTCTAGGCAAAGAAAGTTTATGTTCCCATGAACCTATGTTTCAAATTTCGTTAAATTTTGACGAGTATTTTGAAAGTTATGAGTATTTCAATTTTCTAGTTCATTTTGAGCTAAAACGGCCTTGATCGATCTCGGTCGTCCGATTTTTTATCTTTCTCGATCGGACGGCTAGGGGTTAGTGATGGCGTGGATAGGTGGTTGATAAACAGTACTTTGCATATCAAAATGCCACACGCCGCCGCCTTTTTGGCGCTGATCATTGCCAATGATTGGCACCGGTTATTAATGGACTTAAAAATTCAAAAAAATAGTCATAACTTTCAAAATTCATAGTAAATTCATTTCTTCACCCAATTTAGTGTTTTTGGACTCGTTGGAAAGATAATTTACCCTAGTATTTATTAAAATTAATTTTGAGTTGATTTGATTACTGGATTGTAAGATATTTCTATTTCAAATTAGTTTTTTGTGATTTTCTCACAATCCAATGATCAATTGAGCCCCAAATTTTGGAGGAAGATATTTGGGTATCTTAGGCATGCACCATAATTTTTTTAGGTTCAGATACCCATTGAATTGCTGTGATGTGAATTTTTAAGGTAATGGGTCCATTTTGGACCCAAAAATTTGAAAATTTATAACTCAATTTTTCTGTCAAATTAGGCTGCATAAATTTTGTGGTGTGATTGCATATGTATAAGGGTTAGATAAACTAAATTTCAAGCCCATTTGAATTGTAGAGATACCTAGGAAAAATAATTAAGAAAAAGTCTAGAAAACTTAAAAAATTCCTAGAAAATTGTACACATACCCAATATGGGTAAAACTTGAATATTAAAACTTAGAGACATCAAGTACCTTAGGTTCAAATTTCATTGAATTTGGAGGTTATTAGGTTAGAAAATTAATTACCCAAATTTTTAGCCCTTTTTAGGACCCAGAAAATTTAAAAAAATGTAATAAATCCATATAAAATCTAAAAAAATATAAATAATATCTCAAATTGACCGGAACTTATTTCTATACCTAGGAAAAATAAAAGCCCCATGACTGGACTCTTAATTCAACTTTAATTTGACTTTTAATAAAAATCAATAATTAATTAATTTAATTAATTAAAAATCATTAAAAATCCAAAATAATTTCCAAACACTTGGAAACACTCCCATGGGTCATCGCTGGCTTTTGGGAGTGATTCTATGAAGTTTGGGATGAGTTTGGATCAAAATGATCAAAATCTTCCTAATTAGGCAATTTTTAAAATTCCAATAATTAGGGAAACTTTGAAAATTCATAACTAATTACAGAAAATTCCAAATTGAATGAACTTAGTGTCAATCAACTCCAATTAAGGTCTAGTATTTTTTAAAAATGTCAAACCTCCAAAATCTGGTCAAAGTCAAAAAGTCAACCTTTTGGTCAACCGTAATTCAAATCTAAGCCCGAACTTTAAAAAATCATAACTTTTCATAGAAAAGTCCAAATTGAGTGTGCTAACAGTATAACAACTCATCATAAGGTCTAATATTTATTAAAAATCCAAAACTTGCAAAACTAACTTTAATTTAAAAAGTCAACTTTTGACCCCTTGATTAATTGATTAAAATAATCCAGAAATTTCTAAAATTCAATAAATCATTCAAAATTTCGGAAAACATCAATTTTATTTTAAAACCAGCAACCAATCAATTTAATTAAAAATTAATTAGTCTTCAAACCTTAATCAAACTCAAATCACTCAATTATATCGGGTACCACTAGGTAACCCAGGCCTACGAGGCTATTAAATTAGCCCCAAGGAAGGTGAAATAAACTTCATGGCCTCGGTGTGCAACAAAAGTGATATTCAAGAAACAATTAAAATTAATTTTAAAATTAAATTTAAACCATTAAGATTTAAACTTCAATTAAAATCTCCCTTAAGCCTTTCAACCAATCAGAACATCAAACTACTTCAATCAAGTACCTTATTCAGGATCTACTCTAGCCACACGACCTACTACACACACTTTAGATGGTTTGCTAGGACAACTGACTCTAGATCTAGGCTAGGCCGGTGTTTACTTTTCTGTTATGTGCCGGATTTTCCGAGTTTTCATTGAATGTTGTGATTAAAATTGATTGATGTGTTTGTTTTCTTTTACTGCACTCTATGGATTGATGTGATGGGCGACTAGATTACCCTTAGATTAGGAACGATCTGGATGCTCACTGAATTTTTTGCAGGTGGCCATGCTCGTGCAAGGCAATAAAGGGGGCTAAACAAATTATAAATATAAATGCTACAGGTGCTCAGCTGCTTATCCCCCAAATAAAAAGAGCATGGCCAAGTGTGTTTATTTTTCTGCATATATATATATATACAACTGCTTGGGATGTAATTTTAATATTTAAATGCTTAGGATAACCCTACAGGAGAGTCTAGAATTTTTATTTTCATATTTATGTAATTTATTTGAGTATTGAGTTATGAAAGTAGCACTTTGAGTTTGGGATACATAGATCCAAAGATTAGATTCCAAAGAGGAAAGGATACCCCTTTGGGGGATAGTCCTTATCCATTTGGAAGTCCAAATTATGATCACTTTACTACCCAAAGTGGAAAGAGTAACCTTCCCCTCAAGGGAAGAGTTCTCTTTTCCATTTGAGTATCCAGTCACGAAGAATCCAAGGAGCTCGAGGAGGAAAAGACTGAGGAGTTGAAGACAAAGAGTATCCCACTCAAAGTCACTTACGTCTGTATTAGGATTAGAATCCGGGTTGTTGTCAGTGGTGCCCGGCCACTTTTAATTTATAAAAATTTGTGTTGTAATAAGAAAGGTAATTTACCTATGGATATTTACTTAATTAATTTGATTATTTAATGTGTTGTGATTTAATTTAATTGCGTATAGGATTGCCTGTTTTTCCTAGTTCTTTGGCGCTTGCATGTCATTTTTATTTTAGCCTGGACTTCATTAGGCTCTTGAAGGACCAAAAATATTTTTACTCATAACTAATATTTAAAATTTTAAGATTTAAATAACATAGAAACTTAACGACCTAGGGAATAGCCAAAATCGTCCAGGGTCGCATGCATATTACTGCATCTCTCTCCCTCCTTGCTATAAGACACTTCCCCGCTTGCGGGTAGAGTCTAGATAATCCGACCTATGAGGATGAGGTGCTGGATCTGGGGAAGTCTAGTCTTTTCAAAAAATTATTTTAAAGGCCTTTTTTAAATTTCATGCATACCAGATTTGGATATTTTAACCAGCATGCATCACATTAGAAACTAATTAAATTAAAATTTTAATTGCATTTTAGTCTAAGCATTCCACCCAACATAAGTCAAGGGGTCAATTAGGAATCTGCTCTAAATGTCGACCCTAACTTCTTAAACAAATCTTAAATAACGTCCCTAACCACTCTACATTAAAAGACCAGACTCATGGTTTTGAAGCGTTTAGATGGTTTAGCTGGCTCCCCAATCTAGGCCGGGGTAAGTCCAGATTTTGCACTGCAATAGTTAGGTTCGGACTACTGTGATCCAGTATCCAAATTTAGATCTAGGATCCGGGGCAGACTTTGAGTTATAAGACCCCAACCTCCGAAAATGTAATCCCAAATTTCTAATAAAATGTTCAACTCAAATTAAATATTCTTTCAATCTAAAATTTAAAGCCCAACACTTAGCTTAGGTTGGGACACTTCTGAATTGTTTCAGAATCTCAAAGTGTCTCCTACCCCTTTTCCATTGACTCAAAAATAATTGTTCAAAATTTGATTAAATCCCTTTTCAAAATCCAAATTCACCTCTTTGGTATCACTCCTAGAAATCTCTAAACAAAATTTCTGTCATTATTTTAATCAAAAGTTTTCGTAGGAGACTCCAGTCTCCCACGATGTAATTAACTACGAGGGCTTGCGCTCGTAGGAGATTTAGAACCCACATCTGATTTTTCAAAAATTGATTTTCAAAACTCAATTAGTCTTCTTTGGGAGAAATCAAAATCAACGATGATCGTTATCGTCACGTCCGAACAATTGATAATAAATGATATTCTCTTCCTTTGGGAAGATATATCTTTCTTTATCAAGGATTCAAATGTGAGATTAACGATAACTCATCTAATTATCGTAGCTAAATATTTGATCGAACTACACTTTGGCCCTTTGGGATCATATGCGGTTCTTTCTTAAATTTGACTACGACATTCAAGATGAGATATGTAATTCTAAATCTGAACCCCATCCTGAAATTTTATTCCCACCTCCCGAGGTCGTATACTTTTTCTAATTAGATGTTCGATTTTAGAATTGAAAATTTTAACATCAATTTAAATTTCCCAAAGAAGACTAAAATTTTTCAAACCCGCTTTCAAATCACAAATAATCATGTTTATTTTTTTCTTCTTTATCTATAACATGTGGTATGTAATGCCTGGCAAATATTTCCTATCGAGCCAAAGGAATCTCAAGTATGTTAGGATTTAAAGGAGACAGAAAAATAATTTCATCGCCTCTGAAAGACATGTCAAATCATAGAGAAAAGACTTGGAAGCGTACATGAATCCATTGAAATGCAGAATAATGGTCTTCGATCTTCCACGTTTGAAGCGACATTCTACAAGAGAGTGCGAGACCCATTCTTTTCACTCAAAATGGGAAATGAGAACTTCACCACTTAAACTGAGGACCATGACCCTTTTATACCTCAAGTGTATTTATTTTTTTATTTTAGCCTATCATTAAAATAAAATAAATACCCAGCCTCTACACAAATTAATTCCATACAAATTTAATAGAGATGCCACATAAGCCAAAAAATAATTTAATTCTTAAATAGATCACAAATTTATTTAGCTCAATTTTAGATAACTTCTAATGTATAAAACTTTATTTATATGTATAAACATATGAGCTCACATATAGACATTTTTCAATAATCTTCCACTTGGGCCACATATATATACATATAATTATACATTGTAAAATAATCGTAATAGCTCAATATTTATTATCTTTATGAAATAACATCTCTATATAATCTGGTCCATCAACCATATTAATATAGAATCAAAGCGATCTTTATTACATTCTTTATAACTAGATCCATCAATGATCATTATATTAATATAATTAACGACATAAATCAAGTATATATGTGTAGCATGAAAATTTTATGTAATGTGATCCCAAATCATGACTATTTTCAACTGATCCAATATTATAACTCCAAATAGTTATAACCAAAATTCAATACTTTATGTTAAACTGTAAATGAAAATTAAATAACTTTACTTTAGAGTTTTTAATCACTAAAACAACAATACTTTAGTCTGATCAGAAAATAAGTTCATAATAATTAAACAGTACAAATAAACTCCCACTAAGCTTGCATATCATCAAAATAGATTACACCTATACGAGCCACATACTCATGAAATACTTTAGGTGGTAATCCTTTTGTAAGTGGGCTTGCAATCATAAAGTTTATACTAATATGTTTAATAGAAAATTGAGAACTCTAAACCCTTTCTTTCACAACAAGAAACTTAATGTCAATATGCTTTGATTTTGAAAAGCTCATGTTATTGTTGGAATATAGCTCAGCTATTTCATTATCACAATTTATCTTTAATGGTCTCTCAATGTCATTAATAATATGTAGCACTGTGATAAAATTTTGTAATCATATTCCTTGATTTGAAGCCTCATAACAAGCTATAAATTCTCTTTCAATTGTTGAAGAAGCTATAAGTGATTGCTTGACACTTTTTCAAGAAATAGCTCCTCTAGGTAACATAAAAATATAGTCTGAAGTGGATCTCCTGTTCTCGAGGCAACCAGTAAAATCAGAGACACAATACCCCACGATCTCTAAATGATCAGATCTATGATATGTGAGCATGAAATCTCTTATCCTTTTTAGATACCTCATAACCCGTTTCACTGCTTTCCAATGATCCATTCATGGGTTACTTAAATATCTACTAAGCATTCCAATAATATACGCAATATTCGAACACATACAAACTTGAGTATACATAAGAATCCCTACTGCCGATGCATAAGGGATCTTATTCATCTCTTTCTTTTCAACTTTATTTCTTGGGCATTGAAGCATACTAAATTTATCCCCTTTTGTAATGGGTGTATCCCTTGGTGCATAATCTTTCATGCCAAATCTGATAAGCACTTTATCAATATAGGTTATTTGTGATAACCCAAGTATATCACGAGAGCGATCCCGATGAATTTGTATACCCAACACAAAAGATGCATTTCCAAGATATTTCATTTCAAATTTATTTGAAAGAAATCTCTTAGTCTCATGCAATAAGCCTATATCACTACTTGCTAGCAGAATGTCATCGACTTATAATATCAGGAGAATAAACTTACTCCCACTAACCTTATGATAAATGCATTGATCAACAATATTTTCTTTAAAACCAAATGAAGAAATCACTTGATCAAAATTTTCACACCACTGACAGGAAGCTTGCTTTAAACCATATATTGATTTTTTTAATTTGCATACTAATTGTTTTGAATTAGAAGATTGAAATTTTTTTGATTGCATCATATATATATAGTTTCCTCAATGTCTCCATTAAGGAATGCAGTCTTTACATCCATCTGGTGTAGCTCCAAATCATAATGAGCTACAAGTGCCATAATGATCCTAAAAGAGTCTTTTAAAGAAACTGAAGAAAAAGTCTCTTTATAATCAATGCCTTCTTTTTGAGTGAAGCCTTTGGCAACTAGACGTGCCTTGTATCTTTCAATATTGCCTTTTGTATCCCTTTTAGTTTTAAAAATTTATTTACAACCAATAGATTTTGCTCATTCAGCAATTCAGAAAGATTCCAAACATCATTGTCTTTCATTGATTTCATCTCATCTTCCATGGCTTTTATCCAATTTTGAGAATTAGAACATTGTTTGACCTAACTAAATGAGATTGGGTCATCTCCCAATCCCATATCAAACTCATGCTCTTAGAGATATACAATAAAATCATATGAAATTGCTGTTCTCCTTTCCCGTATGGATCTCCTTAATGACACTTTAATTTGAGGTTGCTTTCCTTTAGGAAGTAATTCAAGATTATTTTGATTATCTAGATTTACAATCTGAATAATATTACGCATAATTACCTGATCATTTTCAATAATAATATTAGGAATAGTAACATATTTCTCCTCAAAATTAAAATCTTTGAGTTTATCACTCCCACTATATTCAACATCTTCAATAAATTTAGCATTGCCCGTCTAAAAAAGGATTTATTTGAGGAATCATAAAATTTAAAGCCTCTTGACCTTTCAGAGTATCCAATAAAATAGCTGCTAACAGTTCTTAAGTCTAATTTTCTTTTATTAAGCTTATATGGCCTAGCCTCAGTTGGACATCCCGAGACATGAAAATGTCTAATACTAAGCTTCTTTCTAGTCCATAACTCATATGGGGTTTTAGGTACTACTTTGCTTAAAACTCTATTAAGAATATAAACTCCAGTCTTTAAGGCTTCTTCCCAAAGTGATTTGGTAAAAAAGAACAACTAATCATACTTCTAACCATATCCTTTAAGGTTCTATTTCGTCTCTCAGCTACACCATTTTGACTTGGAGTCCCTAGCATAGTGTATTGAGGAACGATACCACATTCCGCTAGATATATTGCAAAAGGGTCTGGACGTTGTTCACCTGATCCATCCTCTAGCTTCCCCTTAACTAAGAGAAGTGCCCCAAGCCAATCTCTTTACCTATGCGTGAGCAGGAAGAAAAAAATTGGTTCCGTAGTTATGTCTTGCCTTTTTTTTTTAAATGAAAAAGAGAGCCAAAGAAACCCTTTGAAAATGCTCCGTGGAGAAGAAGAATAATCATTAAATGCTTTAAGGAAAATCTTGCAATAGAAGAAGAAGAAGAAGAAGATGGCCGGTGGAGAAAAGGAATACCGATTAATGAAAATGTTGCAATAGAAGAAGAAGAAGAACGAAGCTCACAGTTTTAGCAAAGGGAGGCCAGGCAGGTTCGCATGCGAGAGAGTTACTGCTGCGTGTCGGTTGCAAAGCCGGTTGTGTGAAGAAAGCACCGCCAATATGGAGGAATAAGAATGGGGAATAGTAGGAATACGAAGGATGGAATATACGGATGGATTTAAGTGCGGTTGCAGTTGGCTAAAGGGAAGAATCACATCGGTCGCGAATGATAAACCCCAAAACAGAGGGTTAACTGGACATTTATTTACTTAAATGATATATTATTACAATTGGATTTAAGTGTGGCTGGAGTCGGATAAAGGGCAGAATCACATCTGTCACAAATGGGAAATGCCGAAACGGAGGGTTAACTGGACATTCATTTTCTTAAATGATATTTTATTATGTGTTTAAATCCATTAATTAGCTTACAATTTTTAATTAATTGTATTTAATAGGTGGCGAAATCTCTAGCGGTGTCGATTTTCTTAATTAAATGCAAATTAATTAATTATAATTAAAATGAAAGGTTGAGATTTGATTTAAATAATTAAAATTAATTAAAATGGATGGCCAGGATTTCATGTGGAAGGAAATTCAAACCCCTATTATAATAGTAGTATATATATATATATATATATATATATATATATATATATATATATATATAGAGTGAGAGAGAGAGAGAGAGAGAGAGAGAGAGAGAGAGAGAGAGAGAGAGAGTCTCTTTAGACTACTAACTCTCACACAAGCTCAATCACCCCTTCAACTTTCACGTCCTCAGAGACCACAAGTGCTATTTTAGGCACAGTACCATCCTTTTCTTATTTGGCATTTTTGTAGATACAGTAGATTACTCAACTCACCTTGATTTGTTGGTTGGGAGCTGAGACTATCAATTAAGAGGTCTTGGATTCGAGTTTTAATTGTGTATGTGATGTGTGTATGAATTTGTCTTAATTGACCTAAATGTCCAAAAAAAAAGATACAATAGATTAGCATCACTTTTACAATACCAAGAATGCCAATTACAAATGCTAGAATAGTGTGCTCGGAAACTATCTTAAAATTAGCTAGTTAGAGAGCAAGAGAAGAGAGCTGGAAGAATGCTTCGACAGATGGGCAAAAACTTTTGGAAGGACGTGGCCTTTAATATATAGGGCTCATAACATTTTCAAAAAGAAAAAAAAAGTTGGCAATATTAAAAAAATATTTTGTTCTATGTAACAAAAAAGTGATCACTACTAAAATTGGAAGCTAATTTATGGTGACAATTTTTTAAATAAATAAAATTTAAGTGTTGCAAATTTCCCAAATATAATAAATTGATTTACTAAGATGACTGACACATGTATACATATAGTGATAATACAAAAAAATTCTTATTAATCTTTAAGAAATTATGTTGATAAATAATAATATGCAGCAGTTTTAATAAGAAATTTTAGTCCATATTTACAGGAAAAAAATAGAAAACATATAATAACTTTCTTTATTATTTTTTTCAAGAAAAATTTTAAGTTGGTGACTGTAATTCATTTGCGTCATAATTTTCGCTGGCCCCTTTATTGGCAGTGCATAATATAATACGCGTGTTGTAGAACAAGCTTGACGTGAGGTCGTGAGCTTCTTTAACAGTGTTGATCGGAGCCTTTGCAATCGGCATTCTAGGCATTGTAAAAATAATGCTTATTTACTATATCTACAAGAACAAGCAAGAAAAGGACGGTACGGTGCCTGAAATAGCACTTGTGGAGGACGTGAAAGTTGAAGGGATAGTAAATAAGCATCCTTGATCCTTCAACTATATCAGGAACAATAACATCCTTTTTATTATTTGTTCTTGTAGATATAGTAAATAAGAATCATTTTTACAATACCAAGAATGCTGATGCAACGGCTAGAAGAGTGTGCTCGGAAACCAGCTTAAAACTAGTTTGTTAGAGAAAAAGAGAAGAGAGCTGTGTGGGCAATGACTTTTGGAAGGACATGGGCTTAATTTAAACAGGGCTCATAACATTTTCAAAAAAAAAAAAAAAGTTGGCAATATTAAATATATATATTTTGATCTATGCAACCAAAAAAATGATCACTACTAAAATTGGAAGCTAATTTATAGTGAAATTTTTTTAAATAGTTAAAATTTAAGTGTTGCATATTTCCCTAATATAATAAATTGATTTAATAAGATGATTGACACATGTATACATATAGTGATAATACAAAAAAAATCTTATTAATTTCTAAGAAATTATATTGATAAGTAATAATATGCAATAGTTTTATAAGAAATTTTAATCCATATTTACAGGAAAAAAAAGAAGAAAACATATAATAACATTCTTTACTATTTTTTTCAAGAAGAGTTTTAAGCTGGTGTCTGCAGTTCATTTGCATCATAATTTTCGCCAGCCCCTTTGTTGGAAGTGCATAATATAATACGCATGTTGTAGGATAGGCTTGATGCGAAGTCGTGAGCTTCTTTAACGGTGTTAATCGAAGCCATACAACTACAAATAGTTAAGTCGGTTTAAGGTCACAGGATGAGTAATTAAAATGAGGGGCGGATTTAGAGGTGACAATATAAGTACAACTATAATCGCTTTGTTTTTTTGTGTGAAAAATTTGGGGCTTAGCCCGTATATAAATCATAAACAATTACAAGACCAGGTCATGAAAACATGACCAAAGCAAAAGAGAACAAGAGAACAAAACTAAAACCTGTAGAAAAGGGAACAGAAATAAGAAAAACCATTATTTCAAAATGGTTCACCAAAAAAAAATGGCGAACAAGAAAATGTTAGTCAAAAGAGAGACTCAGGATGAAGCCAGCTGCCCAATCATTAACAAAATTAGGGGCTTGGACGAATGTTCAGACACAACTCACAGAAATAGCCAAGTAAAGAAAAGTGCCCAGATTGTCGTAGGGCCAGCTAGGAGCTAGTCGAATGGCACGAGGACCCTAAATGAAGGCACCGAATAGACGTCCACCCAAAGCCATTTAACATATTCAAAAGTTGCCACAAGGACCATCCAATGTGAAGTGGAAAGCAATTGGCCACACTCATTATCCTTTGAAAATAAGCACCAGCAGAAACCGAAAAGCAAGCCCAAAACTAGATATGGCAAGCAGCTTGCCACAAGGACCAACCAGAATTATCTTTAGTTAAGAATGGAAAAACAAATCTTAAGCTCATCAAAATTTCTCCATTTGTTAGCTCTATGAAGTAAAGCATTTCTAATAATAATATGAAGAGAGGAGGGACTTTCCCAAGAGCTCCCATACCTACAATTGTTCCTTTCCCTCCAAAGGAAATAAACAGTGCAACAAATTGTAAGAAAGCCAAAAAAATTTTCCCCACTGCCAATTGTTGCAGGCTATCTAAATAATCCAAGGACTAGATAAGGGTCGGTCTAAAAAAGAAGCAGTTCAGGAACGACAAGACAAAGGTGATCACCAAAAAGGAGTAATCACATTTGAAAAAGATATGCTGATGAGTTTCCAAAACTGACTGGCAGAAGGAGCAAGAAGGGTGAATTGGGATGGATCTTTTAATGAGTAAATATGCACATTTTAACTTCTCCAAAATGGCCATCCAAGAGTAGCAAGAGTATCTAAGGGCATGCTTCTTATGCCAAATGAATTTAAACCAAGGGACCACCTCCATATTACCAAAAAATGGGACATCAAATTTCTAAATTTAGGTTTAAAAGAGCCTTCCTAGGACATAATCGGCTGATCACATATGGGGATATCAAGAACTAAATGGTAGATGTACTCAGGGAGAGAGGCGGGGAGAGCCCACTGATTATCCATAATATACCCATTAACAAGAGGGTGTGCAAATCAAAAAGAATTGTAGAGTTCACATAACGAATTACCCTTGCACCACAGGTCCCAGGCCATAGACAGGTTACAGGAAGGAGTAACAGTCAAAGAGATAGAGTTTCTAATTTTCTGAGCAGTGAGGAATATGTGTCTCCAACATCTTGAGGCATTAGCAGCAGGAGGCTTCCAGGGGGAAGAATATTTGGAAATAAACCAAGAGCTCACAATAGAGATCTGATTATATAAACTCCAAATAAATGAGCAAGTAACAACATGATAAAGAGCCCCCAGAGAGGGGATACCCAAACTCTCATGCCTTTTAGGTAAAATAGTAACATTCCAGGCAATTAAATGCAACTTCCTCTCATTAATTTGACCATGAAACAAAAATCTAGCGTAGAGTTTGGAGATTACTTAACGGCAAATTTTAGGTATAATAGATAACCTAATCAAATAAACAATAGTATTTAGCATGGTAAATTTAAGGAAATGAACTATGCCTACAAAAGAAAGAAATTTTACTTTCCAACCATGAAGTAGAGTAGTAATTTTACTGAGGAGTGGTTGGAAGTGAGATAAATTTAACCTTTTAGGAGAGATGGGAAGCCCTAGGTAAGTGAGAGAGGAACCAACTTTAGTAATTCCAAGAATATCACAAACGCTTGAGGTAGCTGAGGCGTATTTGGAGAAAATAAAAGTGGAGAAAATAAAAGCGCTTTTGGTGGGGTTAATATGAAGCCTAGAGGCATCAACAAATAAGCAGAGGGAGGCATTTAGACACTCAACATTTGCAGAGGAGGCAGCATCGAAAACAAGGAGATCGTCTGTATACAATAGGTGTGTTGACCTTGTTTTCACCCAAGACCCCTCCCATTCAACTCAGTGGGTCAAACCAGGTCTACTGGGCCCAAACCCATGCCCTGGGTAAACCCAGGTTGACCCAACTAACCCAAATGACCCTATTTTGATTTCTAATCAATTTCAAACCTATCATAGGCTCAACCCAAGCCTCCCTTGGGTCTAATTGACCAAATTGACCAAGTCAACCTTTGACTTGGTCAACCCAAGTCTCCCTTGGTCAAATTGACCTATTTAGGTCAAATTAACCCCTATTAATGCATTTAAAGCTTTCTTAATGAGCCTTGGACTCAAACCATGGCTAAATTACTCTCTTTTCCCTCCTAATTAGCCCTAGGATAGATCTAGGCCGTCGATCATGAGTCTAGGGCTTTAAATAAGAGAATTAGGGTTGAATAGGGGGACTTTTGGACTCTTGCTCTCACCTTAGGCTCTCCCAACCCAAGAACTCTCGTGTGTGAGCTCCCCTAATCTCCTTCCACCTTTCCTAAGTCAGATCCACCGGCTAAGCCTTGCCGGCGGTGAGATCTCTGATGAACCGAAGCTCTGAACCTTTCAAGATGATTTCCCGTCAATCCATTGTGGTTCGAAATGTGATTCCTTCTACAGCTAGGAGCGTGGACAATATACAAGTGCAACAAGCCTGAAATCTTCCAAATCCATCGTGTATCTTGGGTAAAAACTATAACCCTAGTTTAGGCAACATAGGGTTAAATAACGTTTCATATAGTGCTTTTTAGATCGCGAAAACACCTCCACATGGATGCTCTTCATTCATAGATATTATGTTTAAAATTTCATGGCATTTGATCGAGCCAATCAATCAAATGAGGCAAAAAAAGCTTCTAGGGCTCGGGTTACGCATTCCGCTCGTTGGGAGAGACTAAGACCTTTGATCTTGCAATCAACGATCATGATTTCTCCATTTTGCAGTTCGGATCAACCGTAAAACTCGATCCTGCGGCTCCGCTCGCCGTCTGACGAGATCCGGGTCGTCCATCTCATATCGCAGATAATCTGACGGTAACGAAGCCATGCCGACATGGTTAAGTGTCGTGTTATTGATTTCAGCACCGCGATAATGATTGCCAATAATTGTGCGGCGGCGTAATCATTGGCAATGATTGGAAATCATGTCAGCGATTTTGAACAGGCCAATGAGAGCCTATCATGTGGTCCACCGAGCCGTCGCTGTCGGTTTTAATTAGAAATAATTATTTTAATTATTTTAAAACCTATTTTAAAACCAGAATTATTCAAATAATTATTTTTAAATCCAAAAAAGAATGTAATATTTTAAAATTTTCAAAATTTTATTTCCTTTTATTTAAAATTAAAATTATTTTAAAAATATATTATATATATTAAATTATTTAAATAACCTTTATTTTAAATATTTAATTAATATTTAAACTAATATTATATTAAATATTTTATAAAATAAAAAATTTTATATTAATTTAATTTAAATAATTATATGATTATCTTGAGAATATAATAATTAAAAAAATTAAGCTAATTTAAGATATATTTCCATATTTTAAGTTTTAATCTTTTAAATACTATTTATATATTAATATATATAATTAATTCCTAATTAATATTTATTAATAATAATTATTTTCAAATAATTAAAAAAACATCCTAATTTTAAAATCATAAACTTTTTTTAGTAATTAAGAAAATTTCCTATTTTAAGTAATTTTCAACTAATTAAATACTTAAATCCTTAATTAATACTTAATTAAATTAAATTCAAATACTTTTGAATTTTAAAGTCTTTTAATTAAAACTTTTTTTATTTATTTTAAATATTTCAGAGAACTTTAAATATTTAATTTAATTTGATTTAACAATTATTTTTAAATATTAGTTATTTTAAATTATTTTAAAATACCTTATATTTACATTAAACTTTAAATATTTATAATAAATTCTTTTTTTTAATTAAAAATTTTGCATAATACCCTAAATTGTTGCAGAAAATTATGTACTTTAATTTAAAAATATTTTTTGATATTAAAAATTAATTATTTTTAATTTTTTCCTTTCATTTAATTATTTGAATATTTAATTTTATTATATAAATAATAAATCAATTATTCTTGAAATTTAAAAATTATTTTTGAAACTTTCCTTGGGTGGTTAGTGGATCTCTCAAATATAAATCCATATATATACATATTGAATTATTTTTCAATTACTTTATATATATATATATATATATTAGATTATTGTAAAATTATATATGTTAAATCTTTTGATTTTGGGAGATCCATTTTTTGGAATTTTAAACATGGATCAAGCATGTAAATAATATTTATGGGGGAAGGATTAGTTGGTGATTGGATACCAATCATTCACTAATCATATCATTAATCCCATTTAGTCATCATTTATTCTTCTTTTGTATATGTAGGACTTGATGTACTTTGATGTGCTGCACTTCCCTTTATGTTACCCTAAGGGTTAGACATTAACATTTGATTTAAACCTATTTAACTTAGTGACACCCTAAGGACAATAATTAAGGATCCGTCTAGCAGATTTAGAGAAATTCTAGGACATAGGATACACTCAGAATGACTTGAAACTTGAAACACTTAAACTTAGTGACATTCTAAACCCCATGGAATTTTCTAGAAATTTTTAGGACCCTTTAAGCTGCTTAATTAATAAGTCCTAATTTCCCCTTTAATTAAGCCCTGATGACTTCAGAAAATTCTAATAAATCCAAATTAAATCTCAAAATTACCCATAATATATCAAACTCTTTGGAATTCAGTCCTTAATATAAAAAAAATTAAAAGTTTCTTGATTAGACTTCAGTATAATCCCTAATTTAATTTTGACTAAAAATCACTCTTTTAATTAAATTAAATAATTAAAAATTATAAATTCTTCAACACTTGGGAACTCTTCCTTGGGTCATTCCTAACCTTTGGAGGTGATTCCAAGAGATTTGGAGCTGATTTAGATCAAAATTTCTAAAACAGCCCTTAATTAAATAATTTTGATAATTCATTAATTGCCCAAACTTTAAAAATTTATAACTAATTTCAAAAAATTCAAAATTGAGTAAACTAAAAGGCATTCAACTTCAATTAAAATCTAGTATTTATTAAAAATATTAGAATTCTAAAAATCAACCTAATTTAAAAAGTCAACTCCTCGGTTAACCGTAGTTTATAACTAGGGCCCGAAACTTCTAAAAATCACAACTTTGCGTAGAAAATTCCAAATCCAGCAAACTCAAAGTCTAATTACTCCTTGTTAGGTTTAATACTTTAATAAACTTCTAGGACCTAAAAACCTAACCTATTTCTAAAAGTGACCTTTGGACCCCTTGGCTTAGCAGGTAGGGTGACCCTGGACCTTCTAAAATCCGTTAACTCAACATAACTCCATAAAAATATTATCCTAAGTATTAAAATCAACTAAACAACTAAATTAATTTAACAAAATTTGTTGCTAATGGGTAACCCAGGCCTACGAGACTATTAAGTTAGCCCCAAGGATGGTGAAATAAACCTCACGACATCGGTGAGCAATAAAGGTAGTAATCAACTAAACATTGAAAATAAAACTCTTAAAATCAACCTTAAAACATCAATACTTAAACTTTAACCAAAATTTCTCCTTTTGACCTTCAACTAACTGGATCACAAGCAACTTTAACCAAATCATCCTATATAGGACATATCCAAACCACACAGCCTTTTACACACACATAGAATTGTTTGCTAGGACAACCAACTTTAGACCCAGGCTAGGCCGGTGTTTACTTTACTGATGTGTGACAGGTTTTTTTAAAGATTTTATTGCATACTGTGATTGAAAATTGATTGATATATTTGTTTAATTTTACTGTATTCTATGAATTAATGTGATGGGCGATAGATTACCCATATGTTAGGAATGATTTTTGATACTAACAATATTTTCTACAGGTGGTCATGCTCATACAGTACTAACAAAGGAAGGGGCTAAAATTTATAAATAAATTATATAAATGCTTACTACAGGTGCCTTAGCCGCTTAGCCCCCCCCCCCCAAATAAATGAGGGCTAAAAATAAGTAAATCATATATATAACTACTATAGGTGCTTCAGCTGCTTAGCCCTCAAATAAATAAGAGCATGGCTAAGCATAACTGGTTTGAGTATTTTAAATTTCATATATAACTTCTTGGAATTGATTTGATATATAATTTCTTAGGATAACCATACAGGAGAGTCTAGATTTTCTTTTTGATGATGTAATTTGTATGTAATGCATTGAGTTGTGAAAGTCTTCAAAAATAAGGCATTTCAAATACCAGGGACCCAAAGGGAAAAAGAAAGGCCATTCGTATGGAGTTTTTTCATTTGGGTACTCTAATGAAGGACGAACCCTACGAAGATCGAGGAGGATGATCTATAGAAGAACTTGAAGATGAAGATGAAGATGAAGATGAAATGCCTTATTTTTTAAGACTTGCATTATTCAGTAGGATTAGAATCCAGGATGTTGTCAGTGGAGCCTGGTCATCATTACTTTTCTGCAGACCCTGGGTTGTACTTATATAGCACTTACCATAGACTTTGGATATTATTTTATTTGAATTTATTTTATTGATGTGTTTACTTTGATTGCAATTAGATTTTTCCTACTTTTCTTAGTTTTTTTCAGCGATTGCATGTCGTTCTTTTTTATTTAGCTTGGATTCGATCGGAGGCTCATGAGGGTACGCCCAAAATTTTTTCTACTCAAACTTAATTAAAATTTTAAAGACATCATAGAAACTCTAATGCTCTTAGGAAGTAAGCCTGGGACCTCCAGGAGTTTGCATAGTATATTTGATGCATTATTCTTTTCATTTGTTAGGCACCTCCCTGCCTGCAAGTACTGGCAGACCACCTGGCATATGAGGGTGTAGATCTGTCAAGGGGAGTCTATGCACTCTAGGATAAAATTTATTTTTTAAGTCTTTTTAAAACTATTTCATATACATTTTAATCATTTAATCGAGTCAATCAACATGCATTGTATTAAAAATCAATTTAAAAGTGAGTCTAAAACTTTAATTACATTCATTTTAGCATTTTCACCCAACATAAGTCAATGGATCACTTAGGATAATCTTTAAATGTCAGTCCCAATTCTCAAAAACTTTAAATACAACGTCTCTACTCTTTCATAAAAATGATCGAACTCATAGTTTTAAATTGACTAGATGGTTAGCTGGCTCCCTAATCCAGGCTAGGGTAAATCCAGATTCTGCACTACATTAGCTAGGACACGGGTGTTAGTGTTGTGTGTAGAACACTAAATCCATTCTAGATTTAGGGTGTAAGGCTACTTTATCGGTATTTCATAGTATGCCTCATCGGTGGGTAAGTCCTCAATCCTTCAGAGGCTATAAATCTCACCTATCCGCGTTACATGGATGATGCCACCTATATCCTTCTCTCTCATATGCTCTAAGTGCATGGTTTTCTTTTTTCTCCAGTTTCTTTCATCACCTTAGTTCCTCCGGATGTTGGAGTGAGCCGTGTATGTTGACTAAGCCAAGTTGAACCTTTCCTTCCCTTTGAGTAGAAACTTCTTAGTCTCTTCATCGTGTGCCAATCCCATCTGAGAGAATAATGTCGGATCCGTAATCGAGAGTCTTCTTAGGCCCCGGCTTAAGATGTAATTAACCACGGGGGCTTGCGCCCATAGGAAATCGAATCCCACATCAAATAAATCTCACTTGAGCTGATGTATCGGGTGGGGGAAATCCTGTGACTCTGATCAGGTCATGCATATTATTATCCATCGAGGTGCATCAGTGAGAGCCGCTATCTTTAATGGTTAATCATATGTATGATCCAATCTGTCCTCCCATTGGTCCGCTTGCAAAGAATGCAAAGGTCCGCTTGCAATCTTATAATGCACATTGCATAGGGATATAGGCCTGAAATTTGAAATATTGGAAGCATGGGAGCTTTGGGAACTAAAGTGATAGCAGTGGCTTTAACCCCTTTGTGTAGATAACCCGTGTAAAAATAAAATTTTCACAGCATGGCAAACTTGAAGCCCAATAATGTGCCAAGAGTGTTTGTAAATAGCAAAATTGAAACCATCGAGGCCAAGAGCTGAGACATTGTGCCCATCAAAAATAGCAGCATTAATCTCATCATAGGAGAAAGGAGCTTCCATTGAATTTACTAAATATATAGGAACCGATGCACCTATAGGTATGCTGCAGTCTTTAGCATTAATTGACTGGGGAGAATTAAACAGAGTTTGAAAGTGATTAATGATGGCAGTAGCAAAGTCAAGAGGGGTAGTGAAATGACCAAGGGGGGTAGTAATCTCCCTAATGGTGTTCAAATTCCTCATAGCCATAATTTTTCCATAAAGGAAGCCGAGGTCATCTTCACCTTAAGAAAGCCATTTGGCTTTAGCTCTTTAGGAAACCCAAGAAGCCCAAGAAACTTGCATATTTGCCAACTTATCGTTAATGAACTTAAGTGAAGTATTTAAAGAATGATCAATAGGGGAGCTTTGAAGATCAAGAAGACATTGCTGCTGATTAGCTTTTAATTCTAAAATGGCATTAGAAAGGAAGTTGGAAGATGCCTAAGGTTTCCTCTTCGATCAGGTTCTTTTTAAGGTTATGTAAATAATAAACGAAGGAGGCCATAGGATTGTACAGGCCAGGAAGAGCAAAAGCGTTCAGGACCTCATCCCAGAAACCGTCCAAATGCACCCAGTAGTTCTTGAAAAGGAAATGCATGGGATTGGATTTAACAGTGGATGCATTATTTACCAAGGGGGAATGTTTAGAGCACATCAGAGGAAACACCTTATAAAATGCTGAAGGGAAGATGTTAAGGAAGGCAGAGCTTATGAGAACCTGTCAAGCATTATATGAATCGGATGATCTGCCCTCTGATTGAACCAAGTGTACAGAGCCCTACAGATGCTAGGTCTTGAACACCGCAATCATAAATGATGCTATTAAGTTCCCCAAGTCTCCCAACAAGAAGTGGGACACCACCCAATTTGTTAGATTCAAATCTGCAGCAATTAAAATCCCTCATAATAGCCCAGGGTTTAGAAGCATCAGGCATAATATCTCTAAATTGGTTCCACAACAGCTTCCTGTCATCAGCCGAGTTGGCTGCATAAATAACTGAGAGGAGCACAGGGGGAAGGAGCCCACTGAGAGAGTACCAAAAAATCATTTGAGCAGAAATAGGAAGGAGAGAAGGAGATGAGAGAAGAGTACCATTTAATCCAAATTCTATCAAGAGTAGAGAGACTAAAATTATTACAACAATGTTCATTGTTAAAAATGTGATGAGAATTCTAAAACTAGGGATCACTTTCGGCAGACTTAAGAACTTTGGCCTCTAAAATACACAGTAACTTTAGTTTATTTGAGATTACCAAATACTTGCAGGCTCTCACTTTATCGGGGTTGTTAAACCCCATAACATTCCAATATACTATAGGAGGAAAAGACATTAAGACTTAAAGGATTTAGCCTTCTTGGCTACTTTGGCTCTAGTGTGCTTAGAGTGGGGGGAGGCTTGCGATTTGGGAGGCGATTGATAGGAGGGGCAGGAACATCAACTAAGCTTTTGATATATGAAGAGGAAGAAGAAGGATTACCCTCATCAGGCCAATGAGAAGGAGGATCTTCAGCTTGCAGCGGTACAAATTGGCTAGAGAGAGGGACTTTAGGGGGGGGGGGGGGTGTTGGCTGGAAGAGTGTTATGAGGTGGAAGACTCCTCATTAGTGGAATTTAGGTTAGGAATAATAGGTTCCTTACCTAAACAGGGATGTAGAGGAGGAGGTATAGAGGCAGAAGCTTCCTGAGAGGGCGTAGAGACAGGAAGGGTGGGGATAGGCGACTTATAAGTCGCCCAGTAATCGGGCAACTTAGGCCACGTCACCTTCCGCCACATCATCTGCCACATCGTAAGTAGGTGGGACATAAATCACTTTTTAAACTAGCGACTTTGCCTATTTCTAAATTCCATTAATGACGTGCTTATTCACTTAATTAACTCGCTAATAAGGCTTACTCTTAAAATTTTCCCTATGCATACATATAGTGATAAAAACAAAAAAAAGCTTTCTCAAAATATATTAACTAATTATTTATAAAATTTTGTACATGGGCACAAGCGTTTGATTATGCTCAAATGGTTTTGTGTTGCTTATATATATATTGAAATTTTTTTTATAAATAATTATTTAATTCATATAAATTGAAGATAAAATTTATTATTTTAAAATATTTTACTTAATATTTATATTTGATTTTTATCAATTAATTAATTATCGGCCTCATATTTGTCTATTGACCATTAGTATGATCAAGCCAAAAATTAAGACGGTGCATATATAATTGTTAGAAACAAAATTTATGTCCGTTACTGTAATGATTTTAAATAGAATTTATCTTTCTTTTTTTAGCACTTGATACGTCATCGGAAAATTATCTTGATCGGGCACGAATCTCGAGGAAAAACTCAAGTTGGAAACTTCAAAAATTAATTCGGAGACTATTTAAACTCCGATTTCAGCAAGCTTACAGTCGAACTGAGCGTCTCGGAAATACGAATCCAACAACACCAAATTTGACTCAATCCGAGCCCAAACGAGTCCAAATCAAGTACCCGAAGTGCTGTTGGAAGCATCAAACAGCAATTTGTGTTACCAAACGGTCTCCGATTTTGACGAGCTTATACTCGAATCGAGCGGCTCGACGAGACGAATCCAACGAGTCCAAGATCGCAGAATTCTGATATCATTAAGACCTTCAAATGCTTGATAAACGGTTCACAATCAAGGGATTCAATATCAGCCGTTCATCCGGATCACTCCTTATTTGCCCTTGATCCCTCATCTATTTACGGGCTATGCCACTCCAGAAAAACTATAAATAGCCCCTCATTTCTCTTAAGAGGGGACCCAAGCCAAGAAGAGAAGAAGAGAAGAAAGAGAAGAAGAAGAGGAGAGAAGTCTAGGAGGGAATAACTCCTCCTCGACCACCGCCGGAACACCGCCGGAACTCCGCCGGAACACTGCCGGAACACCACCGAAGCACTACCAGGCGCCCGAGGGACGCCGGAGCTCTGCCCGACACGGGAGCAACGTCGGAATTCTGCCCGACGCCGGAATTCTACCCGACGCCGGACTTCTTTCTAAGTGACGCCGGACTTCTTTCCAAGTGACGCCGGAATTCTGCTCGACACCCCGAGTGACGTCGGAACTCTGCTTGTCCTTGTAACTGATACTCATTGTAATCTGATCGTCCTGAATTTAAAGGACGGATCAGCCTCGTGTATTTCAAACGACACTAGTGGAACTCTTTCAACTGGGCGTGGCCCCGTGGTTTTTTCCCTTTCCAGGGTTTTCCACGTAAAAATCCTGGTGTTACTATTTCGATTCTGTTTGTGTGCTGAATATACGTACAACGCTGAGACGGGAAATTAAAATCTATCGCCGCGTATATTTGAGTCCGCAACAGTTTGGCGCCGTCTGTGGGAACGTTATCCCACAACTTCAAGTATTGCTACGATGGTCAACAGGCGTAGCAGTCGCCTCATAGGAGCCTCCCGCTCTCACTCTCATCAATCCAGGAATCAGTCTATGAATCATAGACGCCCGATATCTGCCTCTTTATACCCCGGGGGGCAAAACGCACCTGGAGAAGGGACCTCGGGACCCTCCCTAGAAGAGAGAATTCAAAAGATGGAAGAATCTCAAAACGATATCCTACAACTCTTGCGAGAGACTCTACAACCGACCCTAGCACCTCAGGAGGAGGTTCTTCTCACTCGAGATCCACCACGTGTCGAAGCTGTTCAAATCGAACATCTTCAAGACGAGATTCCTCTTCCTCCACTCAGGAGGCGTTCGCAGTCGCATCAAGATAATGAACTGGCTGATACAGCAAGTTCTACCCATCCTTCGCACACAGGTCGGCAACCTCGTATTCCTTTGGACCTTCCCGAAGAGTTAGCCCGACCACACATTGCTGAGCTCCCTCGCAATGCCCTTCGCCACGAACTGCGACGATTGGTCCGAGAAGAGTTCCCTACAGGAGGCATAAGGCAACCCCTTCGTCAGTGGGACTTGCAGGAGTCGTCACCCTTGACAGAAACTATTCTTCAACACGCTATTCCGGCAGGATTTAAACTACCAAGCATCGATTCCTACGACGGGACATCCGACCCATACGAGCACATCGATCATTACAGAACTATCATGCATATCCAGCGAGCATCAGACGCACTCCTTTGCCAGGTTTTTCCTACTACACTCAAAGGACAGGCGCGAACATGGTTCTATTCTCTTCCATCTGGAACAATCCCTTCATTCGTCAAATTGGCCAAAGCCTTCGTTGAACAGTTTGTAGCCAATCGAAGAATTGCTAAAGATTCTTCCCACCTCTCCGGGATTCGTCAAAACGAGGGAGAATCGTTAAAAGAGTACTTTCAGCGATTTTCCACCGAGGCACGACAGATTCCAGGACTAAACCCAGAATTGCTCCGAGGGGTCTTCCTTGGAGGCCTTCGTCCTGGTCCTTTCTATTCGGTACTTATGCGCGACACTGTTCATTCATATACCGATCTGATCCATCGTGTGGAGGCGCAGATATCCGCAGATGAAGCCATAAATGCTCACAGAAAGCAGTTCGAGCAGACAAATGGGAAGCGCAAAGGTGCTCCTGGGATGGATAATTCTTCCTTACAACGGAAAAAGTAAGGGAATATCAATCTACCTCCTAGGCCCCCATTACCACAACGAGAACCTCGGCAGGAGAAATAGTACACTCCGCTCAACACATCTCAAGCAAATGTGTTAATGGCGATTCAAGATCAGGACAAAGTGAAATGGCCGCATCCTTCGAAGCCAAATACAGGAAAGTAAGATCAGTACTGTCACTTTCATCGTAGTCGTGGCCACACTACTGAAGCGTGTTGGCAACTTAAGGATGAGATTGAAAGACTTATCCGCCAGGGCTATCTTCGACAGTTTATTGGGAACCCACCTACCCGAGAAGAAGCTCGCCCCACTGGGAGGCAAAATCAACAACAACAAAGACAACCATTGAATAATATTCAAATGGTTGGTGAGATTGAGTAATGCTGCAACTTGAACCTTTGTGTTAGTAATACTACTTGTCATGTGTCACCATGTATCTCTTCTATGATAAGTAGGATGTCACTCTAATGTCCTTAGTATTTCTACCAAGTCAAATGATTTGGTTGTCCCTATATGTATCTCTTTTATTGTACAAGGGAATTATTGTATTATCTTACAGTAATATAATGTGTTGTTCATCCAGTTTTGATATTGTCTCTTTCTTTAAAAAGAATATAAATGACAATGAAAAACTACTGATAAATATAGTCTCTTTATCCTTGATTCGAGAAATACACAATCTTTATTGTGTCTTAATCACTGGATGATTAATCCCAGGGGGATTCGATCTAACCTCTTCCACACAGGTTAACGTCGTCGAGCAAAGGCTCCGACATACAATCTCGGATAGGTCTCATATCCTTGGTGGATTCTCTCGACCTCTTCCATACAGGTTAACGTCGTCGAGCAAAGGCTCCGACATACAACCTCGGATAGGTCTCACATCCTTGGTGGATTCTCTCGACCTCTTCCATACAGGTTAACGTCGTCGAGCAAAGGCTCCGACATACAACCTCGGATAGGTCTCACATCCTTGGTGGATTCTCTCGACCTCTTCCATAAAGGTTAACGTCGTCGAGCAGGGCTCTGACATACAACCTCGGATAGGTCTCACATCCTTGGTGGATTCCCTCGACCACTCCTATACAGGTTAACGTCATTGAGCAGGGCTCTGACATACAACCTCATATAGGTCAAATGTCATTGGATGATATCTTGTATCCCAATCATTGGAAGATCATTCTTGGGGAGATTTAATCTAACATCTTCCCTTAACGTCATCAAGCAAGGGCTTTGACTTACAGTCTCAGATATGTCAAACATCCTAAAAGGATGTCTCTCACATTCGTTCAGACTAATAATACATCAAAAGCACAAAGCATGTCTTACAGATGCAATAACAATTCAGGTCCCTCTAGGGGACAAATCCTCATTTCATATACAATATCATTGGAGTTACATAAATTCAGATTCAAATATACATTTCTTCTCGCCAGAAGTTGAAATCAAAAGGTACACTGGTGACACTCATACAAGCTAGTATCATCCAGTAACAAGTAACTTTAACACAGCCAAATATCCTTGGTGGATTTAAGTGACTTCTCCCTTACTGCACGCAAGCATCTCCTACAACTGCTCCTTTAAAGAAAGGACATAACTGGATCATCATCAGACCTCCACTCAGTTGACAGTGTTAGTGTATTGCCAGAATATTGGCATGTCACACTACTTCGGCCTCTTGATTCAGTAATATCTAATGTTGGCACACATCAGTATGGATGAATATTGCCTTAACACAATGTTACTGGACGACGGCCATCATCTGCCCGTCGCCAGACCCTCGTCGAATTTCTACCCAACGTTGTATTTCTGCCAGTTGCATGACTTGCCTCGAATATCTACCCGACGTTGTACTTATGCCCGTCGAGGGACTTTCATCGGACTTCTATCTGACGACGAGCTTCTTCCCGTTGCTGGGTCTCTGCCCGTCGCCGGACTTTCGTTGGAATTTTGCCCAATATTTTCGTCGGACTTCTGCCCGACACCATACTTCCACTCGACGCAGGACTTCTGCCAATCGCGGGACTTTCGTCAGACTTCTGTCTGACACCGAACTTCCTCCCGTTGAAAGACTTCTGTCAGTCGCGTGACTTTCGTCGAACTTCTACCCGACGCCGGACTTATGCCCGTCGTCGGACCCTCGTCGGACTTCAACCCGACGCTGTAATTCTTCCCGACGTCGGACTTCTGCCCATCGCCGGATGTTTGTTGGGCTTCTACCTGACACCAAATTTCTACCCGTCATAGGACTTCTTCCCGCCAATGGATTTTCGTCGGAGTTCTACCCGACGCCGTACTTCTTCCCGACGCCTGACTTCCGACCATCTTCAGACTCCCTCCGACTAACATCTCACCTCCACATGAAGGAATGAAAAAGAAAAGAAATTTCTAACTCCGGTACAAGAGGAGGGGCGTTGTCTCAAGTAGGGAAAATCACCTACTGAATAACAACGGAATGCCTCAACTGTCAGAAAGCCAGAATGAGAGAAAAAAGAGGGAAAACCGCTAACTTCTGTGCAAAAGGAGGGGCGCCGAGTTAAGTAGGGAAAGCCACCTACTCAAAAATGGCGGAAGGCCTCAAAATGCCAAAAACTAGAGGGGAGAAGAGATGAATACTCTAACTTCTGTGCAAAAGGAGGGGCGCCGAGTTAAGTAGGGAAATTTACCTACTCAAAAACGGCGGAAGGCCTCAAAATGCCAGAAACTAGAGGGGAGAAGAGAGGAATACTCTAACTTCTGCGCAAAGGGATGGGCGCCGAGTTAAGTAGGGAAAGTCACATACTCAAAAACGGCGGAAAGCCTCAAAATGCCAAAAGCCAGAGGGAGAAAGGAAGAAGGGGCGAGTTTCTCCTAGGCCCTGGGGGTCTATTTATATTATTTTTGAGGGGGGGAGGATTCCAAAATTTTATTAAATTCCCTGAATTTTTTCAAATTATTCGGAATTTTTTGAGTTTTTTTCGGAATTTTTTGGGCCCCGCCACTTAAAAAAAAAATATATATATTTTTTTTAAAAAATTAACGGCGCCCCTCGCGGTTCCGTGCGGTTCTGTGCGCGGACGCGCCGGTTGGCGTGGGCGCCGCCGCAGGCGGCGGCGGGCGGCGGCCAGCCGGCCGGCCGGCCGGTTCGGCCGCCTACGAGTTCCCGGGCTCCGATTTCGGGCCCGGACGGTCCAAATTCGACGTTTTTGGGGTCCCCAGACACGTTTTTCGACGTTCCGGACTCAATTTTGACACTTTCGGAGCTCAACGGGGCCTCTATGATCAAGTTCGAGCAAACATTTAATTTTTGGAACGCAAATTTTTGCGATTTTACCAAAGTGAAAAGCCGACACATATATTTTTGGACTTCTGGAGCTTTGTCGTCCAAAAATAGGGGGGCAACTGATACGTCATCGGAAAATTATCTTGATCGGGCACGAATCTCGAGGAAAAACTCAAGTTGGAAACTTCAAAAATTAATTCGGAGACTATTTAAACTCCGATTTCAGCAAGCTTACAGTCGAACTGAGCGTCTCGGAAATACGAATCCAACAACACCAAATTTGACTCAATCCGAGCCCAAACGAGTCCAAATCAAGTACCCGAAGTGCTGTTGGAAGCATCAAACAGTAATTTGTGTTACCAAACGGTCTCCGATTTTGACGAGCTTATACTCGAATCGAGCGGCTCGACGAGACGAATCCAACGAGTCCAAGATCGCAGAATTCTGATATCATTAAGACCTTCAAATGCTTGATAAACGGTTCACGATCAAGGGATTCAATATCAGCCGTTCATCCGGATCACTCCTTATTTGCCTTTGATCCCTCATCTATTTACGGGCTATGCCACTCCAGAAAAACTATAAATAGCCCCTCATTTCTCTTAAGAGGGGACCCAAGCCAAGAAGAGAAGAAGAGAAGAAAGAGAAGAAGAAGAGGAGAGAAGTCTAGGAGGGAATAACTCCTCCTCGACCACCGCCGGAACACCGCCGGAACACTGCCGGAACACCACCGAAGCACTACCAGGCGCCCGAGGGACGCCGGAGCTCTGCCCGACACGGGAGCAACGTCGGAATTCTGCCCGACGCCGGAATTCTACCCGACGCCGGACTTCTTTCTAAGTGACGCCGGACTTCTTTCCAAGTGACGCCGGAATTCTGCTCGACACCCCGAGTGACGTCGGAACTCTGCTTGTCCTTGTAACTGATACTCATTGTAATCTGATCGTCCTGAATTTAAAGGACGGATCAGCCTCGTGTATTTCAAACGACACTAGTGGAACTCTTTCAACTGGGCGTGGCCCCGTGGTTTTTTCCCTTTCCAGGGTTTTCCACGTAAAAATCCTGGTGTTACTATTTCGATTCTGTTTGTGTGCTGAATATACGTACAACGCTGAGACGGGAAATTAAAATCTATCGCCGCGTATATTTGAGTCCGCAACAGCACTATATCTTAAAGGAAAACTCTTCCAGAGCATGCAATTGACGCATCAACTTTTAGGTTGAAAAGCAAATTGAAAAGCTGTGAGAGAGAGAGAGAGAGAGAGAGAGAGAGAGAGAAGCGAAAAGATACCAAGAATTTGAATGAATGTGAGAATTAAGGTAGGATGTGGGCTTTATAAAGAGGAAGTCATGAGCTAGTGAGGAGTGAGCATGTTAGGAATTATTTTTAATTCAAATATTGAGTATAGAATTAAAACTAGCCAAAAGAAAAAAATCTTACAATTTAAGCCTTGTTTCAAAATAGTGCAGGAATTAAACTATTCTAAAATTGGTATAAGAACAATTGGAAATGATTTAACTCCGTTACATTTAAATATAATTTTTTCAATTTTAAAATTAAAACTGAACTATATATATATTCATTGAACAGTGTAGATTATTAGGCTGTTTAAAAATCATACATGTAATTTTGAAAAATTAATTAAAGCTAATTTTAGAATAGTATTAAAAATATTTAATTAATTTTTTATATATCACATTCGCCCTAAAATAAATTCAATAATTTTGAGATTTACCCTCACTAAAAAATCTTCTGCTAATAAAAATGCAGCTTCCATCGTACCGTTAGAAACAATCCTGACTTTAAGTTCTTAGCCACAGAAAAAGGCTTCAATAAAATAAACAAATAATAAGCTCTCGGTCTTGTTTATTTTAATTTGAAGTGTTGGTACAGAGCGCCGTGGAACGCCACAAATTTTTGTCAAAATTTAAAAAAAATATTAAATTCCACTTCATTTCTATTCTGGTTAAAATCAAAATCTCCCTTAAGCTATCATTTAGAGAGAGAGGGAGGGAGAGGGAGATTTTAGAGAGAGAAAGCTAGTTTCGGGTAGATTTCGAACCATTTTCTACCATCAATCCAATTCTCAAGAAGGTTTTTGAATCGAGGTAAAATTGAAGCTAGGACATATTTTACTAAAAATTAATTTAAAAGATAATTAAAACATTGTCTCAAATAAAGTCTAAATGCACTTTGTTGTACCTATTAACTAAACCGGCGTGACAAATAAATATCAGCAGTACGCAATAGTAGCTTCAAATTTAGTAATCATTACCACTAGAAGCTAATCATTGATAATAAAGGTTTACCAAACACCAAATTTACTCTGGTCATCAACTAAAACAGCTTCCAGGGTCTGATCTAAACCATTCAAATTTATTACAAAACCATCATGCTAGTTAATCTTCAACGGCTAAACTCGTATTAGGAAATGTTTTATACAAGTTTTTAAACCTTAGGGAATGCTACAGATCATTTCATAAGCTCTATTAGATTCACATATGCAGTACAACTTCACTGGTTACAATGAGGCATGTTGGGCTACAACGCGGCCCTACAAATGTCATGAACCACAATGCAAAATCACAGAAATGATCATTTTTGATACTTTATAATTTATTTTAAAAAATGTGGTACAAATATAATACAAATGTGATAGGAATTTCAGAAGTTTTACCTTCTGAGCAAAATCACTTATCTTAACGTAGTGTTACATACTCACCGCAACGCAAAGGATGTCCTACAATCTCGACCTGAATAAAGTTGTAAATGATTTTCTCACATCATATCTCATCATATATTACGACATTCAAAATAATATATGTAATATAGCAGAAATTATAAAGTACGCTGTTTTCATGAATCTTAAAGGATTTTCTTTTAGTGAATTTGAGGTATGGCCCAATATTATACTATACAAAGAAAAGCATAATATACAAGAGCAGACAGACAATGAAGGGTCTGCAGGGATACACATGTTAGCAGGTAATCAACAAAGCCATCCTCAGAAAGGCAAAATCCGCCACTAATTGGTCAGCATTCAAGGTAAAACGTCTAGTGAGACATAATAACAGTCAAATTATTATCGAACTCTCAAACTCAAAATAAGCAGCAAACTTGATTGGTTATATGTAGAGCAGAGTTAGACAATAATTTATTTGGTTTATCTTTTAATTTCATTTACTTTGATTAGTTATTTGAGTATAGTTGTTCGTAATATCATGACCCTAAACGTTAAATAAAATTCAATGGAAGATTGTGATAGTTCAGTCCACAGAAATAGTTCTGTTAGCCCTTGAAAATTGAAGGGAATTGTTAATCAAATTATGTTGTAAGATGAACTTCAACTTGATATCTATCTATGTCTATGCAGGTTGCTTGTTACCTCTATACCTATGCAGGTTGCTTGGTGCCCAACAATGGGTCAATGACTCATTCATAAAATATATTTTTTCCACTTTTTTAGAGAATATGCTACTTCTTAATTTATTATTATATTTTGATTGATTTATTTGTTGTTGTTGCTACCTCTACTATTATCCAAATTACTGTTGTTACTACCTTTAGTTTTATCTATATACTGGTATAGTTGCTGCTGCAGCAGCATTCATATATGTTGGTTTACTGGTTTAGTTACTACTGCTACTGTCTTTATTGCAATGTACCTCTTGGTTTGCTTGCTGCTGAAACTAGCTTCAATATTTTACAACTATATCAGTTGCAGCTGTTACAACCTTCATTTTTTTTTTTCAATTTCTGTGCTGATTTTTCTTCTATCAATTTAGCTAAATGTTCTGGATTATGGTTGTTGGTTGCTGAGTTGAAGTTGTATTTCTTGGTTTTTTTGTAGGGTTGTGGTTATTGGTCCATTGCTGGGTTGTCCTTGTGGGTTGTCGGACTGCTGGTTTCATCCTTTTAATTAGGTTTTCATTGTGGTTTTGGATGTGGTTACTGCCTTGCTAGTTGCTGTGTTGTAGTTGTAATTGAGGTTGCTAGTTACTGGGTTATGATTATTGGTTCTACTGGGCTTGTGGTTATGGGTTTCTTAATATTAGGTTGTTGTTGTAATTGAGGACTGCTCATGCGAATTGCTGCCTTGCTGCTTGTGGGGTTATCCTTGTAGTTCTGGACTTGGGTTGTAGTTATAATTAAGATTCTTGTTTGGAGTTAGGTTTCATTGGTTTGTTGTGTGGATGTTGTTGAATTTAAATTTGTGTTTGCTGAATAGGGAATTCTAATTGAAAGCTATAAAACAATGATGAGAAACCTTCTAAATTGAGTGTGAATGCATTTGGGGTAAATATCATTGCAACCTGGTGGTATGTGTTATCTTAGACTGAACAGATACTATATAATTATTAAACAAATACTAACCAAGCAAAATACAAATCGCCGCCTTGGATGACTATAGTAATATTCATTATTCACTCACATTTCACTAGTTGATGGATAATTTGGAGGGTTAATCTGAGTTATTTACTCAAGCTTCTTGCTATCTCATGAATTTAGAATTTCATCTATTTAACTTTTTTTTATAGTTAAATCTATTAGAAGAAAAATTATTCCCTAGGAGTTCTTCAAATTTACATTTAATGTATTTTGATTTGTAATTTACAATATATAGAGTAAACTGTTGAATGATTTAGAATTTGTAATATATTTATTGCGTTATGTTGTCTTGGCAATTAGTATCAAATTCTGTTGGGCTATTGATTATTAGTTGTTGCTGAATTTAAACTAAAAGGAAGTTACTGAATATTAATACAAATTACAAATTACAAATCCTTCTTTAATTTGTTATCTGTTGTCTATTGATTGTTGATATTTGGTGAAATCTGCTTATTTTAATATGTTGGGCCAAATTACCTAAACTTCAAATAGCAAAATTACTTTAATTTGATATTCTATTCTTGAAATGGCACTTATATTAACTAGTATAAATGCACGTGCATATGGTGCACGTGAATAAAATTTTAAAAAATAAAAAATAAATGCATAAAATTTAAAAATAATTTATGACATGTTATATCAATGTTATTAAATTTTATATTAACCATAGATTAGTAGAAGAGTCTCCTACAAATGAAAAATTAAAATTAAAAAAAATCAAGCCGTAGATGTAAGAATAAAAAATACTACATTAATAATTTTTTTAACCTAATTACTGCACTTAACCTAAATTTAACATTACTACTAACGTAAATAAATAAATTAAAAAAAATGTTACCTCTAACGTAAATGATGTCATAAGCTCCTTGAAGAGAGGTATATTTATAAACCTTTTGCAAATTAAAATAAATAATTGTTATTAATTAAATAATAAATATAGTTATAAATACCATTTAATTATAATAATTATCCAACATTTCAGGATAGCCAATTTGGTTAATGTAAATTTGAATTTTTTTTAGAAATTTAAAAAAATAAATAGTCAATATTTGTAATCATTGTAATTAATATAATATAATTAAAATAATTTATTAATACTGATAATAATTTAGAATAAGCAAAATTTATAAGTTTTAAAAATTATAAATGTAATGAAAGGCTATGATAATTTTCAGAAGTAAAATGAAAGATCTAAATTTACTATGGAAGAAAATTCAAACCGCTTTTATAATAATAGTATAGATGTATAATTGCCAGAATAGGTATTAAAAATTATTTATTAATGCTATAATTACATCATATTTTTAATGAATTATATTATTAATTGCTAGAGTAGGTATTAATAAAAAAATTAAAAAAATAAATATATTAATTAATTCTAATTAAATATAAAAATAAATATAATTAAATACATCAATTTAGTTTTAATTAAATACAATTAATATAATCAAAATAAAAATTATCATGTATTTAAATGAATAAATAAAGTTCATAAATAAGTTAATTAAATGTATAAATTAAAAAAAATAAATATATTAATTAAACCTAATTGAATATAAAAATAAATATAATTAAATACATCAATTGTCTCTTACTTAAATACAATTAATGTAAATAAAATAAAAAATATCATGTATTTTGTTGAATAAATTAATGAAGTTAATAAATAAGTTAATTAAATGTATAAATAAATTGAAAGGTTGCGATTCATCTTTGATAAATTAAATTGAAGACAATGATTGCATTTGGAAGGAATCCCAAGCCACACTTATATAGTAGTATTTTTTTTTGGAAATCTTCTGTCGGGTCTACGTGTTAATTCAAAAAAAGGGGTTACAATGTTCTTAAAAAGACCTCCAACTCACTACTGCTCATAAGAGCTACACAAAAAATACAAAAAGAACCTAAGAGCTAGAAGTCCTTGCTAATGAAAGTAGATATATATATGTGTGTGTGTGTGTGTGTGTGTGTGTGTGAGCGTGTGTGTTAATAAAATTACACGTGTACAAAATGCATGTGAATAAAATTACATGTGCACAAAATGCATGTGAATAAAATTACACGTGCACAAAATGCTAGTAAAATTATATGTGCACAAAATATATGTGAATAAAATTTTAAAAATAAAAAAATATATTATAAAATATAAAATTATATTTATTTACTTACATGAATTAATATATATATATATATATATATATCAATAAAAATAATTATAATAATTATCATTTACATTAATATCAATAATGATTATTTATGTTAATATCAATTCATAATCATTTATTTTAATAGAGTTTTAGAATTAAATTAATAATCTAAATTATTGATGAATTATATATATATATATATATATATATATATATATTCTTCTAAAATTTTAAAAAGTAGTTTGTTTTTAAAAAAAATTAATTTATCATCTTAAGATAATAAAATATATGTCATTATCTTAAAAAATATATAAAACATATTATTATCTTAAAAAATATAAAACATACATCAAATAGTCATAAAAATTAAAAAAAAAAAGAAATAAGCAAATGAAATTAATTTTAACTCCTACTCTGAAAGAATCACCGTTTAATTGTGATGTAAGAAAATACTGCATATCTAATTTCTCCCAAGAGAATATAATATATTTGTTAAAAATAAAAGAAATCCATAAATCAAACAAATGATCACAAAATATAATTGAATATAATTAAACTCATTAAATCAAACAAATAAAAATATATATGTGATTGAAATAAAGAATCTAGTCAATTACATAATAAATAAAATATAATTAAACTCAATAAATCAAATAATGAAAAATAATTAAATAAAGAGATTTCATTTCATATATGAAGTATAATATAATTGCAATTAGAGAGATTTTTTGACGAAAACAATCGAAGACATCTTCGACATTCAAAACTTTTCCTACAAAATTAAATAAATGATAAAAAAATTTATGCAAAGAGATTTCATTTTATAGATAAAAATATAATTACAATTAGAAAAATTTCTAAATAAAAAAATTTGAGGCATCTTTGGCATCCAAAATTTTTTTGCTGCCGCAGAGGTGCTGCAAAAAATTGATATGATCTTCTCGTTGAAACTTAATATGATATTCTCGTCTTCGCAACACTACCATTATGAAGGAGTTGTTAGGAGTACTATATCTAGATTATCTTCTCAACATCATAGAAATAAGAAAGATCGTAAAAGAATAGAAAGAGTTTCAGATAGGGTGAGAGTTTGATGAGTTGTGAGAGTTTTAATATATAGTATAATAAGGAATAGAAAGAGTTATGAATAGGGGAATATGAAGAGGAATAAAAATTGTATGGAATATAAAGAGAGAAATAAGAAGAGGAATAATAAATATAAGAGATACAAAAAAAAAGAATATGAAAGGATACTTAATTTTGTATTTCTTAAGATTATGATAAAGGAGAATAAGAAAAGTATGAAATAATAAAATGAGAATACGAAGGGGAATTTATTAATTGCTAGAGTATATATTAATTAATAAATAATAAAAATAAATATATTAATTAATCCTTATTGAATATAAAATAAATATAATTAAATGCACCAATTGACTCTTATTTAAATGTAATTAATTTAAATAAAATAAAAAATATCATGCATTTAAATAAATAAATGAAGTTAATTAAATGTATAAATAAAATGAAATGTTAATTAATCATAATTGAATATAAAAATAAATATAATTAAATGCACCAATTAGCTCTTATTTAAATGCAATTAATATAAAAAAAATAAAAAATATCATGCATTTAAATGTAAATTTAAATGAATAAATGAAGTTAATAATTAAGTTAATTAAATATATGAATAAAATGAAAGGTTGAGATTCATCTTTGATAATTTAAATGGAACGCCAAGATTGCATATGAGTGGAATCCCAAGCCACTTTTATATAGTAGTATAGATGTATATCCTTATTATTTATTTAAAATACTAAACAGTTTATTTTGAAATTCTAAACAATTCATTTTTTAAAAATACTAAATAGTTTATTTCGAGTTGTTGGATCATGTCGAATTGAAGTAGAACGGAATCGGGCCAGGTTCAATTTTGGGAAGCCGACAAACAAAATTTAGTTGGGACCAAATAAGGCCAGTCGTTTTTGGGTTGAAACCAAACTCGACCTAAAAACCTATTTTGACACTACTACATTTAGGGATATTGATTTTCATGTAATAAGTATAAGTACCCATAACGATAATAATCATCTATAAAAGTAATAGAATACTATTGATCATTCTAAGAAGCTATTGAGAATGACCAAAAATATCAGTATATATTAATTCCAAGATATTTAAATTTTTTTAGATGCCTATTTTTTAAACATTTTTTTCCTTAATACATTCATTGTAAATTTTAAAATTTTTTTTTAATTAAAAGAATCAAGATTTCAATCTAACACAAACATTTAATTCTTTGTTTAAAAATATGTCCTAAACGTCTATGCAATAACAACAAGGAATTCTCATCAGTTAATTTTTTTTTTGTACCATAATTATTTAAATCCAAAGCTTCATTTATTTGTAAGGTAGATATATCCAATTTATAAGATTATCAATCAAAGAACCTATACCAATGATATTTGAATATTGAATGAGACTAAATTTTTTATTTTCAAATGAAAAAGAGTAGCAATATTTATACAAACAAGAAATAGAGATCAGATTTTGTTTAAATAATGGTACATAAAAGTCTCACATAAATCTAAAGTATAACTAAATTTTAAGTACAATCTATATAGGCTTATAACTTTAATAAGAGCTTTATTACTATTTCCAATATAGATGAATCTTCCAACATCAGTTGGCACTTAGCTCCTTAGACAACTTTGCATAATCATAATTATGTGAGTTGTTAATCTATCCACCAAGCGTGATTCAGTATTAAGGCCAAATTAATTTCAGAACAAACAAGATTCAGACGTTTACCTTTTTTGATGAGCCAGTTAGCATATTTTGGACAATCCTTCTTCACATGATTATTCTACATGTATAAGAAACATGCAAAAATTGAATCTTATTTCTATTGCACTATAGGATGTGAAGTCCCTTTATCTATAGCTCCTTTTGCTTTATAATTTATTTTTCATTTGGTGGTAATGTCATGAGAAGAAAAAGCTACGTGAGTACTTTTTAATAATTTATTGTTTTAATTTTTCTTCCTCTTGCACACACTGAGTAATGAGATTATTAAGAGTCCATTTTTTCTTTTAAGTATATAACTTATCTTTAAATGATTGAATTTTTGCAGGAAGAGAGATTAAGACTAGATGGACATGAATGCCTTCATAAAATTCTAACTTTAATGCTCTTAGTTTTGTAATAAGATTAGACATTTCCATAATGTAATACAGAATGTTCCCTTTGTCTTTATATCCCATTGAAATAAGTTTACTAAAAATTGTTGCATCCAGGAATATTCACGGCGGTAGAGAAATATAAAATTTAACGTATTAGCTTTGTACGAAGATCTAGCACACAATTAGATAAAAAGATATGGTGCAGTATTTATAAGAGACACCAAGATTTCTACGTGAAAAATCTTAAAAATGGAAAACCATGGGGCCTAGCCCAGTTTGAATGCATCCATTAGTATTTGTAGTTAATTACAAAGGAGGCCCTTCCTTGGAGGGAAGGCCTTAGTTTAATGTAGCAAATATACATCATACATAGTGTATTACATGGTGGAAATTGGAAGATTCTATATTGACATGTTCGTTTGGTCGGCAGGACTATAATCGGATGGCGACGGAGTTCGAAAGGACGGTATTCGGGTGATGGTGGTCTGAAGGACCATAGTCGGCAGGCGACGAAGGTCGAAAAGATAGTTGTTAAGCGACGGAGGTCGAAAGGACCGTAGTCGGTGATCGACAAAGGTCAGAAAAACTATTGTTTGGCGACAGAGGTTGGAAGGACTGTACTTTGCGGGCGTGGTCATAAAGACCGTTGTCTGTCAATAGAGGTTGGAAGGACCATAGTCGGTGGGCGACGGAGATCAGAAAGTCTGTTACCAGGCGATGCAGGTCAGAAAGACCATAGTCGGCGGGCAACAGTTATCAGAAAGACCATAGCGGCGGGCGACAGAGGTCAGAAAGCCCTTTGTCAGGCGACGGAGGTCGGAAAGACTGTTGTCATGCGACGGAGATCGGAAGGACAATGGTCGACGGTTAAGTGAAAGTCCGGCATCAGGTAGAAGTCCTACGAAAGTTTAGCGTCAGATAGAAGTTTAATGGAAGTTCGACGACGGTAAAAAGTCTGGCGACGGGCAAAAGTCCAGCGACGAGTGGAAGTCCGACGACGAGTAGAAGTCCGACGAAAGTCCGGTGACGGGCGTAAGTCCGACGTCAGGTAGAAGTCCGACGATGGACATAAATCCGACGTCGGATATAAGTCCGATGAAAGTCTGACGACGGGCGAAAATTCGGCGTCGGGTAAAAGTCTGATGAATGTTCAAAGATGGTCGGTGGCCGAGAGGTGGTCGAGGAGAAACTTGGTGGCAAGAGAAATCTCTGATTTCTCTTCCTCTACCTTCTTCAGAGATTTCTCTTCCTCTACTTTCTTCTTTCCCTCCTTGCTTCCTTACTTGGCCCCCCTTTTCACGATGAATGAGGGGTCTATTTATAGTTTTCTGAGAGTAGCATGGCCTGTAAATAAGAGGAAGATCAAGAGTACTTTTGGAATGGTTTGAATGGACAATTGATATTGATCCCCTTGATCGTGGACCGTTCGCTGGGTATTTGAACGTCTTAATGATATCAGAATTTGACAATCTTGGGCTTGTTAGATTCATCTCGTCGAGCCACTCGATTCAATTATAAGCATGTCACATTTGGAAACCGTATGGTAATCCAAATTATGGTTTGAACCTTGCAAAGACGCTTTAAGTCTTTGATTTGGACTAATTTAAGCTCGGACTGAGTCAAATTTGGTGTTGTTGGATTCATATTTTTGAGACGTTCAGTTCAACTATAAGTTTGCTGAAATTAGAGTTCAGATGGTTCCAAATTTAATTTTGAATGTTTCCAACTTGATTTTTCCTCAATATTAGTGCCCGATCAAGATAATTTTTTGATGATATATCAAGAATAATACTTATTTTGAACTTTCTAGAACCTGTGAAATGGTCTGGAAAAAGAATTTTTTAGCATTTTCCTCCTCAGAAATTGCACACCTAATGGTATATAGAATAAAATGTTTCTTGATTATAAGACTCATGCGGTTTGAACGCTCCCATTTTTTTTTCAAAATTAACCTTTTATTTAAAACTGCTTTCCGCAGTAAGGGCACTAAGACGTTCAGTCCCGATCAAATAGTTTAGATCTATACACCCAAAAATAATAGTAATATGCTCTTTTTATTTCTTAAAATAAGAGTCATTAAGCACTGAAATGTTACTTAAGCAGCAATGTCATATCTTTGTACATAAATGATAAAATAAATTGTTAACTATATTTAAACAATCTAAGGTGGACCTTTTATAAGATACCTAACATAACATTATAATTCAATCTTTGGATCATCTAGGGCTTTCGTTCCCGAGCTCTCTTCTCTTCATTCCTGGCATGGGTTTTGTGGTTTTTTCTGCTCGATTTTTCTCTTTGGTGTTTGCTTCGTCTTTTTTTGTTTGATCTTGTTTTTGTGCTTTTGGATTTGTGGTTTTCGAGAGATGATGACTCCGTCATCATCTATCCCTCCGCCTGCTGTGCTTTCGAATGGCAAGTTCCGATCGTTTAAGGAGGCTATGGCTGGCTCTTCTTCTACTTCCGCCAAATTTCAATTTGTTCATACTTCTTTTAAAGGTTGTCTGGCTTTAATGTTTGATGACACTGTGATTTTGATGCTGGCTGCTCCTTTTTTTCTTTTACGTTGGTTGGCAAGTTGCTTCTTAGGTGGCTAAATCTGGATGTTATTCGTAAGTTTTTTGTTAATCTGAAATTGTCAGGTTCGTTTCAAGTTGGTTTTTTGGATTCAAGGCATATTGCGATTCAACTGAGCAATGACCTGGATTATAGTCATATTTTCTCTAGGAGGTCCTATTATATTCAGGGTTGTTAAATGAGATTGCTCAAATGGACACCTAAATTCGATGTGAATGAGGAATCTCCCATAGCCCTTGTGTGGATCTCTTTCCCGAACCTCCGATTACATTTTTTTAATTCCCAAATCCTTTTTGGTTTGGCTTCCATTTTTGGTAGGCCTTTGCAAACTGATCAAGCTATGACGTCCATTTCTTGGCCGTATGTAGCCCGTGTTTTAGTTGAATTAGATATTTTGAAGAAACACCTTAATGAGATTTGGATTGGTTCAGAACTGAATGGTTATTTCCAAAAAGTTGAATTTGAAAACTTACCTATTTTTTGCTCTGATTTTAAGATGCATGGCCATGGAGTGAATGTGTGTTATAGGTTACACCCACATCTCCGAAAAGAGAAGGAATCTGCTAAACAATCGCATGGAAGTGAATTACCTTCGGTAGACCTTTATATTGTGACTCCGAATCCTGATGGAAATGTGGGTAATGTTCCTCAAGTGCAAGATAACATTGATGAATCCTTACATCTGGTTTCTTCTCATGTTGAGCCGAACCCCCCATAATGGTGATGATTTGATTCATGTTCAGGAAGTTAATCTTAACGCTATCTTTTCTTTACCTGTTGTTTGTCAAAATGTGAATGAGCAAAGTAGTGCAAGCAATCTTAATAATGGTTCATCCTTTGATAATGATCCTCTTGATTCTACCAAGAATTTTCCTCATAGGTAGGTCGGGCCATTAAAAAATATTTGTGCTAATAAGGAGCTTTCTCAATTTGTTGTGAATGTCCAGGAGATTGACGAAACCAGTGTGGTGAGGGATAATGGTGGTAATGAATTGATCAATAAAACCATCATGGATGATAGTGTTTTCTATGAGGACGATGAAATACCACTTGAGCAGGGGCAGTCATGTATGATTAATGACAGTAATATTCCTTTGAATTATCAATATCATAGTGAAGCTTTTACTAACATGGAGAATATGGATATAACAGGTAAATGTTTTGCTAGAGATGATAATGATACTAGTTTTTCCAAGGTTCATAGTAGGAGAGGTAGGAATAAAAAAAACTTCATTTTACAACCTCATAGAAACATCCGTTTGCATACTTCTCATTAATATCTTGTCTTTAATGGTTAATGATATTATTTGGAATGTTATGGGCATTGGTTGTCCTTCTTCTAATATAAGAGTTAAAAACTTATGCCGTATTTATAATGTTTCTATTCTTGTTTTGCTTGAGCCTCTTATTTCTTCTGATAAGCCACTTGGTACTGCTAATTTTTTGGGTTTTAAATATGCTATTTCGAATGTGGCCAATAAAATTTGGGTTTTTTGGAAGGATCATGTTCAGATAGATATTATTGGTGACTTTACTCAAGTTATGCATTGTAATATTGAAAGTTTTAATTTTCAATATTGTGCTTCTTTTATTTATGCTGCCTCTTCTCGTTATACTAGAAAATTATTATGGGATCAAATCATTCACTTTCATAATATTTGTAACTTACCTGGATTGTTAGAGGAGATTTTAATACTATCTCTAACCCTTCTGAGTGCATTGAGGGTTCTCTCCCTATCTATCAATCTATTGATGATTTTAATAATATGATTATGGATTATAACTTAATTGATATTGGTTTCTCTGGTAATAAATTCACTTGGAATCGTGGGCATTTATGGCAACGGTTGGATCGAGTGTTATTTAATGATTGCTGGCTTAATTCTTTTGAGTCTACTTTTGTTGAGCATCTTAGCAGAACCCTCTCCCTTGCTGATTAGAATTAAGACTAGATCTATGGCCGTTCCTTCTCAATTTAGGTTTCAAAACATGTGGTTGGTTCATAATTCTTTTATGGACTTGGTTCAGGATAATTGGCATGCTCCTTAACATTCGAATAACTCCATTTCTGGTATGAGAAGATTTTGGTTTAAGCTGAAAAGGCTTAAGCAAGTTTTAAAATGGTGGAATTATAATGTCTTTAAGAATCTTTTCTCCAACATTTTAAATGTTGAAGTTAAAGTTAATTCTTGTGATAATCAATGTCAATTGGTGCATTCTGATGATAATTTTAGTTTATTGATAGAGGCTAAAGATTGCCTTTATAAATTATAAGCGCAGGAGGAAATTTTTTGGAAACAAAAAGCTTCTGCTAAACATCTAGTCGAAGGTGATAACAATACTAAATATTTTCATGCTTTGGTTAAAAGGAAATGTACTATTAATTGTATTCATAAAATTACTCGTGTTGATGGCTCTGTTACTGAGGATGGTGTTGAAATTGCTAATTTAGTTGTCCAGCATTTCCAAAATTATCTTAATAAGGCTTTCAGTCCTAATATTATTGACAATCTCTCTATCATCCCCAACCTTTTTACTCAAGATGATAATGTTTTTCTTTCCAAATCTCCATCTTTTGAGGAAATTAAAGAGATTGTTTTTGGTATGAATGGTGATTCGACTGCCGGGCCGGATGGTTTCACGACTAATTTTTTTCAGAAAACTTGGCATATTATTAGTAATGATCTTTTTTCTGATGTTATTGATTTCTTTGTTGGTACTTCTATTCCTAAGTTTTTTACTTCTACTTCTATTGTGCTCATCCCCAAGAATAATTCTGTTAGTAATTGGAATGATTTTAGACCTATTAGTTTGTGCACCTTTTTTTATAAATTGCTTTCTAAAATTCTAATGAATTGTTTAACAGTGTTTTTGCCCAAAATTTTTTCTCCTTTTCAAATGGGTTTTGTTAAAGGGCGTGTTATTGCTGATAATATCCTATTGGCTCAAGAATTTTGTCAAGATCTGGATGTCAAGGTTAGGTGGTAATATGATTTTGAAACTTGATATTGCCAAGGCTTATGATATATTTTGACTGGAGCTTTCTTTATAATATTATGAAGTTATTTGGCTTTGGCTTGGATTTTATCAATCTTATTAAACTTTGCATTGAAATCCCCTATTTTTTTATCATTGTTAATGGTAAGAGTAATGGTTTTTTTAAAGCATCTGATGGGCTAAGACAGGGTGATCATATTTCTCTTGCCTTCTTCAATATTGCTGCTGAGTACCTTTCTAGAGGTCTTGTCAATCTTTTTGAGAATTATCCTAGCCTCTGTTTTAAAACCTTGGGTGGTTTTCCTATCTCTCATTTACATTTTGTTGATGACTTTATCGTTTTTACGAATTCTTCAATTAATAAGATTAACAAACTCATGAGATTTTTTCACCAATTTGAAATGGTTAGTGGTCTTGCTTTGAATAAACATAAGTGTTGCTTTATTTCGTCCAAAAAAGTCCCTAATGATCATATTGTGGCTATTAAGAATTTAACTGGTTTTAGTCAGGGTTTTTTTACCTTTGAAGTATCTTGGGGTGCCTTTTTTTAAGGGTAAAAAGAAAATTTTTCTCTTTGATGATTTAATTACTACTGTGCAGAACAAACTTTTATCTTGGGATTCTAATTTTTTGAGTTTTGGAGGTCATTTAATTCTCATTAAATGTGTTCTTTATTCCTTTCCTGTGTACATTTTTCAAACTTTGCTTCCTACTCAGGCAGTTTGTAACAGGATTGATAGGATATTCAATAAAGTTTTCTAAAAAGGGGCTAGTAACAATTCTAAAATTAATTGGTCCTCTTGGGACAATTGCTATGGTGCCCTAGATGAAGGGGCCTTGGGGTGTAAGACTATGAATGACTTTTCCTATGATTTCTCTTTCAAGTTATGGTACAACTTTCGTGTTAATTCGAGCATTTGGGCTACTTTTATGGTTACCAAATATTGTGGGGGTAAACATCCAACTATGTGCTGGTCTAGCAAAGGTGATTCTAAAGTGTGGCAGCATCTCTGCAAAGCTAAATGGGTTATTAAGCCCTTTATCTATTGGGGCCTTGGTGGTGGTAATATTTTCTTTTAGCATGACCGTTGGTTGGGGGGGGGGGGGGGGGGCAATTTATTGATTCTATTTCTAATACATCTTCCAATGTGACTGTGAAGGTGAATTTTTTCTTTACTGATAATTGTTGGGATTATGAGAAGCTTTCTAGTGTTCTTTCGTATTCTATTATTCAGCAAATTTTGAATCTTCCTCTGAACACTAAGTTTAATGATGTGCTGTTATGTGCTCTGACCAAAGATGGTAGCTTTAGATTAAAGGATACTTGGCATTCCTTTAGATCGAAACATGAGGTTTTCAAGATTTTCCATATGATTTGGCATAAAAGTATTCCTACCACAGTTGTTGTTTTTGTTTGGAAAATCTTACATAAGTCCATTCCTGTGGATGATAATTTAATTAAAAGAAGATTTATCCTTCCATCTAAGTGCCAATGTTGTTATCATATGGATAGTATGAATCATGTTTTTCTCTTTGGTCATTTAGCTGTCAAAACTTGCTCTTATTTTGATGACATTTTTCATTTAAACTGCTTTAATGCTAAACTTTCTATTAAAGCTTTGCTTAATTGTTTGTTTATTAAGTCCAAAGGCCATATCAGAAATGTCATTCCTTCTCTTATCTTATGGTATTTATGGTTGGATAGGAATAATTCTCGTTTTAATGGTGTGGTTATGAACCACCATAGGATTATCCAAAATATGAAAGATAAGGTTGTGGCTTTTTATTCTGGTAAGTTGCTTTACGTTAAAAATTTTAAAAATTATTATTCTGTTGCGGCTGATTTAGGTCTTAAGTTGGAGGTGGATAATCTTCCTAAAGAGCCTAGGTTTATTTATTGGACTAAGCTTCCTAGTAACTCTTATAAGCTGAATGTGGATGGTGCTATCTGTTGCAAATCTGGTTTTGATGATGACAAACATGTTTCCAGTGTGTTTTCCTTGGCTAATCTGTTTCAGGCACAAAAGACCGCGAGCCACTCAAGCCAACTCAAGATCGGGTCCAAGTGTGTCAAATGTATGATTTTTCTTTTATTGAGTCAATTGTAATGTAACTGATTCCCTAGCTAAGTAACCTTGCACACACACACTCAGGGAGAGAGATTGAGTGAATTAGAGTTTCTGTTAAAATTTTGTTCAGATCGTCCTGGACGATAGTATCATCGTCCTGGACGATCCAGTTAAAACAGAAACCCTAATTAGGGCGACTAAGTTAAGAGGGTCTGATTAAGCAGATCGTCCTGGACGATCTTTGGATCGTACGGGACGATATGCTCAAATCAGAAATTTCCAGCCGCCAGATTAAGTTAGGCAAGTTTTATTTTAAGTATTTTGGTCCGATCGTCCCGGACGATACGTGTATCGTCCTGGACGATGCACTACAATCATGCCTAAATTAGTCTGGTAATTAAGGAAAGCAATTAATGTTTAATTGATACGATCACATCGTCCTGGAAGATCGCAGGATCGTCCCGGACGATCGTGATCGTCTTGTGCATTTCAGCTGTACGTCCAGAACTATGTACAGGACGATTTGGGGCCTTTTTGAACTAATCGTACCGGACGATTACCATATCGGCCGGGACGATCAAGTCATTTTTTGGTCGTCCAGCACAGATTTCTCTGGACGACCCGAACTGTCTTCTGGACGATTTCCTTCAATTTGAACTAATCGTCCCGGACGATCGCAGGATCGTACGGGACGATATGAACAACTTTTTCTACTGATCGTCCAGAAGAGCCAGATCGTCCAGGCTGAAACAGCTGAATTTGAACGGATCGTACAGGACGATCTACCGATCGTCCTGGACGATCTTGGCCGACAAGTTGAGATTTAGGGCAAGTTTTAAGCCCTCCTTTAAAAGAACTTTTTCCTAGATTTGGAAAAATCTTTTGCTGCCTTCCTTCCCTGAGAAATCCTAGAGAGAGAGAGAGTTGGGAGAGAGAGAAGAGATCTTGTGAGGGGGAGTTAGTGAGGGATTCACTAAGGTTGCTCCAAGCACGGATCAGAGTCGTCTTCTCCGCTCGTCGTCTGTCGTCTAGTCGGTGTTCTTCGTGGGAGGATCGTTCGCAAGAAGATCCGGGTTCTCTGCCCGCTTCAGGAGGAAGCGAAAGGAGTTCGTGGGTTCTCTGCCCGCTTCAGGAGGAAGCGAAAGGAGTTCGTGGGTTCTCTGCCCGCTTCAGGAGGAAGCGAAAGGAGGTCGGGTTCTCTGCCTCACCGTGTGGTGAAAAGGAGGTGTTTTGTACAGGCTTCTCCGCCTTGCTGTGGGAGCAAAAGGAGAGTCACTTTCGTTTAGTGCAATACCCGGAGGGGAGGCTCCGGGGAGTGGACGTAGGTCAAGTTGACCGAACCACTATAAAATCTGGTTTGCTTTTCTGATTCAGTTTTGCATTTTACTTTTCAATATAAACTGCTTGGGTGAATATCGTTGGTTGATCTTTTCGTTATTGTTTACTTGTTTCCGCTGCTAAGTATCGAAAAGATTTTTGTAGTTATCGTGAAATTTTTAAATAACCAATTCACCCCCCCTCTTGGTTAGCCTCGGGACTAGTTCACTAGGGCTTAACATCCCTTTCGAACTTTCAAGTGGTATCAGAGCGGGATTCAAAATTTCTATTTAAAAACTTTTGAATTTGATCCAATGGCTAACTGTAACAATCGTAATATTGCTGAAGGTTATTCTATAACTAGACCACCGTTGTTTGATAACATTCCATTTGATTTTTGGAAAACACGCATGTCTACTTTTCTTCAGTCTATCGATTATCGCATGTGGATGTTAGTTAAGGACGGATACGAACCACCTTTTCGAATGGTTAACAATGTGAAAACTGAATTGCCGTTTGCTGATTGGACGTTTGATGATCGTGATTTAGCACAGTTAAATGCCAAATGTTTGAACTGTTTCTTTTGTGCTTTAAAATCTGAGGACTATATGCGTGTTTCTACTTGTACAACGGGAAAAGAGATTTGGGATAGATTATGTATAACATATGAAGGTACAACTGAAGTCAAACAGTCTAGGTTAAACATCTTGTTACATGATTACGAACTTTTTCGCATGAAACCTAGTGAGACTATTTCAGAAATGTACACAAGGTTCACCCAGATTGTTACCTCTTTGCATGCTTTAGGTAGAGAACTTACCAACTACGAAAGAGTGAACAAGATTCTTAGATGTTTGCCTGCTTCTTATGATGCTAAGATTACTGCTATTACTGAATCCAAAGATTTAAATACTTACTCTATTGACAGCTTACTTGGATCACTCATTGCTTACGAGCAAGGGGTGAACCAAAGGCAACTTGATGCAGGTGAACGCAAGAAAGAGAAGACAGTGGCACTAAAGGCCAAAGATTCAGATGCTAGCACTTCCGGGTCTGATAGCGATGATGTTGCCTTAATCACAAGGCAATTCAAAAGCTTTCTAAGGAAGAAACATAAGAACCATCAGAAGTGGAACAAGGGTAAGTTCAATAAAAACTTTAAGGGTTCATCTGAATCGGTTTGTTTTAAATGCAGGAAGCCTGGACACATAAAGGCTGATTGTCCAACACTTAAAGCTCACTCAAGCAAGGAGAAGGGTGAGGAGAAACCAAAGTACAGAAAGGACAAGAAGCGGATTCAGAAGGCGTTCTGGGCAGACTCTGCATCCGACTCTTCTGAGACTGAAGCTGAAGAGGAGGAAACAAACTTGTGTCTGATGGCGGATGATCACCCTGGTCAGTCCGACCAGGAAGAGGTATGTGAGCTTACTTACGATCAGTTATTTGAAGTTTCTGAAAAGATTCATACATCGTATAGGAAGCTTAAGAAAACCCATGCTAGTTTGAAACTAGATTATCTGACTTTGCAAAAAGAGCATGAAGTGTTGATTAAGGATCATTCCACCATTGATAGCAATCACATGTCTTTACTAGATGAGTTTGATGAACTGAATAAAAAGCATTCTGATTTAATTGTTGAGCATAACTTGTTAAAAACAGCGCATGTTGAATTAGAACTTGCTTTTAAGAAAGTGAATGATTTGGCATCTGAGTTAGAAAGTACTGATAGTGCAAAAACATTTGAAATTGGAAGTTTAAACAAACACATTGAGTTTTTGAAAGTGAAAATCAGTTCTTTTGAAAATAACAAAACACCGCCTACTTTTGAACAATTTTATGCACCGCCACCTTTTAAAAATTCTGTTGCAAGTTCTTCAAAGCATGTTTCATACACTACTAGGAAGAGGCACTATCACTCACGACGTTTAGTTAATCCTTTTCCTGGTGTTAGATGTTTTTCATGTGGCATGTTAGGACACATATCACACACTTGTACTGTTCACCGTAGTACACATTGGGTGTGGAGACCCAAACTGCCTGTTGCACAGCACAGCACACATGCATCGCATTCTTCTTTTCATAAGAAGGAACCCAAACCTGTTTGGGTTCCTAAGACTGACATTTGATGATTTTGTAGGTGTGCTCTCACACAAGACCTCGTGAGAGCATGTGGTACCTGGACAGCGGATGTTCTAGACATATGACTGGAGATGCAAATCAGTTCATTTCGCTGGAGGCCAGAGCTGGAGGCAAGGTTACACTTGGAGATAACACCACCAGGAAGGTGGTAGGCACAGGTATAATTGGTGATTCAAAGAACTTTATGATTGATAATGTTTTGCTTGTAGATGGACTGAAACACAACCTGCTGAGCATCAGTCAACTCTGCGACAAGGGATACAGCATCAAATTCCTGCCCACTGGCTGCATTTTAAGCTTAAATGATGAAGTTGTTTTGCAGGGGCAAAGGATCAACAACGTCTACAAGCTGGATGTAAGTAGCATTAAATCTGATAATTCAATTTGCTTAAAAACTGCTGCTGATGAGTCTTGGTTATGGCATAGGAGATTGTGTCATGCCAGTATGAAAACCCTTAGGAGAGTCACCCAAAAGGACTTAGTTAGAGGTGTGCCCAAGCTTAAGTTCACTAAGGATCACCTGTGTGATGCCTGTCAGTTGGGGAAGCAAGTCCAGTCCTCTTTTCACTCTGTTAAGGACATTAGCACCTCTAGACCTTTAGAAGTTCTTCACATGGACCTCTTTGGACCCATTAGCACTGCCAGCTTAGGGGGGAGAGTCTATGGTTTTGTGATTGTTGATGATTATTCAAGGTTCACTTGGGTTAAGTTTTTGTCACACAAATCTGAGTCATTTGATGAGTTTAGATCTTTCTCTACTTGGATTCAGAAGAAGTTAGGATGTGAGATTATTACCATCCATAGTGATCACGGAGGGGAGTTTGAAAATGAAAGATTTGGAAGTTTTTGTGAGAATCATGGGATTAGTCACAATTTTTCAGCTCCTAGGACCCCTCAGCAGAACGGGGTAGCTGAAAGGAAGAACAGGACCTTAGTGGAAGCCGCTAGAGCCATGCTTGCTGAGTATTCACTTCCAAAATACTTTTGGGCTGAAGCGGTGAACACTGCCTGTTATGTGCTGAATAGGGTGAATGTGAGAGTCAAGCTGAACAAGACACCTTATGAGATCATTAAGGGTAGAACTCCAAATCTGTCCCACCTCCATGTCTTTGGCTGTAAGGTTTTCATTCTAAACAACGGGAAGTCACCCTTAGGAAAATTTGACCCCAAATCTGATGAAGGAGTGTTCTTAGGATATTCAAGTGTGGGGAAATCCTTTAGGGTGTTCAATAGGAGGACTTTGGTGGTGGAAGAAACAACCCATGTAGTGTTTGATGAATCTGATCCTAAGGAGTCTAGATCTGAAGTAGAAGATGAAGAGATTGTTGAGGTTACCCAAGGAGTTGGAAATACAAATTTGGAGGAAAGGGTAGAACCTCAAACCCCATTGCCTAGAGATTGGAGATATTCTTCGAGTCATCCTAAAGAACTGATCTTAGGAGACCCTTCTGAAGGTGTTAGGACTAGGCATGGACTTAGGAAGGAAGTAAACCATTCTGCCTTTATCTCAATGACTGAACCCACCAACATCAATCAAGCCTTGTCGGATGAGTTTTGGATTTTAGCTATGCAGGAAGAATTGAATCAATTTGTAAGGAATGATGTTTGGGAGTTAGTAGAAAGACCTAGAAACCAAAGTATTGTGGGAACCAAGTGGGTCTTTAAGAATAAGATGAATGATTCTGGTGTGGTGGTGAGAAATAAGGCAAGATTGGTGGCTAAGGGGTATAATCAGATAGAAGGGATAGATTTTGAGGAAACTTTTGCCCCTGTAGCTAGATTGGAAGCCATTAGAGTGCTACTAGCCTTTGCCTGTTATAAGGGATTTAAGCTGTTTCAAATGGATGTCAAGAGTGCCTTTTTAAATGGGGTAATTAAAGAAGATGTTTTTGTAGAACAACCCCCAGGTTTTGAGAGTTCCCAATATCCAAGTCATGTCTATAAATTAAAAAAGGCCTTATATGGATTGAAACAGGCACCAAGAGCTTGGTATGAGAGGCTTAGCACATTCCTGTTAGAAAGAGAGTTTGTTAAGGGGAGCGTAGACACCACCCTTTTTCTGAGGAGAATAGGAGATGACTTACTCATTGTCCAGATTTATGTTGATGATATAATTTTTGGATCTTCTGATAAATATTTATGTGATGAGTTTTCCAAAACAATGAGTAAGGAGTTTGAGATGAGTATGATGGGAGAATTGTCCTACTGTTTGGGGTTTAGCATAAGGCAAACAGATGATGGAACTTTTCTCAATCAATCAAAATACACTAAGGACATTTTGAAGAAATATGAAATGGACAAAGCCAAGCCAATCAATACTCCCATGCCCTCCTCAGTTCAGTTAGATAAGGATTCAAATGGAAAATCTGTTGATCAGAAGAAGTATAGAGGGATAATAGGTTCACTGCTTTACCTGACTGCTAGCCGACCCGATATCATGTTTAGTGTCTGTCTTTGTGCTAGGTTTCAGGCTGATCCTAAAGAGTCCCACCTGACTGCTGTTAAGAGAATTCTTAGATATCTTTTAGGGACCCCAAACCTAGGAATTTGGTACCCTAGGCACAGCACCTCTTTTGAGATCATTGGATATTCTGACTCTGACTTTGCGGGGTGTAGGGTGGATAGGAAGAGTACCTCTGGGACTTATCAATTCATAGGACAGTCGTTAGTCTCCTGGTCCAGTAGAAAACAGAACTCAGTTGCACTTTCCACTGCTGAAGCTGAGTACATTGCCTTAGGAAGTTGTGTGGCCCAAGTTCTTTGGTTGAAGCAGCAAGTCTTGGATTTAGGAGTACCTGTTGGCACAATTTCTGTTCTGTGTGATAATACTAGTGCCGTCTGTATCTCTAAGAATCCAATCCAACATTCTAGGACCAAACACATTGACATTAGGCATCACTTCATTAGGGACCATGTTACAAAAGGGGACATTGAGCTACACCACGTAGCAACTGAAAATCAGCTGGCTGACATATTCACTAAACCACTGGCCTTTGACTCATTCAGCATTTTGAGAACCAGATTAGGAGTGATTGATATAAATGCTTGATTCTGATGACTGCTGATTTATTATCTTTCTGATTGGTATTCTGATTTCTGTTAGTTAGGTTTAGTTTTTCTTTTGATTTCTGATTTCTGTTAGTTAGTTTTTGACTTTGATTATTTACTTTCAGTTGATTTTATGTCTTTTGCTGATTTCTGTTTTAGCCTTATTGTTAGTTTGATTTAAGTATTTACTCTGATATGATTTTATACCTTTTTTTTATTCACTAGCTCATATCTTGCACTTACTGTTTTATGTTTTTCAAAATCTGATTACCGCTCACTACTTCTGATAATCTGAATTTCTGACTGGGAGTTTTTACCTTGTTTTGATTTGGAAGCTGGTAAGCAGTGATTGATTCCACTGAACCTGTTAAAGGGAAGAAACATTGATGATTGTTTCTCTTCCTCTAACTCCTTTACTGGTGTATGATTTCTTTTGGATAAAAATCTTCTTCAAAATTAAAATGTTAGTTTTTTGAAATAGAGATTATTTTATCTTCCTACAGTAATCTGCCTCATATCAATAGTGTTTTTCAAAGTCTTGAGTCATTAGTTTGATTTTCTAAAACCAAGTGATTGCATTTATCATATGATGTGTGGTTTTTTGTTTTGTGAATCATTCTTCCCTACCGTGGAGAGTCATCTCCTATGTCTGGAAGATAGATTCACAGCTGAGACTCTTTAATGATTATGAAAAGGAGAAAGCTTACAAAAGATGCGCAGTGCGCCAACCAAATTGAAAAAGAGGCATAAAATGAGCCCAAAACTGAAAAGATGCGAAAATGCCAAATACACAAAGTGTATCAAAAAATCAAAAGATGCGCAGTGCGCCAAATAAGTTGAAAAAAAAAGAGGCACAAAATGAGTCCAACCTAAGCTTTCTTCTCTTTCAGATCTTTAAATGTCTTAGAAAAAAACTCGTGTGTCACTTAATACGTTCAAAAAGCTTGAGTTTGAAAATCTTGATTTCTGATTTTTTACTTTGTAACACTATTATATCAGATATTTTTCTGGAACGAGGCTTGAAAGGATCTCTTTTCAAATCTAATGTCTTTTCTTCTGAATCGGATTTTTATTTTGAAAGAGGTTTACATCGATAAGGTGCCCGGGGTCGGAGTTACGAAAGTCGATTTTTTCAACCTTTTCTGGATTTCAGCGTTGTCAATCGTTCTCTTATTGGTTTTTGAATATAAAATCAAGGAAAAATTCTGATTTACTCGAGCAGATTGATCAAAAAAAAAAAAAAAAAAAAAAAAACTTTGCTTTTTCATGTTTTTTTTCCCCTCTGTGAGTTTCTTTTTCTGTGTGGCATTTTGATTTACATAATTGTGTTTTTGGAATCCTGATTGGTCATCTTCATCATCCATCTTGTTCTGTTTTCTTCACATCGTCCTGGACGATCCACATATCGTCCTGGACGATCCACACCGTCCTGGACGATATAAACATCGTCCTGGACGATTCGTTCAGAATCGCCCCTTCACTGCTCCAGCTGTTGAAAAATTCCAATTATTGGTGATCGTCCCGGACGATACTCACATCGTCCTGGACGATATGATCCATATCCTCCTGATCTGATCAAACGGCTGAGATTGCGCCAATTATTGCCCATCGTCCCGGACGATCCCCTTATCGTCCCGGACGATCCACCTGTCAAGCCGCTGGACGATTCCTCGGCCCATCCGACATATTTATTGTAAATCGTCCTGGACGATCCACCTAATCGTCCGGGACGATACCTTTTCGTCAACGGTCGTCCAGCTGACTCCTCGGGACGATCGCCTGTGTCTAATCGTCCCGGACGATATCTGATCGTCCTGGACGATCGGACCGCCTTTTTGACCAATCGTACAGGCCGACATAAATGTCCCGATCGTCCCGGACGATGTATCGATCGTACGGGACGATCAGTCCGTTTTCTTTATAAACAGCAGATTTCTTGAGCTTTTTCACACCGATTTTCTCCACTCCACCTCTCCTCCTTACTCTCTCAAATCCTCATGGCTGGTGGCAAGCGTTCCCGTCAGAAGGGTGCCAGTTCGTCCCGGGGACATGTAGATCCTCGCTTCCCGAATGCCGCCGATCAGGCGGCTTTCGAATGCTATCGTAATGTAGGTATCACGCCCTCCAAGATTGTCAATCCACGCACTCTCACGTATCCCGTTTTAGACTTGTTCGCACACACCTCGCTCACCTTCATTCTGACCTTAGCCTTTCCCTTCAATCTGGAACTCCTTCGCATCTTCTTTGCCAACTTGCGCATTTCCGCGGACTATTCCACTCTTCGCTCCTACGTAAATCAACGCCCCGTGGAACTCACGACCCACGATTTTCACAATATCCTCAACTTGTCTATCACTGGCGACAAGATCCACACGATCATCAACGATCCTGACTATGATTGGAGTGTCGCCAATCACTTCCTTCGCAATACCAACGCACCCTATCACGACAATGCTTGCTCTTCCCTTCTCAAGGACGCCCGGACCATTCAGCACGTCCTTCGTTCCTCCGTCATTCCAAAGGCGGGGGATCGGATTCACATTACCCCGCTTCTGTCCTTGACCACCTACTACATCATGGCCCGTCGAGAATTTAATGCCTCTGATTTGATCATCCGATACATAGAACATCTCACCACCATTAGAGATCCGGGCCACAGGCGTCGCCCAAATCTAGCTTTAGGTCATCTCATTCACTATGCCTTAGAGACAAAATATGACCTTCAGTATCCTGTCCCTCCTGATGTCCCTCCTTCCTTCTTCACAAACAACTCATTCCACGTCCTACACAGCACCCGCCTACATCCGGAACCTGCCCCGGATGTTGAGGAAGAAGAGGAAGAGGCTGCTCCAGTTCCTGCTGCACCAGAGGCACCTGCACCGCTTCGCATTGCCTCTCCCCTTGACCACCTGGTGCAGCGCTTCGACCAGTGGGAGGCCCGTTTTGACTCCTACGTGGTTGCCCAGGAGCAGCAGCACAACGAGGACCTCCAACGCTTCGCGGACTATGCTGCGCAGCAGCAGCAGCAGCACGACCAGGACATGGCCTGGTTTGGAGCTCACTTTCAGGCCATTCACCATTACCTCAATCCTCCACCACCGCCTCCTCCTTCCGATCAGGATCCACCTCTGTTTTAGTTTCCTGCTTTTGTAGTTGTTCCATGTTATGTTTTATTTCAGTGTTCTGTTTTTCCCTCCTCCTTTTTGTGATGTCAAAAGGGGGAGTCAGTTGTAGTCGTGTCGTGTCTGTTTCTATTTTCTATTTCATGTTTTCTGTATTGTTTGAGCTGTTAAATGAAAATTAAAAAAAAAATGTTTGTTTTGTTTGATCTGCTAGTTTACCTTTGTTTTCAGACTAATTTACAAATGTTTGCCATCATCAAAAAGGGGGAGATTGTTGCAAATCTGGTTTTGATGATGACAAACATGTTTCCAGTGTGTTTTCCTTGGCTAATCTGTTTCAGGCACAAAAGACCGCGAGCCACTCAAGCCAACTCAAGATCGGGTCCAAGTGTGTCAAATGTATGATTTTTCTTTTATTGAGTCAATTGTAATGTAACTGATTCCCTAGCTAAGTAACCTTGCACACACACACTCAGGGAGAGAGATTGAGTGAATTAGAGTTTCTGTTAAAATTTTGTTCAGATCGTCCTGGACGATAGTATCATCGTCCTGGACGATCCAGTTAAAACAGAAACCCTAATTAGGGCGACTAAGTTAAGAGGGTCTGATTAAGCAGATCGTCCTGGACGATCTTTGGATCGTACGGGACGATATGCTCAAATCAGAAATTTCCAGCCGCCAGATTAAGTTAGGCAAGTTTTATTTTAAGTATTTTGGTCCGATCGTCCCGGACGATATGTGTATCGTCCTGGACGATGCACTACAATCATGCCTAAATTAGTCTGGTAATTAAGGAAAGCAATTAATGTTTAATTGATACGATCACATCGTCCTGGACGATCGCAGGATCGTCCCGGACGATCGTGATCGTCTTGTGCATTTCAGCTGTACGTCCAGAACTATGTACAGGACGATTTGGGGCCTTTTTGAACTAATCGTACCGGACGATTACCATATCGGCCGGGACGATCAAGTCATTTTTTGGTCGTCCAGCACAGATTTCTCTGGACGACCCGAACTGTCTTCTGGACGATTTCCTTCAATTTGAACTAATCGTCCCGGACGATCGCAGGATCGTACGGGACGATATGAACAACTTTTTCTACTGATCGTCCAGAAGAGCCAGATCGTCCAGGCTGAAACAGCTGAATTTGAACGGATCGTACAGGACGATCTACCGATCGTCCTGGACGATCTTGGCCGACAAGTTGAGATTTAGGGCAAGTTTTAAGCCCTCCTTTAAAAGAACTTTTTCCTAGATTTGGAAAAATCTTTTGCTGCCTTCCTTCCCTGAGAAATCCTAGAGAGAGAGAGAGTTGGGAGAGAGAGAAGAGATCTTGTGAGGGGGAGTTAGTGAGGGATTCACTAAGGTTGCTCCAAGCACGGATCAGAGTCGTCTTCTCCGCTCGTCGTCTGTCGTCTAGTCGGTGTTCTTCGTGGGAGGATCGTTCGCAAGAAGATCCGGGTTCTCTGCCCGCTTCAGGAGGAAGCGAAAGGAGTTCGTGGGTTCTCTGCCCGCTTCATGAGGAAGCGAAAGGAGTTCGTGGGTTCTCTGCCCGCTTCAGGAGGAAGCGAAAGGAGGTCGGGTTCTCTGCCTCACCGTGTGGTGAAAAGGAGGTGTTTTGTACAGGCTTCTCCGCCTTGCTGTGGGAGCAAAAGGAGAGTCACTTTCGTTTAGTGCAATACCCGGAGGGGAGGCTCCGGGGAGTGGACGTAGGTCAAGTTGACCGAACCACTATAAAATCTGGTTTGCTTTTCTGATTCAGTTTTGCATTTTACTTTTCAATATAAACTGCTTGGGTGAATATCGTTGGTTGATCTTTTCGTTATTGTTTACTTGTTTCCGCTGCTAAGTATCGAAAAGATTTTTGTAGTTATCGTGAAATTTTTAAATAACCAATTCACCCCCCCTCTTGGTTAGCCTCGGGACTAGTTCACTAGGGCTTAACATCCCTTTCGAACTTTCACTATCATGGATTCTATTGTGGGTTGTGGTGGAGTCCTCAGAGATTCTCATGGTAATTTTATTTTGGGTTTTGCTGGTCCTTTACTTAATTGTGATGTTAATTTTGCTACTACTTCTGCTATTCTCCATGGCTTAAGACTTTGTTTTTCTCTTGACCTTACTAATATTGTTATTGAGGTTGGTTCTAATTATTTCTTACAATCTTTTTTCAATGTGGATGATACGGTTTGTTCTTTTGCCATGTTTTATATGATGAGGGATATTAAGAATCTTTTCAGCCATATGAACTGCTCTTTTTCTATTATCCTTAAGGTTGGTAATGCGTGTGCTAATTAGGTTGCCAGGTGGGGGTGTGGCTTGTGTTCATTGGCTGACTTCTCGGCCTTTAACCTTCCTGCTCCTTTGAAAGGCCTTTAAGATTGGATAAAACTGGTTTACCTTATGTTAAATTTTAATGGTGCTGCTTGTGGTGGTTTCTTGCTAGTTGTCTGGTTTGGTTTCTGCTAGCTTCTATGTTTTTGTTGTCTTGTCTGTTGGTTTTTGATTCTCGGGTGGCCGTGCTTGCTGCTGGGTTTCTTGGATCATCTTGCTGCTGCCTTGGTCTGGATGAGGATTTTGGTGTCTGTTTGTGGTGGTTTTGGTATTCCTGTTAGCTGCCCTATTTTTCGTTCCTGTTTTGGGAATTTTGATGCATGTTGGGTGTCGGTTTCTTGGACCCTTTGGTTGCTTGGTGCGGGGTTGTTTGCTTGTTCCTGGGAGTTTGTTGTTGCGGCCAGTCAGGTGGCATGTTGTGGCATGGGTGGCATGTCTCTGGCTGCTTACCTCTTTTTTATGTGGAGGTGGTTTATAGTTATGGAGTTTTTGTCCTTTTATCTGTATTTGATCTGGGGATTATGGGGTCGTTTCCCCCTTGTCCTGTTGGCCTAGCTGTTGGTGGTTATTGGTAATATTATTTTATTAGCTATTGCTGTTACCTTATTAACTACTGCTGTTATTTCTTTTCTTGCTTTCCTGTGTATTATCCTTTTTTTGCAGAATATGCTTAGTGCAGGTGATCGTGGTGATGATCTTTTGGTGGGGAAGCTGGAGCTCATTGTTGTTTTTTGTTGCTTCTCTTTTTTTTGGGTGCTCGTTCTTATGCACCGTAGAATGTACTTAGGTCTTTTTGTAAATTTGATTAGTAGAGAACTCGAGCTCATAGGTTTTTTTGGATTTCTTTTTGTAGCTCTTTTGAGCATTAATGAGCTTGAGGTCCCTTTAAGGACTGTGTAATATTTTTTCTAATTAATGCATAAGGCCCTCCGTGGGTTTTCCTTTAACAAAAAAAAAAAAGTAATGATAATTCAATCTTTGGATAAAAATTAGTTGTAAATGATATTTTTAAAATTGTAGTTAAAAAATATTGATAATAAATTATGTCAATAATAAACTTTTTTTGGACCGGATTGTTATATGCATAATTAATTCTAAAATTATCACATATTTATTATCACATCTCCATTTTCTAGTAAAAAAAAAATCTTTTGGGCAGATTATTTTTCGCATAGATTTTTATAAATCTTTAGCATTATTCAATTAATTTTAAAATTAAATAAATTGATCTAATAAAGGTCTGTTTAGCGACATATTATTTCAATTTAATTTATCTTTGAATTAATGAATAAAATTTATTTAGTTGATAAATTTATTGGAAATAAATTTATTGGGCAAATAAAATTAAGTCAATCATTCATGAACTTTTCTCTACAGTTTCGCTTCATACAAAAATTTAATACTTATCCACCAATATAATTATAATCCGTATAAAGATTATGATATGTTGGTATACATCAATGCAACCAATTAATTCCTATAGTAACATAATTATGGACATAAATTACATAGAAAATTAAAATTGTTATTAAAACTTTTCATGCCCATAATCACATCTTAAGCCAAAAGTTTTAATAGCCCATCAACGTTGCAGTAATATTCAAAAATAGCATTAAAAAAATATACTTAAATACAATTATCATCACATAACTATTAAAAATTAAACGTTGAACTTAAATGGCCACTCACTAGAACCAAAAATTCTCCAAGACTTGTGCTGTTTGGAAAAGAAATCCATTGAAATTGAATCACTTGAATGAAAAACTTTTCATGGAAGAAGACAAAATACAGGGAAGAAGAATTTATATGGTTAAGAAAATGTGTTGAACTTGAGTTGAATTTAGATTCAACATCTTCTTTTATTTTCTAAAATAAAAATGAAATTGTGTTGAAAAAAGTTGTAATTACTTTACACTGAAAAAAAAAAAAAATTCAAATGAAAAAACATTCTCAAATGAAGAATTTTGCTGATTAAAAAACTCAAATAATCGATGACATGATTAAAGATAATCATATCTTGTTGATTCAACATGACTACCGATCTTTGATGCCACTTGTTGAATACATTTAAAGACAAAAAATAATTTCTTCGTCCCCAAATTTATATGTCAAATCATTGAAAAAATTATTGAAAACATACATGGATCCATTTAAATGCAAAATTCAGGATTTAGATTTGAATGAATGTGAGAATTAAGGTAGAAGGTGGGCTTTATATAGAGGAAGTGAGCATGTTAGGAATTATTTTTAATTGAAATATTAAGTATAGAATTAAAACTTGCCAAAAGAAAAAATCTTGCAATTTAAGCCTTGTTTTCAAAAATAGTGCAGGTATTAAAGTATTCTAAAATTGGTATAAGAAAAATTGGAAATGATTTTAACTCCATTACATTTAAATATAATTTTTCCAATTTTTAAATTAAAAATGAACTATGTATATATATATATATATTCATTGAACAATGTAGATTATTGGACTGTTCAAAAATCATACATGTAATTTTAAAAAATCAATTAAAGCTAATTTTAGAATAGTAATAAAAATATTTAATTAATTTTTTATTCATCACATTCGCCATAGAATAAATTCAGTAATTTTGAGAATATTTACCCTCACTAAAAAATCTTCTACTAATAAAAATGCAGCTTCCATCGTACCGTTAGAAACAATCATGACCTTAAGTTCTTAGCCACAGAAAAAGGCTTCAATAAACTAAACTGATAAGCTCTCGGCCTTGTTCATTTTAATTTGAAGTGTTGGCGTAGAGCGCCGTTGTTTGGAGCGCCACAAAATTTTGTCAAAATTTTTAAAAAATATTAAATTCCACTTCATTTCTATTCTTGTTAAAATCAAAATCCCCTTTAAGCTATCATTTAAAGAGAGAGGGAGGGAGAGGGAGAGGGAGAGGGAGATTTTAGATAGAGAAAGCTAGTTTCGGGCAGATTTCGAATCATTTTCTACCATCAATCTAGTTCTCAAGAGGGTTTTTGAATCGAGGTAAAATTGAAGCTAGGACATATTTTACTAAAAATTAATTTAAAAAAAGAATTAAAACATTATCTCAAGTAAAGTCTAAATGCACTCTGTTGTACCTATTAACTAAACCAGCGTGACATAATTAAATATCAGCAGTACGCAATAGTAGCTTCAAATTTAGTAATCATTACCACTAGAAGCTAATCATTTGATAATAAAGCTTTACCAAACACCAAATTTACTCTGGTCATCAACTAAACAGCTTCCATGGTCTGATCTAAACCACTCAAATTTATTACAAAACAATCATGCTAGTTAATCTACAACGGCTAAACTCGTATTAGGAAATGTTGTATACAAGTTTTTTTAAAACTTAGGGAATGCTACAGGTCATTTCATAAGCTCTATTAGATTCACAAATGCTGTACAGCTTCACTAGTTACAATGAGGCATGTTGGGTTACAGTGCCGCCCTACAAATGTCATGAACCACAATGCAAAATCACAGAAATTATCATTTTTGATACTTTAAAATTTATATTAAAAAATGTGGTACAAATATAATACAAATGTCAAATGTGATAGGAATTTCAGAAGATTTACCTTCTGAGTGAAATCGCTCATCTTACGTAGTGTTACATACTCACCGCAACGCAAAGCATCCCCTACAATCTCGACCTGAATAAAGTTGTAATTGATTCTCACATCATATCTCATTATTTTTTTTTTCTTGAGAAAATTGGGCAAAGCCCGTATATTAATGAAATAAAATTACAGATAAAAATGAAGACCTATAAAGATTAAAAAAACCAAACTAAAAACAAAACAAGGAAAAAGCCAAAAAGCCTAAAGGGGTCTCAGGCTGGGACCAACCCCCAACAACACAACACATCAGATTGAAGAAGACAACCAGCCGCAAAGCAAAGGGGGAGTCTGAATAAATCTGACCAAATGAGTATGCCACATAGGCCATCCAGGAGCGAGCCGATTGCCTAAAGGCCATAACAGGAAGCAACCGAGAAAGACCAATTGGAATAGAAGACCAATTGGAATGAAACAAGTCTTCAAAACCCGATGGCGCCGAGAGTACTCAAGTAATCTGAAGTTTGTGCACAAGTTGGCCCCGATCATCATCGACCACATCAAAAAAATCTTCCCAAAAAAAAAAAAGGCCAGCAAAGATCAAAAGAGCTTGAAAACGTTCAAAATCTGAAAATAAAATGCAGACAGATCCAAAACAATGGCCAACAAGAATCGTCTGAGCATAAATAACCGGGTAGCGAGCTTGTGAAAACGCTTCCATTTCCTAACTTTGTGAAAAATAGCACTTTTAATAACCAGGAGGAGCTGAGTTGGGTTGTTCCAGCGATCAAAGAAGCGATGAAGGATCCGTTCCTGCCATAAATGATAAACAGTGCAAGTAACCACAATGTAGCGGAAATTCTTCTCCCCACTATTGAACTGCTGGAAGCTGTCAATAAAATCATAGATTTGCTGAAGGTTCGGCCTTAAAAGAAACTTTTCCAATACAGGAAGAATAGATGTAATTACCAAAAAAGTGTAGTCACAATCGAAAAATAGATGCTTGTGGGATTCCTGAGCATTTCAACAAAAGGGGCAAGATGGATTAACAGGGATTGATCTTTTAATAAGCACATCCGCACATTTTAAGTTCTCCAAGATAGCCATCCAAACATATCATGAGTATCTAAGGGCATGATGCTTAAGCCAAATGAATTTATTCCAGCCAACCTCTTCCATATTGCAATAGAGCTGAGCTATGAAATTCTTGAAGGTAGGAAATTGAGAGTCTTCCTAGGACATAGCCGGTTGCTCAGTAATAGGGATACTTAAAATAGCAGAACGAACAGTCTCCGGCCAGGCAGCAGGGAGCTCCTGTTGACCTCGATTTTATCCCGTTTTTCCCTTGAGCATCATCAATCGATTTAATTGGACCTCGTCAAGTCCAGTTTGAATTCAAGATGACTCGAATCAAGTCGAATTAGATTCGACACCTTGATCGACGTACTTTAACCGCGTCGAGTTTGATTTAATTCGAGTCATTAATTTATTTAGTTTTAATTTTGTTAATTTGGTCGAGTCGATTCGAACCCCAATTTGACCCAAATCTGCTTAATTATTTTAAAGAGGTTCTAATTTTATTTCCTAAGCGTGTTTTCCCGCTCTTGGCTATCGGCATTAATGAGCATTTAACTCCTGCCTTTCCGGTGGCTTGGGGAGGATTAGGCTCTCCTGTTCGCACGACTCTAAGGGGGTGTTTGGTATTGGATTAGATTCAATTTTAGTAGGATTTACTAAATCCTGTAAATCCGGATTTAGTAAATCCTAGGCTGATAAATCCTGAAATGTGTTTGGTATGATAATTTCTAAATCCTGTTAAATCCAGAGAAGATGTTTGGCAACAGATTACAGGATTTAAAAAAGTTGAAGATTTAAAATTCAAAGAGTAATATTCAGTTACTTCAATACACATGTTTTAACGTTCAGATAACTCTAAGCCAAATAATTAACCAAATATAACCAAATCAACTTGAACAGTAAAAGGAAATTTTCTCATGTGTGTAAGCACTTGAAAACGTTCTTTCCAAATCCCGAAGATCCTCTCTACACAACAGCCTTAAAGAGCCCAATGGGAGTCTTACTAACACATGAAAATTAAGAATTCAATTTTTTAGATTATGATCATAAAATAAAATTTATCATTTCTAATTATGTTAACAAAATTAAAATTAATAAAAAGACTAATATAAATTACTAATTAATATAAATTTAAGATGACCCTATGCTTAATCAATTTGCTTAATTACTAATATTTTAAATTATATTAATTAAGATGATATAGGGTTTGCTTTTCATCTTCTGTTTTTCGTCGTTGCTGTTAGGCTTCGTTGCTTCCAGAGGTGTAGAGATAGCACGAGTCGCGCTTCTTGGTTGCTGCTCGACTTCGATCCTTCGACGACGTTCCCTTCCTGTCGGATCGGAAGTTAGAACATTTCGATCGGAAGCAACGACGGGAGCTCGCTCACTGTGAAGGTAACTTTCTTCCTTTCGCGCGCTTCTTCGCCCAAATCCCATAAATCCGCCGAAGAATGGGATTAGGATTTACCCAGATTTACCGGGATTTATGCCGTAAATCCGTAAATCCCGGATTTACGGATTCGCAGGATTTACAGACGCGAAGAATGCATTTGGCTGGATTTACGTTAAATCCTACTTAAAACTACAGAAAAATCTGATACCAAACACCCCCTAAGAGGAAGAAGCTCCTTGGCCCCTTCTTCCGATTAGCGTGATTTAGCCAAGGCTGACGCCTTGCTCCAGTTCGCACAAGACAGGAGCGAACCCCCCTCATCCTCCACCTCTCTCCTTGTTCACAAGCCAGGCAGAAGACGAGCCTTCCCTCCCGACCTCCGTCCTGCTAGAACCCAAGATGGACCTCCCTCATTGGTTCTTCTCTGGTTCGCACACTTGAGGAGTTGGACGAAGCCCCTACCTCTCCTCTCCGGTCTCATTGAGTCGCACGCCCAGAAGAGGGCAAACTTCTGCCCCAGATGCTTGGACCTATTCGCCTGCCTTCCCCCTAGCCGTCGGCTTCACTACAGGTATATGTTCTGCTTCTCATTCCTCTCTACCTTTCTTCTTCTTCTTCTACTTCTTCTACTTCTTCTACTTCTTATTCTTCTTCTTCTTCTTCTTCTTCTTCTTCCACTTCTTCTTCCACTTCTTCTTCCCTTCCTTATTCTTATCTCTATTTCTTGAGAAGGAATCAGAGATTGATCATGGCAAAGTGAGTATGCATTTCCAAAGCAAATGGTTTTATATTCATTTCATTTTGACCTCTTGACTGAGAATGAGATAGTGGTGCTTATGATTTTTCTTCTCTCTTATTTGACTCATGTTGCATGACTTAGAATTTTAGGTATAAACCATGGAAAAACATAAGAAACCATGTTGATCTTTTGTTAAAACATGCATTTAAGATGTTTGTGATAATGCCTCAAAGGAAGGCCATAGTTGATTTTCTTGCTTTGAAGCTCTATACAACGATTTCTTTCATATGAAGGTTTCTCCAATGTTTTGTTTAAATGTTTAAAAAAAAAATCTCTGAAAATGGACTTGCTCATTCTATGAAATATATGTAAAGTTGAGAGCCATTCCTTCATGGATTGTGTTTCTTTTATTCAATGCTCGTGGGCTGGTTTTCTCCTTTCCAATAATACCATGATAACCTCAGACTTTTGGCAAACAATGATGGTGTGTATTTGGCATTAAATGAGATTTATGGGTTTGTTGAAAGTGTCGCATATGATTCATAGTTCAACCTTTGAGAATGTATGGCTTGAGTGAAAAATTGTGTATGTTATGTTGAAAAGTTTTATGATTTCATTTGGAAAGATTTGTGAAGCGTTGGAAAGTATTTGTGTGATTTTCTTCCTCAACAATAGGCGTTCATAAGCCTCTCCCAAGGTATTTTGGAGAGATGTTAGAAAATATACATGTTATTTTCCCTCTCATTAGTAAGCATTTCAAGTTGGTTATATTTTGAGTATGATCGAAGGGGATTTGAAGTCTTTTGCAAAATTCTATCATATGCATCTATGTCTCCTGTGATGAAGGTTTATGTATGGTGTCTCAAGATATCTCATGTTGTGTGGAATGACATTGAGTTGCCTTTGGTATGGAAAGTTTTATGAGTTATTTTATGTTGTAATATTTTATGAGTTGTTTTATGATGGAAAGCTTTATGAAACCTTCTTGTTAGAAGATTTTCATAAAGCTACCCACGTTAAAGAAGCGTATTGTTTGTTTTTCATCAGAAGAAGTCATAGTGGATTTCTTATAGGAAGTTTTATGTGTCATTTTGTTTGATAGATTCTATGAGTTGTTTTAGATTTTGGAGACTGTATGAATTGTTTTATGGTTTGAGAAGCTCGATGCTAAAAGGCTCTTTCAGCTCTCTTTGCATGGATAAGTTTTCTTTCTTCTATTTGCATTTGGTTTCAAAAATGAGTTAAAAAAAAAGTGGGTTGGAAGCATGTTTGGGTTTAAAGTTGAAAGACTTGTTTGGGTTTTGATTTCAAGACTGATTTTTTCTCCATTGCTTTGAGTCTTATATAGGAGTTGATGTGGGTAATTGTGTCAAGTACTTCGAGTGCTTTCTTAAAACGTGGGAACATTAAATATCATCAAAACTCCTTTTCTCTTGTTCACGTTTGGCTTAAGTGTTGAATTGGAATGAGAGATGGGCTAAAGACATGTTTGGATTTTGAAAGGGCATGCCTAACTATGAGATGCTTACATTCCTTAAAAATAAAAAGAAAAATCATCTTTTAGAAATAATGTGGGAGAGTTTTTGAAATTTGAACAGTCCCGGAGAGCAAACAACCGAGCCAGTGTTCGAGCCTGAAGAAAGGTATATATTTTTTTAATTGCATTTTATTTTGATTATTTGCATATTGAACAATCTGCTCTCACCCAATTTTGGCTTTCTTTTTGTGTTCTTTGTGAGGTACTCTTGGGGAGGGGGAGGGGGAGGGGGGGGGGGGGGGGGGGGGGAAGAAGGAACTGGAGCGCAGATGAAGGAGCTTGGATAATCGGATCCGAGCATTAGTCGCCCCCATTCATTCTGGTGGGGGTGCTACGGGCGATACCACCAGGTCGTAGCCCCCGGTGTAGTGAGTTTCCTTAAAACTTAGACAGCCTTTAGGGAGCCCTTCTGCGTGTACGTTCCCCTACCTTTAGGATCCTGTAGAAACTTCAATTCTTAGGTTATTTTCTTATCTTATTTTATTATAGATCCTTGAACCATGTTACATATGTGCGAATATTCAAAAGGGTTAGAAACAAATTTCTTGCCATCCTATATAACACTTGTGACACCTAAGGATAAAAATTAAAGACTGAGTCTTAGAAAACCTAGACTTAGGATGCATGCTCCCTTAGGATAGAGACATAAAATATCAAAAAATTAGGGACACGTCTTCCTATGACTAGTGTGCTATAATTTCTTAATCATTAATGAACAAATCTATAACAACTTAAATCAAAATGCACAGAAAATACCTAAATTTCAGTCAAATTATAATTAACATGCATAACCACTAAAATATAAAATTGGAATATGGACTTAAACTAAAACTGGGCAATCCATTAATCATCTTCTAGCAAATCCAAATTTAAAAGATGTGAACAAATTTAACTTAGACCTAAAAGACTCCTAAACACCCTAACTTCAGAAATTCAGAACTAATTCCAAAAAATTTCAAATTGAACAAACTAAAAGGCATTCAACTCATATTAAAATCTAGTATTTATTAAAAATATTAGGATTTCAGAAACCAACCTAAATTTAAAAGTCAACTCTTCGGTCAACCGTAGTTCAATAACTAGGGCCCGAACTTCTAAAAATCATATCTTTGCCTAGAGAACTCCAAATTCAGCAAACTAATAGTCTAATTACTCATAATAAGGCCTAATATTTAATTAAAATGCTAGAACTCCTAAACCTAGCTTGCTCCTAGAAGTCACCTTTTGGACCCCACCAACCTAGTGTATAGGGGGATCCTAGACCTTCTAAAACCCGCTAATACAACTTAAACTTTAAAGATTACTACCCTAAGCATTAAAACTAACCATCCAACTAAATTAACTAAAAGTGTACCCCAATCCATTAATACTTGAACTTCAACCAAATCCCCCTTTTCAAACCTCCAACAAATGTTAACACAAAACAACTTGAACTAACTACCCAATATAGGACCTATCCAATGCCGCACAAACCTTCTACACACACATAGAATTGTTTGCTAGGGAACTACTTTTAGTTCTAGGTTAGGCCGGTGTTTTACATTTTTTTATTTTTGTGATGTGACGCTCTTGCATGTGGCACGTGTGCTGTTTGTTTTGACTTAGAGTGTTTGTTTATTTTATTACTGTACTGTACTTTACATGTGATATGATTGATTATGTGTTAGATCTACCCCTAGGCTAGGGACGCTTTATACTAATCCAGTCTTATGTAGGTGGCCACGCTCATGCAGCGCTAAAATAAAGGGGGCTAAATCAATTAATAATCATGCTCATAATCATAAAAGCTTGCTACAGGTGTTCCAAAATGCTTAGCCACCAAATGAATAAGAGCGTGTCCAAGTGTGTTTTACTTTTCCATACAGATATAACTGCTTGAGATATGATATATAAATTGCTTGGGATGTTTTTCTTAGGATAACCTTGCAGGTTCAGTCCGAGTCTAAATTTTCTTTTTCATAATGTAATTTGGTGTAATTTGTATTGAGTTGTGAAAGTTTTCAAAGGCATGTCATTTCAAATGTTAAGTACCCAAAGAGAGAAAGAAAGACCCTCTCTCGAGGAGTTTCTTTCTCATTTGGGTACCCTTCTAGAGAATGATCCTGTTGACCTCATTTTTGTACGCTTTTCCCTCGAGCGCCCTCGAGCGCATTTGATTGATTAAATTAGACCTCATCGAGTCTAGTTTGAGCTCGAATTGACTTGAATTGAGTCAAATTAGGCTCGACGAAGTTTAATGAAAGTCAAGCAATGCTCACCAGACGCGTCGAGGTCGATTCGACTAGAATTAGCGTCAATTCGGGCTTAATTTTGTTAATTTGGTTGAGTCGAATCAAACCCGAATTGAGTCAGATTAGGTTTGATCTGAGTCTTATTTTGGTCCCATGAGTCCCCTCAATTCATTTTTGATGCCTAATAACTTTCTCCTAAAATTGAGTTTGTTCCTAAATCCAGAAATGGCGTCAAGGGAAGAATTTCAAAAAAGACAAGGAGCCGAGGCAAGAGGCGATGATGGCGCGTCATTCTGGGCATGAATCTACTCAATGCGATATCCCTCCTAATTTTTTTCTCTAATTCGTAAGATACCAGAAGACTCTCGGGTCCCAAAAAAAAAAGCATTCAGACTCTCCTCCTTCCCAGGCTTCTCGGACAGGAACGAAGACAAGGAGCCGAGGCCCCGTCCCCCCGTGGCCTTTGAGTTCGCAAGCTCCAAGAGAAAATCTCCCCGCTCCCAGATCTCCCTCTCATTCGAAGAAGCCAAGGCTTCCGCCCCCCTTTCCCCCTCTCCGTCTCCTTGGGATCGGGCAAGACCCGACGCCTCCTCTCCTTCTTCTTTAGGGCAGGTAATTTTCTCTCCTTCTCTTCTTCTTCTTTCTTCCTATTCTTCTTCTTCTTCTCTTCTTTTTCTTTCTTCCTATTCTTTCTCTCCTTTTCTTCTTCTTTCTTCCTATTCTTCTTCTCCCTCTCTTCATCTTTTTCTTCTTCTTTTTTTTTTCTTTTACCTCCTTATTCCGTCTCCCTAAAATAATAGATGATTTACCTATGATGAGTTTTGATGAATTTTAAGCAATCCTTTGTGGTGTTCTCTAACTAAAGGTATACCTAAAGCTCGCATAAGAATGTCTGGTTATAGAAATGATAGTTCTTTATGGCTGATTTACTCCAACAGATTTTTATGAACTCCTCTTATGGTTGATAACTTGCTCATGGTGAATGTGGGTGAGCTTTAAACACGTCCTTTTATAATGCTTTTGAATAAGTGTATGTTCAAAGTTTCTTTCTTGTTCTTATGAAGATGCATGGTGGTAAAATAGTGACTTTCGAGTTGGTTACCGCATGAATCATGAAAGGCTTAGTGTAGATTAATTACATGATTTCAATCAAATAGGTGTAAAAATCATGATTTTCATGCTAGTCGATTTTGTATGAGCTTGTAATTATTGCACACCAAGTGTTTGAGGAAATGTCATAAAAGGGGAGTTGTGGTGTTTTGGTTCAAGTTGAAGCTCTACATTGTTGCATCCCCTAAAGTTTATGGTCACACATTAAGGGTTGCTATCACTGAAATATGTGCTGTTGGTATCAATTAATGTGTTTCTTTTTTTTTAGCTTGTGCATCAAAGATTGGGCAAATTATTTTGGGATGCTATGCCAAGTCTTTGATTGCGGTTGCTCTCCTTCATTTCAAACCCTGGGTAGAACTTTGAATAGATTATCTTAAGACGATTTCCATAAAGCATGTAGTGGAGGCTTCATAATATTTTGTGATTGATGATTTCTACCTATGTTTACTTCATAAAAATCTTGGAAATATTGCATACCAATTGCTTGATGAAATGCCACCAAAGTGAAATTGGATTGCTCTCATTTGTATTGGAGTTTCATAGGATGGTCTTGTTTATATTGGGAAAGATTCATGCATCATATGGAAACTCAATATACTTTTTAATTGATTATGCACTTTAGGATTATTGCAAGATTCTTTCTTTGTAATAGGAGAGATGCGTCTAAACAAATTTGTTCCTTCTTTATCTATTTTGACGAAGCTATTGAAGAAATCTTTGAAGTCAGGTATCTTTGATCTTTCTCATAAAGTTGTTGAGCTGATGCTTAGATATGGCTATAGGCCAACACTTCCAACTTTGAATTCTTTGAATTCTAGTTTTAGTAGTGGTGGAAACATTCTTGAGGCCAATTCCTTATTTTGGATGTTAATAGCGAAATGCTTTGCTCTCAATATCTACACATACAATCCCATTTTTATTCAACTTATGCAAGTCTTGGCAAATATTTAATGCTCTAGCTTTCTTATGTAGTTTGAGGAAAAGAAGATTTGTCCTCAATGCGTATTCTTATACATCATTGATTTTTGGGTTTCAGTAGAGAAATTTTATGGGATATTTGCATTCCTAGAGCCGCAAGTAGGAAGTCTATTATGTACAATTACACTTTGTAGGCATGGTGTTCTCTTAATGAGCTATTTGTAAGTATTGATGAGCATCTTTGTATTGCCACTTTTATCAATGTTGATTGATGCTATAAGAACTTGTTCCATTTGGTTGCCTACTCACATATTTTAATTCCACTAGATTTTCTTTTTTAGTGACGAAATGAATAAAGGGCATTTATATAAAGCAAACTTGTTGTCACATTACTGATATTCATTCAATATGAAAACTCGGTGGATTTTCTCATGAGTGCATCATTGTTACTTATTTATTACATAGACTATGAGGGTTTATGTGTTAAAATCTGAGAGGATTTCTTTAAATCTGATTACATAGGTTTTGAGAAAGGGATAGTTACCTTATCTCTTCAAAGAACAGCAAGAGGTTGATTTGTTGTATATAATGTTGTAAATTCTCTTGATATATATGTTGCGTTATCATTCTTCTCCGAATTCGCAATGTTTTAAGATAATGAGAATTCTTACATTCTCTTATGAGAAAGGATTATGTGGAACGAATTGTGGTTGTGCACATTTGGAGTTGTGTGGGATCTTGCTCTCTAGAAGATATGTTGACGAGCCTATTTTCTATGCAAAAATTCCTACAGTTTTTATGTAGGTTTTCTCACTGAGTTTGTAAGAAACGAATGCAATTTTTGAAAGGTTTTCTCACTAATTTTATGCAAGAATTTCTACAGTATTTGGGAGAAGCCTTCTTTGTTTTTATGAGAAAATTCCCATGGCTTTTGTAAAGTTTTTCTCACAGATTTTTTATGAGAGATAAATGCAGATTTTGATTTTTGATTTGGGCTTCCAAGCTTTTTGTAAACAAGATAGGTGTAGATTTTGATTCGATTTCGATTCCAAAGGGTTTTAAAAATCGGTGGTGTACAGATTTTTCCTATTTTAACGCTTTAAACTGTTTTGAGAATGAGCCATATGCAGATTTTCATGTGTTTTGTACTCCAAATTGATTTGGAGAGGAGTTATATGCAAATTTTTATTGTTTTCATGCCCCAAGCTGATTTGGAGATGAGTTAGATACATATTTTCATTGGTTTTATGCTCCAAACCATTTTGGAGATGGATTAGAGGTAATTTTTCTATATCCTCGTTGGTTAAGGGACTTGCAATATTATATGTTTTGGCATGAAATCATGTTTACAAGTCTAAGTCAAAACTTCCTTTGAGACTTTTGGTGGTATGCAGCATGAGAATTGAAAATTTATTGGAAGAATTCTAAAATCCATTTTGTGTAAAAGAAGGCTTTAAAAGTGATTCTTTTTGTTGGAAAATATTTTGTATTGGAGAGCTTTAAAGTTTTGCTTTGTGAAACCTTCTTGTTAGAAGATTTTCATAGAGTCACCCCACGTTAAAGAAGCCTATTATTTGTTTTGCATCGAAAGATTGTAGTGGGTTATGTATTGGAAGGTTTTATATGTTGTTTTGTTTAGAGCTTCTTTGAGTTGTTTTGGGTGTTGGGAATTTTATGAATTGTTTCATGTTTAAGGCTCGATGCCAAAAGGCTTTCTTAATTCTCTTTTTCATGATTGGTTTGCCTCCTCTTACTTGCATTTGCTTCTAAAGGTGGGTTTTAAAAAGAAATGTGGAAGTGGAGGCATGTTTGGGGGGAGAGTGGAGACTTGTTTGTGCTTTGATTTCAGGACCGATTTTCTTCTTTGTTGCTTTGAGTTTTATATGGAAATTGAGTTGGGTAATTGTGTCAAGTCTTTCGAATGCTGTCTTAAAACGTGGGGACACTAAATAGCATCAAAATCCCCTCTTGTTTGCATTTGGCTCAAATGTTGAATTGGAACCAAGGGTGGGTTAAAGGCATGCCTGACTTTGACAGGGCATGCCTATCAATGAGATGCTAACATTCCTTAAAAATAACAAATAAAGACCATTTTTGTGACAATGTAGGGAGTTCTTAAAATTTGGACAGTCTTGGAGAGAAAACCACCAAGTTAACATCCAGACAAAAGAAAAGGTATGTTTTTTTTATTTAATTATATTTTATTTTGATTATTTGCATATTGAACATGTGATCCTGCTCTCACCCACCCTCCTTTTTCTTTTCTGTGTTCTTTGCGAGGTGCTCTTAGGAGAGCAAAAGTAAGGATTCTTAGAGCACTAGACAAAGGAGCTTGGAAAATCGGATTCGAGCATCAGTCGCCCCCATTCATTCTGGTGGGGGTGCTACGGGCGATACCACCGGGTCGTAGCCCCCAGTGTAGTGAGTTTTCTTAGAACTTAGATAGCCTTTAGGGAGCCTTCTGTATGCACGTTCCCCTACCTTTAGGGCCCTGTAAAAACTTTAATTTCTAAGTTATTTTCTTCTTTTACTTATTTTTAGATCCCTAAACCCACTTACACATATACGAGTGTCTAAAGGGTTAGAAATAAAAATCTCTTTTCATTCCCTACAACACTAATGACACATAAGGACAAAAATTAAGGACTAAGTCTTAGAGAACTTAGACTTAAGATGCATGCTCCTTTAGGATAGAAACACTAAACATAGAAAATCTAGTGACACGTCACCCTAGGACTAGTTTGCCTTAATTCATTAATAAAATAATAAAATCAATCATAATCTAAATCAGAAATGCATTAAAACACTTAATCTTCAATCAAACTACAATCAACATACGAAATCACTATGAGATAGAATTTGAACATAAGCTTGAACTAAAATCTAATCAAATATTAACTAAATAAAATTCTTCAAAATGAACTCAAATTCTAGGAGTTATAAAATTGGGAAACAAACCTAACTCAAACCTAAAAGACTCATAATGCCTAAACTTTGAAAAATCGTAACTAACTCCAGAAAATTTCAAATTGAGTAAACTAAGATGCATTCAACTCTAATTAAAACCTAGTATTTATTAAAAATATCAATTTTCTAGAAATTAGCCTAATCTTAAAAATCAACTCTCTGGTCAACCGTAGTCCAATAACTAGGGCCCGAAACCTCCTAAAATCATAACTTTGCCTAGAAAACTCCAAATCCAATAAACTAACAGTCTAATTACTCGGAGTAAGGTCTAGTATTTAATAAAAATACTAACTCTCCTAGATTCGACCAATTTCTAAAATTCACCTTTTTGGACCCCTTAACTTAGCATATAGGAGGACCCCGGACCTTTTAAAACTTGCTAATATAACTTAAACTTTAAAGATTGCTACCATAAGTATTAAAATAGATCCACAAACTAAACTAATTAAAAATGGACCCTAATTTATTAATATTTAAATTTTAATCAAATTCTCTCCTTTTCTGGCCTTCAACAAACCCAAACTCAAAATATCTTAAACTAGTTACCTGATATAGGACTCATCTAAAGCCACACAAGCCCACTACACACATGTAGAATTGTTTGCTAGGGCACCACTGCTAGTTCTATGTTAGGCCGGTATTTTACTTTTTTTGTTTCTATGCTGTGACGCTCTTGTATGTGGCACGTGTGCTGGTTGATATGATTTTCTGTGAGTGTTTATTTTATTACTACACTATATTTTATCTATAATGTGATTGCTTGCATGTTAGATCTACCCCTAGGCTAGGGATATTTTATACTGACTTAGTCTTATGCAGGTGGCCACGCTCATGTAGCGTTAAAATAAAGGGGGCTAAATTAATAATCATTATTATAAATAAATGTCTGCTACAGGTGCTCCAAAATGCTTAGCCCCCAAATGGATAAGAGTGTGGCCAAGTGTGTTTACTTTTCTGCACTGATATAACTGCTCGTGATGTGATATATTAAATTGCTTGAGATTTTGATTAGGATAACCTTGCAGGTTCAGTTTGAGTCTAGATTTTTTATTTTTCATAATATAATTTATAATTTATATCGAGTTGTGAAAGTCTTCAAAGGCAAGGCATTTCAAATACTCAGTACCCAAAGAGAAAAAGAAAGGCCCTTCATAGGGAATTTCTTATTCATTTGGGTACCCTTCCGGAGAACGATCCGAAGGAGGGCGATCTGAATGAAGAAGATCTGAGGGGAGATGATCCACTCGAAGACGAAGATTTGAAGACGAAATGCCTCGCATTTAAGACTTGCGTCATTTGGTAGGATTAGAATCCAAGATGTTATCGGTGGGGCCTGACTACCATTACTTTTCTGTAGACCCTGGGTTGTACTTATACGGCACTTACTATGGACTGTGGACTTTTCTTTACTTTGTTTCGTGGATTTATATTGATGTGTTTACTTTATGTGCGCAGTAGAAATTGTATGCTTTTCTAAGTTTCTTTCTTGCATGTGCTTGGCCTGATTTTGATAGGCTCTTTAGGAATAAAATTCTTCTACTCATAATCATTATTTAAAATTTTAAGAATTAAATAACTTAGAAATATAACGACCTAGGAAATAGCCGGAATCGTCCGGGGTCGCATGCATATTAATGCATTCTCTCCCTCCTTGCTATAAGGCACTTCACCGCTTGCAGGTAGAGTCCAGATAATCTGACCTATGAGGATGAGGTGCTGGATCTGGGGAAGTCTAGTCTTTTCTAAAAAAAATTATTATTTTTATAAGCCTTTTTCAAAATTTTATGCATATTTGATTTGGATACTTGAACCAGCACGCATTGCATTAAAAACTAACTAAATTAAAATTTTAATTGCATTAGCTCTAGGAGCAATCACCCTTCATAAGTCCAAAGCCAATTAGGAAACTCTCTAGACGTCGGCCTCACTTTCAAGAACTTATTTATCCACCCATCTTTCATACAGACTGGAAAGCATGAATTTTATACGACTAGGTGGTTAGCTGGCTTTCTTTTTTAGGCAGGATATAAGCCTAGAATGCATTAGCTAGGACACGGGTGTTTGTATTGTAGAACACTAAATCCACTAGATCTAGGGTTTAAGGCTACTACTATCAGTGTCTCATAGTACGCCTCATTGGTGGGTAAGCCTCCTTTCCTTCAGAGGTTATAAATCCTACCTATCTGCGTCACACGGATGACGCCACCTCCATCCTCCTCTCTTACATGCTTCGAGTGCATGATTTTCATTTCTTCAGTTTCTTCTCACTACCTTAGTCCCTCCGGATACTGATCTGAGCCGTGTATGTCGACTAAGCCTAGTTGAACCTTTCTTTTTCTTTGAGTAGGATTTTTTAGTCTTCTCCCTATGTGTCAATCCCATCTGAGAGTATAATATAGAATCTTTAATCGAGAGTTTTCTTAGGCCCCGGCCTGAGATGTAATTAACCACGGGGGCTTGCGCCCGTGAGAAACCGAATCCCACTTTCAAATAAATCCCGCTCGAGCTAATGTAATGGGTGGGGGAAACCCGTTATGATGATTAGATCGCACATGTTATTATCCATCGGGGTGTGCCAGTGAGAACCGCTATCCTCAATGGTTAATCGTATGTGTGATCAAATCTGCCCTCCCATTGGCAGTAAATACTGTCTCCCCCCGCGGGGCGGTGGTGTTATGTTTGTCATTTCGGAGGTCCACAGGTTTCTGGTGACCACGGTGGGACAGGTTTCTCTCTCCATCTTTGGATTTTATATTATTCTTTCTTGTGTGTACTCCGGGATTAGTACCCCTTAGATTCGGTCCGTCCCACTCTTAGTTAGGGTCCTTCCTTAGTTAGGATCGTTCCTTTTTCTTAGTTAGGGTTTTCCCCTAGCTAGGTTTCTTTCCTTTCGTTCTTCTTAGCTAGGGTTCCCCCTAGTTTTCTTATTTTTCTTCTGACCTTCTAGGTCATTCTGTCCCCTATCTATCATTCCTCTTCTCATTGTTTAAATTTCTTTTTTATTATTATTGGTAGACAGTGCTATGGCCTCTTTTGTGACCTTCTGCTTTAGTACTGACGCCCAGGTGACACTTCCTGAGTCCCTGCTGGCCGGTCCTCATGCTGGAGGAATCACTTTTGGTTCCTTCACCGACTCGGCCTTCGCCACTCTTGGCGGGCCAACCCCTGCTGAGGCTGCCGCCTTTTCTCCTCCCCAGAGGAGAGCTTGCATAGCCATGCAACCTTTCAGACGTCCAGTTGCTCGGCGGATAGCCCGGGCACCGGCTCGTCCCACTCCCGTTCGTGTGCAGCCGGCACACCCTGCTGTTAGGCAGCCAGTTCCTAGACCACTTCCTGTTCAGCCCACTCGTCCGGTGGTTAGGAGACCAGTGCCTATCACACATGTTGTTCAGACTACCCCAGCCCCTCAGCGCCGGCAGGCAGTAGTTACACCTATTGTTATTCTGACAGAGGCAGCTTGTGTTCGGGTTCCCCCTCCTTCCCCTAGGAAGAGAGGTGCCCAGACCGAGGCTCCTTCTCCTTCCTCTCATCGGGTTTCAGCTTTCATTCGACAGTCTCACCCAGAGACCCTTGGGCAGACCCCGACACTTCCTGTAGTCCATGTTCCCCCTGTCACCTAGGCAGTGGGTTCAGATGTTGCTTCATCTTTCGCCTCCAGCCTGGGGAGAAGGGCCAGGAGGAATAGAAACTGTAGACTTCGGCTAGCTGCATCTGAGGCAGATAGACAATGGATGGCAGATTCGTTGGCTCACCAGGAGCCAGTTCAGAGGAGAGTGATCCTCGAGCAGCGGGCGCCACAACCAGTTGCAGTTTCCCCTACCCCAGAGGTTGTAGTTGCCCCTGAGATAGCGGTAATTCAGGGAGGACGCTTCTCTCCACTGACACATAGTGGTGATGAGGATGTTGCTCGCATTACGGCGGCCCCTCCTGTCACTATTACTTTACCACGTACTAGGGTCCCTAGGGATGATGCTGCTCGAACTCTCTCTCAGAGGATTTGAAGCATTATCCGCTTAGCGCGGGGTCAAGGCCCTATCAGTCGGGAGAGGTTACTCCGCCAGATTTCTCAGGTGTCTGTTCACTTGTAGAGGCAGAGGTACCAATGGAAGAGAGGACAGCCACCACGGTAGCCAGTCAGTTCAGTTCCTTCAGTTAGACTGCAGATAGTTACTCCCGTTGTTGGACGAGGCCCATGTCGTCATAAATGAAGATAGTAGCTAGAGATTACTAGACCTCAGTTTGGTTCAGTTATGGTAGCCACTCAGCAGTTAGTTGTACCTACTGGGTCCTGTCGTAGCAGGCGGGTATGGAGACGATGACAGGCAGACTCCCCTATCAAAGCAGTACAGTCAGTTGAGATAGTTGGACAGTTAGAGACAGTTGTTCCTTCAAGATCAAAGGCATTTTTAGCTCCTAGCCCCCGTAGGGTTTCTTTCCCTATAGGTCCATATATAGAAGCGCTTTGTCAGACCATCTCCGAGGAGGACACACTCAAGGAGTCAGATGAAGATATACTAGTGCACCGAGTGTGTGTGATTACTAGACGAGGTCTCTCGGATGAGCAGAGAGAGGTAGATGATGATGATGAGTAGGGAGAAGCTGAAGTAGGTGGATCTCCCAGGTCAGTTGATACAGAAGCTACAGTTTTAAACCTTTAGACTCAGATGGTAGAGATGGCTAGAGCCATGGCAGCGATGACCGCTCAGTTGACAGCCTTGGGGGTCATGCCCCAAGTTACGGGCGTAGGCACTCCTACTACGTCCATAGATGAACCAGTAGTATCACCTATAGTAACACAAGACCCTATGGGAGTGGACAGGGTCTAGAGAGCAGTTCCAGTGGATCCTGCAGCAGTCACTTTTACTACCCCAGTTCAGAATCAGTCAGCTCAGTTATCAGCAAGACATATTCAGGATTTGATTACCCAGAAGGTCGAGCAGGCCATTTCCTCCAGAAAGTCTGGAGAGGTAGTTAGCAGGGGGAGACCTTACCCAGTTGAGTACGAGCAGGAGCCTTACCCCCTGGTTTTGTCCCTCCTAGGTTTAGAGTTTTTGATGGATTTAGAAACCCAAGGCAGCATGTGGCTCAGTACCGGGCCATATGTTGCAACATAGGAGGGAATGTTGCTTTGATGTTGAGATTGTTCATCAGCAGTTTAGTTGGAGTGGAGTTCTCCTGGTACGCCGACCTCCCCAATGACGCAGTTCGCACATTTGCAGAGTTAGAATAGCTTTTTGTTCAGAGATTTATTAGTGCAGAGCACCAGGTTATAGTTGGAGAGTTAGTCGTGGCCAGACAGCGGCCCCGTAAGACTCTACCAGATTATATATTCAGATGGAGGAACAGTGTGAGCCCCAGTTATAAAAGTAGCATGCAGTAGAAATCTTGTTGAAGAATATAGATGGTTCTATAACACCTTATTTGAAGGGTTTTAGGATTAAAACTTTCCAAAAATTATTAATAAAGGTGATCAGCCTACAGGACAGCATACCCGCTGTAGTCCCTCCTAAGGTTGAGAGTCAACCCTCATGTAGATCTCAATGGCAGGAGTCTTCAGGGGCACCTCCGTCTAGGAGAGGGGAGGTACACAATACCTACAGACCAACAGATAAGGGTAAGAAGCCCATAGTCAGTTCAGTACCACAGCAGTCATTATACACACCTGGGCAGTCAACAGTACAGGATAGATCCTCCCATAGGACTTCAGAGGGTCAGTTGTCCTTACAGGAGAGGCTCGACAAGGAATATCCCTTTAAGAGGGAAAGTGTGCAGAATATATTTAAATTCTTGGTTAAAAATAATATCATAATATTTTCATTTAATAAGAAGAAAAATGAAGAAGGACTGATAGAGCACCCGTTATATTGCCCCTTTCACCGGCATATTGGGCATGTCCTTGAAGATTATTTTGTATTCAAGAATAGGGTGGAGAGCCTTATGGCTAGTGAAAAGATTCACCTATAAGATAGTGATTTAGTGCAGCCTCAAGGCAAAGTGGCCCAGGATGTGCAAATGAATGCAAGCCCCAGTCAGTGTGATGATTGATAGTAGTTAGCAGAACACCCCTTAGTTCTGGGGGGAGTGGTAGCTCGCACTCTCTCGCAAGATATGGGATATGACCAGACATGCAGTTCAGAGTTCAAAGATAGTTTAGAGGAGGCCTTGATAGGCCAAGTCGACAGTTGTTAGTTCAGCTCTTTTACCTGTTTCTTTTCCTTTATTCACAGTAGTGCATATTGAGCACACTTCCTTTCTTTCATGTACTAAAAAAAGAGAAAAAAAGAGAAAAAAAGAGAAAAAAAGAGAAAAAAAAAACAACAAAAAAATATATGATGATAAAAATAGAGAAGCTCTCAATTGAGCAAAACCGGTTGCCCTTGTCACAGGAGGAACCCGGTAATACTCTCCAAGAGCTCAAATTTTCCAAGCTTTTCTTTTCCCCTCCTTCGAAGCATCACAACGGTTGCTTCAAGGATGACCCTACGCTTGCATTGTTATGATTCTTTATGATTACAGTAATCTTCATTAGTGATGTGGTACATCTTGTTGTGGATGTTAACATCACTTCTTTATAGGCTTAGATTTTTCTAAGAAAAGATCAACCCCCTCTTCTACTCTCAATCAATAACCCACTTTCTCATTCATATCCTGCTCTCAGCTGCTAGAGCGGTCTTATGGATGTAGCGATGTTGCTTTCATCTCTCACAGGGTCCCACCAGTCAGTGTGGGTGTTACCGCTGTGAACTGTTGATGATTATTATTCTTATTCATAGTTATTATCCTCGGTGGTGAGTGTGTCCCCTCGCTACCTTGAGCTATTTTCCTAGTTGTGATGTAGTACATCTTGTCTCAGATGTTAGCATCACTTCCTCAGGAGCTTTGATCTTCTTACAGAAGGTCAGCTCCTTGGCTTCTTTACCAACATAATTTCTCATTCATGCCCTACTCTTAAATGATAGAGTAGTTTTATGGACGAGTTGAGGTCACTCTCACTTTCCACAGGGTCCCACTAGTTTGTGTGGGTGCTATCGCTGTGATCTTCTGATAATTGTTAATCTTATTCATATTTACTATCCCCGGTGGCAGGTGTGTCCCTTTGCTACCTCGAGTTGTTTCCCCAAACGGTGGTGTAGTACACCTAGGCTCAGGTGTTAGCATCGCTTCTATGTGAGCATTGATTTTTTAGCAGAAGATCAATGCCCTAATTTCTTGTCTACATACTTCCCTATCGGGACCTGACTTTTGGCTGCCATAGAGGTCTCGTGGATCTGTTGATGTTTTTTTCACTTCTTACAGGGTCCCCATCAGTTAGTATGGGCTCACCACTGTAGTTTCTTGATGATTATTTCTCCTTGATATCATTTTCTTCTTTGCAGCGGGTGTACTCCCTCGCTACTTTAGTTGTTGTCCACCTAGGATGGGATTGTCCCTCTCGCACTCTGCTGAGGGCGTACCCCTTCCTGTTATTCTATGAGGTATTATTCTGATGTTTCCCTCCATTTCAAGTGATATTAGTGTTGCCTAAGAAATTTCATCGGTATTCGGATACTCATGGCCACGACGATTTGTCCTCTACCACGTGGTAACCAAAGCGCTAGCTCGGGGTTCCTTAGACAACTTTTCCCTCGGAGTTCTTCTACTAATCTTTCCTTTCTCCCTCACATCCCTATACAGATTTGTGTTAGGTTGGTGTTGAGGTGACTCTTTTCTTTCCACATCACTGCAGGCATATGCACCGGGTGATTGTGTTGAGTGTTCTTTCTTTATCCTACTGCAGGCATATGCGCCGGGTAGGGACTCTGCTGCAGGCATATACATCGGTCAGAGGTAACTTTTTTCTCTTCACATCACTATAGGTAGATGCACCAAGTGATTGTGTAGAGCGTTCTTTTTTATGCTACTGCAGGCATATACGCCGGGTAGGGACTCTGCTACAGGCACATACACCGGGCAGAGGTGACTTTTTCCTCTTCACATCACTGTAGGCAGATGCACCAAGTGATTGCGTAGAGCATTCTTTTTTATCCTACTGCAGGTATATGAATCGGGTAGGGACTCTTCTGCAGGCACATACATCGGGCAGATGTGACTTTTTCCTCTTCACATCACTGTAGGCAGATGCGCCAAGTGATTGTGTAGAGTGTTCTTTCTTTATCCTACTGCAGACATATGCGCCGAGTAGGGACTCTGCTGCAGGCACATACACCGGGCAGAGGTGACCTTTTTTTTCTCTTCTTATCACTACAGGCATATGCGCCGGGTGATTGTTGAGTTTTCCCTTTATCCTACTGTCGGACATATGCGTCGAGTAGGGACCCTGCTGCAGGCACATACACAGAGCAGGGGTGGATTTTCCCTGATTGTCCTACTGCAGGCATATGTGCCGGATAGACATCAGACCTTTTCTGGTTAAGAGAGCCCGATAGAGTTCTTGGGAGGCATATCTCACCACACCTCTTCCCTGATTATCCTACTACAGGCATATGCGTCGGGTAGACATCAGACTTTACTTGGTTGAGTGAGCCTGATAGAGTCCCTGGGAGGCATATCTCACCACACCTCTTCCCTGATTATCCTACTATAGGCATATGCGCCAGATAGACATCAGACTTTACTTGATTGAGTGAGCCCGACAGAGTCCCTGGGAGGCATATTTGACCACACCTCTTCCCTGATTGTTCTATTGCAGGCATATGCGCCGAGTAGACATCAGATCTTTTCTGGTTGAGAGAGCCCGACAGAGTCCCTGGGAGGCATATCTCACCACACCTCTTCCCTGATGGTCCTACTGCAGGCATATGCGTCAGGTAGACATCAGACTTTACTTGATTGAGTGAGCCCAACAGAGTTCCTGGGAGGCATATCTCACCACACCTCTTCCCTGATTGTCCTACTGCAGGCATATGCGCCACGTAGACAACATACTTTACTTGGTTGAGTGAGCCCGATAGAGTCCCTGGGAGGCATATCTCACCACACCTCTTCCCTGATTGTCCAACTACAGGCATATGTGCTGGGTAGACATCAGACTTTACTTGGTTGAGTGAGCCCGATAGAGTCCCTGGGAGGCATATCTCACCACACCCCTTCCCTGATTGTCCTACTGCAGACATATGCGCCGAGTAGACATTAGACCTTTTCTGGTTGAGAGAGCCCGACAGAGTCCCTGGGAGGCATGCCTCACCGCTCCTTTTACCTTTTGTTTTGCTATTTCGATATGATCTGGCGGATAGTTGGTCTACTTTACCTTTCACTCTTTGTTTCACTGTTTCGATATGATCATGTGAACATCAAGTTGTCCACATTCACTATTTTTGATATGATCAAGTTGATGTGAGTCCCTTTACCTTTTGCTTTCTTCTCTATTCTGCCCTTATTATAGGGTGAGGCAGATAGATGGTCTACCCCCTTTCTTTGATGATTTTCCTTACACTTGTTTGATTGTTATCATTTATTATTTTGATTTAATCAAGCGATTATTGGATCTCCTTTCTCCTCACATCATTTTAGACACATTCTAGATAATCGCTGAGTTTTCTTTAGTTCTTTAAGATTTTGTTCCAATTCTGCTCATGCGAGCATGAGGTCCCTTTCTCTTTCTTCCACTACTGCTTACATGTGGTTGAGTAGATGGTTGATTTTCTTTCCTTGGCTCCCCCTCACTATTCCGAGCCGGTTTAGTGAGTGTTGAGCATCCTTCGTTCGTTGTTTTGAGTTAACCAAAGATTCTGGGTTTCTTTCCCTCTTCTATCCCACCATAATTGCATGATTGGGTGACTATTATGTGACTGTATGATCATAACATGGTGGGATACCTGTTGTATGATTGTATGCTTCCCGAGTCTCATTAGTGGATTGTAGGTTCGCATCCTCTTAGTGAGTCTTGTTAGTTGAGCCTAGAGTTGCACTTTCCTAGATGAGGGGAGGTCAACGCCAACACGTACGGTTCACTGGTCGTTTGTCGCACCTGTTGGGGGTCCGTTTGTTGACCTCGTTTTCATACGCTTTTCCCTCGAGCGCCCTCGAGCGCATTTGATTGATTAAATTAGACCTCGTCGAGTCTAGTTTGAGCTCGAATTGACTCGAATTGAGTCAAATCAGGCTCGACGAAGTTTAATGAAAGTCAAGCAATGCTCGCCAGCCGCGTCGAGGTCGATTCAACTAGAATCAGCATCAATTCGGGCTTAATTTTGTTAATTTGGTTGAGTCGAATCAAACCTAAATTGACCTGAATTGAGTCAGATTAGGTTCGATCTGAGTCTGATTTTGGTCCCATCAGTCCCCTCAATTCATTTTTGAAGCCTAATAACTTTCTCCTAAAATTGAGTTTGTTCCTAAATCCAGAAATGACGTCAACGGAAGAATTTCAAAAAAGAGAAGGAGCTGAGGCAAGAGGCGATGATGGCGCGGCATTCTGCATGAATCTACTCAATGCGATATCCCTCCCAATTTTATTCTCTAGTTCGAAAGATACCAGAAGACTCTTGGGTCCAAAAAAAAAAGAAGCATTCAGACTCTCCTTCCTTCCCAGGCTTCTCGGACAGGACCGAAGACAAGGAGCCGAGGCCCCGTCCCCCCGTGGCCTTTGAGTTCGCAAGCTCCAAGCAAAAATCTCCTCGCTCCCAGATCTCCCTCTCGTTCGAAGAAGCCAAGGCTTCCGCCCCCCTTTCCCCCTCTCCGTATCCTTGGGATTGGGAAAGACCCGACGCCTCCTCTCCTTCTTCTTTAGGGCAGGTAACTTTCTCTCCTTCTCTTCTTCTTCTTTCTTCATATTCTTCTTCTTCTTCTCTTCTTTTTCTTTCTTCCTATTCTTTCTCTCCTTCTCTTCTTCTTCTTTCTTCCTATTCTTCTTCTCCCTCTCTTCATCTTTTTCTTCTTTTTTTTTCTTTTACCTCCTTATTCCGTCTCCCTCAAATAATAGATGCTTTACCTATGATGAGTTTTGATGAATTTTAAGCAATCCTTTGTGGTGTTCTCTAACTAAAGGTCTACCTAAAGCTCGCATAAGAATGTCTGGTTATAGAAATGATAGTTCTTTATGGCTGATTTACTCCAACAGATTTTTATGAACTCCTCTTATGGTTGATCACTTGCTCATGGTGAATGTCGGTGAGCTTTAAACACGTCCTTTTATAATGCTTTTGAATAAGTGTATGTTCAAAGTTTCTTTCTTGTTCTTATGAAGATGCATGGTGGTAAAATAGTGACTTTCAAGTTGGTTACCGCATGAATCATGAAAGGCTTACAACAACAACAACAACATCAAGCCTTTATCCCACTACGTGGGGTCGGCTACATGAATCCTTTTTCTCCATTGTGTCCTGTTAAAAGTCAAATTCTCGTTTAAATCTAATAAAGAAAGATCATTTTTAATATTTTCTAACCAAGTCTTTTTAGGTCTACCTCTACCTTTCTTAACATGATTTCAATCAAATAGGTGTAAAAATCAAGATTTTCATGCTAGTCGATTTTGTATGAGCTTGTAATTATTGCACACCAAGTGTTTGAGGAAATGTCATAAAAGGGGAGTTGTGGTGTTTTGGTTCAAGTTGAAGCTCTACATTGTTGCATCCCCTAAAGTTTATGGTCACACATTAAGGGTTGCTATCACTAAAATATGTGCTGTTGGTATCAATTAATGTGTTTCTTTTTTTTTTTAGCTTGTGCATCAAAGTTTGGGCAAATTATTTTGGGATGCTATGCCAAGTCTTTGATTGCAGTTGCTCTCCTTCATTTCAAACCCTGGGTAGAACTTTGAATAGATTATCTTAAGACGATTTCCATAAAGCATGTAGTGGAGGCTTCATAATATCTTGTGATTGATGATTTCTACCTATGTTTACTTCATAAAAATCTTGCAAATATTGCATACCAATTGCTTGATGAAATGCCACCAAAGAGAAATTGGATTGCTCTCATTTGTATTGGAATTTCATAGGATGGTCTTGTTTATATTGGGAAAGATTCATGCATCATATGGACACTCAATATAATTTTTAATGGATTATGCACTTTAGGATTATTACAAGAATCTTTCTTTGTAATAGGAGAGATGCGTCTAAACAAATTTGTTCCTTCTTTATCTATTTTGATGAAGCTATTGAAGAAATCTTTGAAGTCAAGTATCTTTGATCTTTCTCATAAAGTTGTTGATCTGATGCTTAGATATGGCAATAGGCCAACACTTCCAGCTTTGAATTCTTTGAATTCTGGCTTTAGTAGTGGTGGAAACATTCTTGAGGCCAATTCCTTATTTTGGATGTTAATAGGGAAATGCTTTGCTCTCAATATCTACACATACAATCCCATTTTTATTCAACTTATGCAAGTCTTGGCAAATATTTAATGCTCTAGCTTTCTTATGTAGTTTGAGGAAAAGAGGATTTGTCCTCAATGCGTATTCTTATACATCATTGATTTTTGGGATTTAGTAGAGAAAGTTTATGGGATATTTGCATTCCTAGAGCCGCAAGTAGGAAGTCTATTATGTACAATTACACTTTGTAGGCATGGTGTTCTCTTAATGAGCTATTTGTAAGTATTGATGAACATCTTTGTATTGCCACTTTTATCAATGTTGATTGCTGCTATAAGAACTTGTTCCATTTGGTTGCCTACTCACATATTTTAATTCCACTAGATTTTCTTTTTTAGTGACGAAATGAATTAAGGGCATTTATATAAAGCAAACTTGTTGTCACATTGCTGATATTCATTCAATATGAAAACTCGGTGGATTTTCTCATGAGTGCATCATTGTTACTTATTTATTACATAGACTATGAGGGTTTATGTGTTAAAATCTGAGAGGATTTCTTTAAATCTGATTACATAGGTTTTGAGAAAGAGATAGTTACCTTATCTCTTCAAAGAACAGCAAGAGGTTGATTTGTTGTATATAGTGTTGTAAATTCTCTTGATATATATGTTGCGTTATCATTCTACTCCGAATTCGCAATGTTTTAAGATAATGAGAATTCTTACATTCTCTTATGAGAAAGGATTATGTGGAACGAATTGTGGTTGTGCACATTTGGAGTTGTGTGGGATCTTGCTCTCTAGAAGATATGTTGACGAGCTTATTTTCTATGCAAAAATTCCTACAGTTTTTATGTAGGTTTTCTCACTGAGTTTGTAAGAAACGAATGCAATTTTTGAAAGGTTTTCTCACTAATTTTATGCAAGAATTTCTACAGTATTTGGGAGAAGCCTTCTTTGTTTTTATGAGAAAATTCCCATGGCTTTTGTAAAGTTTTTCTCACTGATTTTTTATGAGAGATAAGTGCAGATTTTGATTTTTGATTTGGGCTTCCAAGCTTTTTGTAAACCAGATAGGTGTAGATTTGGATTCGATTTCGATTCCAAAGGGTTTTAAAAATCGGTGGTGTATAGATTTTCCCTATTTTAATGCTCCAAACTGTTTTGAGAATTAGCCATATGCAGATTTTCGTGTGTTTTGTACTCCAAATTGATTTGGAGAGGAGTTATATGCAGATTTTTATTGTTTTCATGCCCCAAACTGATTTGGAGATGAGTTAGATACATATTTTCATTGGTTTTATGCTCCAAACTGTTTTGGAGATGGATTAGAGGTAATTTTTCTATGTCCTAGTTAGTTAAGTGCTTGCAATATTATATGTTTTGGCATGAAATCATGTTTACAAGTCTAACTCAAAACTTCCTTTGAGATTTTTGGTGGCATGCAGCATGAGAATTGAAAATTTATTGGAAGAATTCTAAAATCCATTTTGTGTAAAAGAAGGCTTTAAAAGTGATTCTTTTTGTTGGAAAATATTTTGTATTGGAGAGCTTTAAAGTTTTGCTTTGTGAAACCTTCTTGTTAGAAGATTTTCATAGAGTCACCCCACGTTAAAGAAGCCTATTATTTGTTTTGCATCGAAAGATTGTAGTGGGTTATGTATTGGAAGGTTTTATATGTTGTTTTGTTTAGAGCTTCTTTGAGTTGTTTTGGGTGTTGGGAATTTTATGAATTGTTTCATGTTTAAGGCTCGATGCCAAAAGGCTTTCTTAATTCTCTTTTTCATGATTGGTTTGCCTCCTCTGACTTGCATTTGCTTCTAAAGGTGGGTTTTAAAAAGAAATGTGGAAGTGGAGGCATGTTTGGGTGGAGAGTGGAGACTTGTTTGTGCTCTGATTTCAGGACTGGTTTTCTTCTTTGTTGCTTTGAGTTTTATGTGGAAATTGAGTTGGGTAATTGTGTCAAGTCTTTCGAATGCTGTCTTAAAATGTGGGGACACTAAATAGCATCAAAATCCCCTCTTGTTTGCATTTGGCTCAAATGCTGAATTGGAACCAAGGGTGGGTTAAAGGCATGCCTGACTTTGACAGGGCATGCATATCAATGAGATGCTAACATTCCTTAAAAATAACAAATAAAGACTATTTTTGTGACAATGTGGGGAGTTCTTAAAATTTGGATAGTTCTGGAGAGCAAACAGCCAAGTTAACACCCAGACAAAAGAAAAGGTATATTTTTTTTATTTAATTATATTTTATTTTGATTATTTGCATATTGAACATGATCCTGCTCTCACCCACCCTTCTTTTTCTTTTCTGTGTTTTTTGCGAGGTGCTCTTGGGAGAGAAAAAGTAAGGATTCTTGGAGCACTAGATGAAGGAGCTTGGACAATCGTATCTGAGCATTAGTCGCCCCCATTCATTCTGGTGGGGGTGCTACGGGCGATGCCACCGGGTCGTAGCCCTCGGTGTAGTGAGTTTTCTTAGAACTTAGATAGCCTTTAGGGAGCCATCTGTGTGCACGTTCCCCTACCTTTAGGGCCCTATAGAAACTTCAATTCCTAAGTTATTTTCTTCTTTTACTTATTTTTAGATCCCTAAATCCTCTTATACATATACGAGTGTCTAAAGGGTTAGAAATAAAAACTTCTTTTCATTCCCTACAACACTAATGACACATAAGGACAAAAATTAAGGACTGAGTCTTAGAGAACTTAGACTTAAGACGCATGCTCCTTTAGGATAGAAACACTAATATAGAAAACCTAGTGACACGTCACCCTAGGGCTAGTTTGCCTTAATTCATTAATAAAACAATAAAATCAATCATAATTTAAATTAGAAATGCATTAAAACACTTAATCTTCAATCAAACTACAATCAACATACGAAATCACTAGGAGGTAGAATTTGAACATAAGCTTGAACTAAAATCTAATCAAATATTAACTAAATAAAATTCATCAAAACAAACTCAAATTCTAGGAGTTATAAAATTGGGAAACAAACCTAACTAAAACCTAAAAGACTCATAATGCCTAAATTTTGAAAAATCGTAACTAACTCCAGAAAATTCCAAATTGAGTAAACTATGATGCATTCAACTCTAATTAAAACCTAGTATTTATTAAAAATATCAATTTTCTAGAAATTAGACTAATCTTAAAAATCAACTCTCCTGTCAACCGTAGTCCAATAACTAGGGCCCGAAACCTCCTAAAATCATAACTTTACCTAGAAAACTCCAAATCTAATAAACTAACAATCTAATTACTCAGAGTAAGATCTAGTATTTAATAAAAATACTAACTCTCCTAGATCCAACTAATTTCTAAAAGTCACCTTTTTGGACCCCTTAACTTAGCATATAGGAGGACCCCGGACCTTTTAAAACTTGCTAATATAACTTAAGCTTTAAAGATTGCTACCATAAGTATTAAAATAGATCCACAAACTAAACTAATTAAAAATGGACCCTAATTTATTAATATTTAAATTTTAATCAAATTCTCTCTTTTTCTGGCCTTCAACAAACCCAAACTCAAAATATCTTAAACTAGTTACCTTATATAAGACTCATCTAAAGCCACACAAGCCCACTACACACATGTAGAATTATTTGCTAGGGCACCATTGCTAGTTCTATGTTAGGCTGGTGTTTTACTTTTTTTGTTTCTATGCTGTGACGCTCTTGCATGTGGCACGTGTGCTGGTTGATATGATTTTCTGTGAGTGTTTATTTTATTACTACATTGTATTTTATCTGTAATGTGATTTCTTGCACATTAGATCTACCCCTAGGCTAGGGACATTTTATACTTACTCAGTATTATGCAGGTGGCCACGCTCATGTAGCGTTAAAATAAATGGGGCTAAATTAATAATCATTATCATAAATAAATGCCTGCTACAGGTGCTCCAGAATGCTTAGCCCCCAAATGGATAAGAGTGTGGCCAAGTGTGTTTACTTTTCTGCACTGATATAACTGCTTGTGATGTGATATATTAAACTGCTTGAGATTTTCATTAGGCTAACCTTGCAGGTTCAGTTTGAGTCGAGATTTTTATTTTTCATAATGTAATTTATAATTCATATCGAGTTGTGAAAGTCTTCAAAGGCAAGGTATTTCAAATACTCGGTACCCAAAGAGAAAAAGAAAGGCCCTTCACAGGGAATTTCTTATTCATTTGGGTACCCTTCCGGAGAACGATCTGAAGGACGGCGATCTGAAGGAAGAAGATCCTAGGGGAGACGATCCACTCGAAGATCAAGATTTGAAGACGAAATGCCTTGCATTTAAGACTTGCGTCATTTGGTAGGATTAGAATCTAGGATGTTGTCGGTGGGGCCTAGCCACCATTACTTTTCTGCAGACCCTGGGTTGTACTTATACGGCACTTGCCGTGGACTATGAACTTTTCTTTACTTTGTTTCGTGGATTTATTTTGATGTGTTTACTTTGTGTGTGTAGTAGAAATTATATGCTTTTCTAGGTTTCTTTCTTGCATGTGCTTGGCCTGATTTCTCTAGGCTCTTTAGGAATAAAATTCTTCTACTCATAATCATTATTTAAAATTTTAAGAATTAAATAACTTAGAAATATAACGACCTAGGAAATAGTCGGAATCGTCCGGGGTCGCATGCATATTAATGCATTCTCTCCCTCCTTGTTATAAGACACTTTCTAGCCTTTGGGTAGAGTCCAAATAATCCGACCTATGAGGATGAGGTGCTCGATCTGGGGAAGTCTAGTCTTTTCTAAAAAAAAATTATTATTTTTATAAGCCTTTTTTAAAATTCTATGCATATTCGATTTGGATACTTGAACCAGCATGCATTGCACTAGAAACTAACTAAATTAAAATTTTAATTGCATTAGCTCTAGGAGCAATCACCCTTCATAAGTCTGAGGCTAATTAGAAAACTCTCTAGACGTCTGCCTCACTTTCAAGAACTTATCTATCCACCCATCTTTCATACAGGCTGGATAGTACAACTAGGTGGTTAGCTGGCTTTCCTTTTCAGGCAGGATATAAGCCTATAATGCATTAGCTAGGACACAGGTGTTAGTGTTGTAGAACACTAAACCCACTAGATCTAGGGTTCAAGGCTACTACAATCAGTGTTTCATAGTACGCATCATTGGTGGGTAAGCCTCCTTTCCTTCAGAGGTTATAAATCCTACCTATCTGCGTCACACGGATGACGCCACCTCCATCCTCCTCTCTTGCATGCTTCGAGTGCATGATTTTTATTTCTCTAGTTTCTTCTCACTACCTTAGTCCCTCCAGATGCTGATCTGAGCCGTGTATGTCGACTAAGCCTAGTTGAACCTTTCTTTTTCTTTGAGTAGGATTTTTTAGTCTTCTCCCTATGTGTCAATCCCATTTGAGAGTATAATATAGAATCCTTAATCGAGAGTTTTCTTAGGCCCCGGCCTGAGATGTAATTAACCACGGGGGCTTGCGCCCGTGGGAAACCAAATCCCACTTTCAAATAAACCCCACTCGAGCTGATGTATTGGGTGGGGGAAACCTGTTATGATGATTAGATCGCACATGTTGTGACCCATCGGGGTGTGCCGGTGAGAACTGCTATCCTCAATGGTTAATCGTATGTGTGATCGAATCTGCCCTCCCATTGGCAGCAAATACTGTCTCCCCCCGCGGGGCAGTGGTGTTATGTTTGTCCTTTCAGAGGTCCACAAATTCGAAGGAGGACGATTTGAAGGAAGAAGATCCGAAGGAAGACCATCCACTCAAAGACGAAGATTTGAAGATGAAATGCCTTGCATTTAAAACTTGCATCATTCAGTAAGATTAAAATCCAGGTTGTTGTCGGTGGGGCCGTGCTACCATTACTTTTATGCAGACCCTGGATTATACTTATACGGCACTTGCCGTAGACTGTGGATTTTTTTTACTCTATTTTGTCAGTTTATATTGATGTGTTTATTTTGTGTGCATAGTAAAAATTGCATGCTTTTCTAGGTTTCTTTCTTGTATGTGCTTGGCCTGATTTCGCTAGGCTCTTTAGGAATAAATTTTTTTTACTCATAACCATTATTTAAAATTTTAAGAATTAAATAACTTAGAAAGCTAACAAACTAGGGAATAGCCATAATCATCCGGGGTCGCATACATATTAATGCATTTTCTCTCTCCTTCTATTAGACACTTCCTCGCCTGCGGGTAGAGTTTAGATAATCTAGCCTATGAGGATGAAGTGCCGGACCTGGGGAAGCCTAGTCTTTTCTAAAAATTATTTTTTATAAGCCTTTTTAAAATTCTATGCATATCTGATTTGAGACTGTTAACTAGCATGCATTGTATTAGAAATCAATTAACTTAAAATTTTAATTACATTAGCTCTAAGAGCATTCACCCTACATAAGTCTAGGGCCATTTAGGAAACTCTCTAGACGTCGGCCTTACTTTCAAAAACTCAGCCACCCACCCATCTTTCATAAAGACTGGACAGCATGAATTTTATACACTTAGGTGGTTAGCTGGCTTTTCTTTTCAGGCAAGATATAAGCCCAGAATGCATTAGCTAGGACACGAGTGTTAGTGTTGGGCATAGAACACTAAACCCACTTTAGACTTAGGGTTCAAGGCTACTATATTTAGTGTCTTGTAGTACGCCTCATTGGTGGGTAAGTCTTCTATCATCTAGAGACTATAAATCCTACCTATATGCGTCACATAGATGACGCCACCTCCATCATTCTCTTCTGTATGCTTTGAGTGCATGATTTTTTTTCTCCAATTTCTTCTCACTACCTTAGTCCCTTCTGATGCTGATTTGAGCCGTATATGTTGACTAAGCCAAGTTGAGCATTTCTTTCTCTTTGAGTAGGGTTTCCTAGTCTCTTTCATATGTGCCAATCCCATTTGAGAGTATAATATAGAATCCTTAATCGAGAGTTTTCTTAGGCCCTGGCTTGAGATATAATTAACCATAGGGGCTTACGCCCGTGGGAAACTGAATCCCACTTTCAAATAAATCCCACTCGAGCTGATGTATCGGGTGGGGGAAACCCGTTGTTCCGATCAGGTTGTACATGCTATTACCCATCGGGGTGTACTGGCAAGAGTTGCTATCCTCAATGGTTGATTGTTTGTATGATCTAATCTGCCCTCCCATTGGTAATAATGTCTCCCCCCGCAGGGCGGCAGTGTTTTCCCTTTCGGAGGTCCACAACTCCTAGTGCAAGTTTTGTATGTAACCATTAACATGAGGAAAATCAAAATTAACAGAAGGATTGAGATTTGCTAAAGCTACCCCATTACACCATGGATCCCATGCCATAAATAACATGCCATGAGGTGAGATAGTAAAGGAAATGTAGTTTTTAATTTTCTGGCTTGTGGTGCAAGAAAATTTCCAAAATTTGGAAGCATAGGCAGGAGGATGTCTCCAAATCGAAATGTAATTGGACCTAAACTAGTTGCTAACAGTAGACTGGGTATTGTAGATACGCCAAATGAAGGAGCAGGTTGTGGCGTGGTAAATGGACTCAAATGAGGGAATACCTAAGGCACCAAACTGCTTAGGTAGGGAAGTATCCTTCCAAGCAATGATATGAAGTTTCTTCTCACTAACCTGGTTGTGAAAAAGAAATCTAGAACAAAGTTTGGAAATAATTTTTTGGCAAGCCATGGGTATGATGGAGCCCCTAATCCAATATGCAATTGTGTTGGTAATGGTGAATTTGATGAATTGGACCCTACCTACAAAAGAGAGAAATTTGACTTTCCAACCATCAAGTAGAGTAAAGATTTTACTCAGTAGTGGTTGGAAGTGAGTATAATTCAGTTTAGAAGGGGAAATGGGAAGCCCCGGGTATTTGAGGTAGGATTCCACATTGGAAATCCCAAGGATGCTACACAAAGCTTCATGGGCTGTGGCATTTCTAGAGAAATGAATTGAGCTCTTGTTGGGATTAATGATTAGCCCAGAAGCCATAGCAAACATGGATAAAGCCCCCTTTAAACCGACATCAATAGAAGGAGAGGCTTCACCAAACACTAGTAGGTCGTCTGCATAAAACAGGTGATTCAATTTGACTCCAGCATGGTTAATGCAAGGGAGGGTTGAATTTTTCAAAGACAACATGAGAGACCATCCATCACTATGCAAAAAAGAAGGGGGGGGGGGGGGGGGGGATAGGGGGCACCCTTGACAGAGTCCGAAAGAGGAGCTGAAGAAGCCCTCAAGAGCACCATTTAAGCAAATGGAAAAGTACACAATAGAAATACAGCCCTTAACCAAATTAATAAATTTCTCAGGGAAACCTTTTTGCCGCATCCTACCCAGCAGGAAATCATGGGACACCGAGTCAAAGTCTTTCATAATATCCAGTTTAGCACATAAAAAATTGCAAGATGAAGAGAATACTCTAAACACCTCAGAAGCCAGTAAGATATTATCGGTAGAACATATGGCCTTAACGAAGCTAGCTTGACTATCATGGGTGATGTAAGGAAAAACCAGTTTAAGCTTGTTGGTAAGAACCTTCGCCATAATTTTATAGAACACATTGCAGAGGGAGATGGGTCTGAAATCAGAAATGTTCTTAGCACGGGATCCCTTAGGGATTAAAGTGATGGCAGAGGCTTTTACACCTTTAGGTAAGCATCCCGTATGATAGAAACTCTTGACAGCATTGCAAACCTGTAAACCAATGATGTGCCAAGTGAGCTTATAAAAGGCAAAAATAATACCATCTGGGCCAGGGGCAGAGTTACTTTGGCCATCAAATACCACAGCCTTGATTTCTTCATTAGAGAAGGGAGCCAAAAGGGAAGGAATTAAAATTTGGGGCACGGTGTTGCCTGAGAGGATACAGTAATCCGTGGCATTACGAGGCTTAGGAGAGTTGTAAAGACCCTAAAAATGGTGGATAATGCTGGAAACAATGTCATTGTGAGATGTGAAATGACCCAAGGGGTTGGAGAGTTCCCTTAGGTAGTTATGGTTGTTTTTCGAGCGGATTTTGGCATATAGGAAACTCAAGTCATCTTCCGTTTGGATAGCCAATGTGCTTTTGCTCTTTGAGTGATCCAAGATGCCCAGGAGGCTTGCATAACTTCTAATTGATCCGCGATAAGCTTTAGGTTTTGATTTAAAAGAGGGCCCAAAAAGGAATTTTTAAGGTCAGAGAGGCAGATATGTGCTTATTCTTTAATTTCAAGATAAAATTAGCCAGATAATTAGAAGAAGCCCAGGCATTGCCTTTTAACTTCCTTTTAAGCCTTTGCAGGTTGCTGTATAAGGAGGTCATTGAGATACAAGAAGTAGGCTGCAAAAAGGCAGTTAACACGTCCTCCCAAAACCCATTCATGTGAACCCAATAACTCTTGAAAAGGAAGCACCGGGGAATTTTTCTGGAGGAGGAGGCATGGAAAACCAATGGTGAGTGGTTAGATCTTACAGTGGGAACAACTTTATAAAAAGCTTTAGGAAAGGAATCAAGTAAAGCCGCATTAACAAGGACCTTGTCAAGATTAATTTAGATAGGTTGGCCAACCCACTGATTGAACCAAGTGTAGAAGAGACCCACAAAGGCAAGATCTTGAACATCGCAATAACAAATTAAGATATTAAGCTCTCACAATCTACCAGCCGACAAGAAAGAGCCACCAGCTTTCTCAGAGTCAAACATGCAGCAATTAAAGTCTCCCAAAATAATCCAGGGATGAGATGCATCGGGAACCAGGTTTCTAAGCTGATCCCAAAGCGATTCGCTATTAGCAGCAGAGTTGGCTGCATAGATATCCGACAAGAAAATAAGGCAAAAGGATTCGGAGGTAAGGGAACCATGAATCATTTAAGTAGAGAGAAAGGTGGGAGAGAAGGAGAAATGGGAAGAATCCCATTTAATCAAAATTCTACCAGGTGTAGAAAGGTTAAAGTTATTGTAGTTGTTCTCATTATTGAAAATGAGATGCGAATTAATGAACCAAGGGTCTTCCAGAGCAGACACTTGTATTTTGGCTTCCAAATTACATAAAAATTTCAATTTATAAGAATTAACAAGATCCTTGCATGCACAGACTTTGTCGGGGTTGTTAAACCCCCTCACATTCCAACAAAAAATTGGAGAGAAAGACATGGGTTAGGATTTAGAGGATTTTGCCTTTTTGGTATATTTACCTCTAGTGGATTTTGAGGTATGTGGGGCTGTTGGTGAAGTTTGAGGTTTTTGGTTGTTGTGGACCTACATAGCAGAGTCAGAAGAAGGCGTCTCTGGTAGAGTAGCATTGGAATCTAGAAGGTGAGGAGGAATTTCATCAGCAGCGAGGGATACAAATTGATTAGTAGTTATAAGAGGGGTTGTAGTAGGAATGGGAGAGGGAATGATATGTGTGAGTGGTTGAGAAGGTTGGTCTGAGGAAGAGGATTCCTCAATGGAATAATTGAGTTTAGGAATTGCTGGTTCTTTTTCAGGAGGGGAAGAAGAGACGTTGTTTGCTGCATTGGGAGAAGCAGAAGACAAAGGAAGAGCCAACGGGATGGGAGGGGTTGGTTGTGGTTGGGTCATGGGAGTGGGATTGGAGGGGGAATTAATAGGAGGTTTTAAAGGGAGGCGAGAATTAGAAGAGGGGGCAATTGCATAGTGATGGGGGTGTCTGCTGGAGCTCCGACCCCTGTTTTTAGGAGGTGGAAGCTGAGGTCTGGGATTATGGTTAGTGGGGCATAGAGGGAAGGGATGAACAAGAGACCCACAACCTTCACAGTGGGACAGATATATAGGAGCAGACATACATTGAAAGGTCTGTAGGGATACACATGTTAGCAGGTAATCAACAAAACCATCCTTAGAAAGGCAAAATCAGCCAATAATTGGTCAGCATTCAAGGTAAAAGGTCTGCTGAGACATAACAATAGTAAAATTATTATCGAACTCTCAAACTCAAAATAAGCAGCAAACTTGATTGGTTATATGTAGAGCAGAGTTAGACAATAATTTACTTGGTTTATCTTTTAATTTCATTTGCTTTGATTAGTTATTTGAGTATATCTTTTCTTTTATAGTTATGATTGATCTAGAACTTAATAATGTTATGGAGAATATCATGAACCTAAATGTTCAACAAAATTCAATGGAAGATTGTGATAGTTCAGTCAATCGAAATAGTTTTGTTGGCCCCTGAAAATTGAAGGGATAATTGTTAATCAAATTGTGTTGTAAGATTAACTTCAACTTGATACCTATCTATGTCTATGTAGGTTTCTTATTACCTCTATGTCTATGCAGGTTGCTTGGTGCCTAGCAATGGATCAATGACTCATTCATAAAATATTTTTTATACTTTATTAGATAATATTCTACTTAATTAATTATTATATTTTGATTGGTTTATTTGTTATTTTTGTTACCTCTACTATCTTCTAAATTACTGTTGTTACTACCTTTAGTTTTATCTATATATTGGTTTAGTTGCAATTTCTACAACATTCATATATGCTGGTTCACTAGTTTAGTTACTACTACTATTGTCTTTTATTGTAATGTATCTCTTGGGGTTTGTTTTCTGCTGAAATTGGCTTCAATATTTTACATTTTTTTTAGTTACAACTATTACAACCTTCATTTATTTCTAATTTGTGTTCTAAATTTTCTTACAATCAATTTAGTAAAATGTTCTGGATTATAGTTGTTGGTTGCTGGGTTGAAGTTGTATTTCTTGGTTTATTTGTAGGGTTGTGGTTATTAGTTCCATGCTAGGTTGTCATTATGGGTTGTCAAACTGTTGGTTTCTGCCTTGATGGGTTGTCATTATGGTTTTGAATATGTGGTTACTGCCTTAATGGTTGTTGTGTTGTAGTTGTAATTGAGGTTGCTAGTTATTGAGTCGTGATTGTTGGTTCTAGACCTGGGTTACATGTTTCTTAATGTTAGGTTGTTGTTGTAATTGAGGATTACTCCAGTTGGTTGTTGCCTTGCAGCTTGCTGGGTTATCCTTGTGATTCTAGACTTGGGTTTGTAGTTCTAATTAAGATTCCTGTTTGGTTTTGGGTTTCATTGGTTTGTTGTTTGGATGTTATTGAATTTAAAGTTGTGTTTGTTTAATAGTTAATTCTAGTTGAAAGCTATAAAATAATGATGAGAAATCTTCTAAAATGAGTGTGAATTCATTTGGGATAAATATCTTTGCAGCCTGGTGGTATGTGTTATCTTAGGCCGAGCAAATACTATCTAATTAACAAATACTAACTAGGCGTAATACAAACTGTCACCTTGGATGACAATAGTAATATTCATTATTCACTCACATTTCATTAATTGATGAATGATTTGGACGGTTAATCTAAGTTATTTACTTGTACTTTTTGCTATATCATGAATTTAGGATTTTATCTATTTAACTTTTTTTTATATAGTTTAATTTATTGGAAGAAAAATCATTCCTTAGGAATTCTTCAAATTTATATTTAATGGATTTTGATTTTTAATTTATAATATATAGAGTAAATTGTTGAATGATTTAGAATTGTAAACTATTTATTGGGTTATGTTTTCTTGGCAATTAGTATCAAATCATTCTATTCATTCTATTAACTATAACTGTTGGGTCATTGATTACTGGATGTTGCTGAATTTAAACTATGAAGAAGTTGCTGAATATTAATGCAAAATTACAAATCCTTCTTTAATTTGTTACTTGTTGGCTATTGATTGTCGATATTTGGTGAAATCTGCTTACTCTAATATGTTGGGCTACATTACCTAAATTTCCAATAGCAAAATGACTTTAATTTGATATTCTATTCTTGAAATGGCACTTATATTAACTAGTTTTATTGCCCACGTTAATAAAAATTTATTATGATTATTTTAGTTATATTTTTATTGTTTAAATGAAAAATTATTAATTATATCACAAATAATTATAATTATTAATATTTATTTACAAGTGCACAAAATACACATGAATAAAAATTAAAAAATTAAAAATCAAAATTAAAATTTAATAAATAATATTATTTTGTTTATTATTTTTAAATAAATATTATAAAATAATTAATTCACATTTAGAAGAAAAGTTCTTTGTTATTGAATTTAAAGAGGTTATGGAATAAACAATAATAAATTAAATGTCATGATTTTATTGGATAATTAAAATGAAAATTAAGACAATAAAAAAAAGAATATGAAGTGTAGGATATGCATTGGCTGGGGCCTAGGGGGGCACGTGCCCCCCCCCCCCTCCCTAAAAAAAAAAATAAAATTCTTCCCTTTGAAAACGAGGCAACTATTGGCTGAAGTAACTTTGTTTGCACTACTCCTCTCTCCTCTCTACTCTCTCTCTCTCTCCCCATTTTTTTTGTTACCCGCTCACAGCTTTTTCTAATTGCTACTACTAGTTATAGCTCTCTCTCTCTCTCTCTCTCTCTCTCTCTCTCATGAGGGTGAGATTATTTTAAACTTTTTTTATTTATTTTCCACCATCTTTCTTGTAAGATTAGCTATTTTTTTGTTGATTTTTATTAGACCATCTTAAACCTTTTTTTAATTATATTTCTCTTTTTATTTATATATTTTCCCATTTTAATCATTTATCTTAACATTACTTTTTTTAAAAATTAAAATTTTCATCATTTTTTTATTTATTTTCAAATCTCCAAATTCTATTTTATAAGAAATTTATATAATTAAAGCCAACAAATTATACTAGAGAAAGATTACAATATTTAAATTAAAATTAAGTAGCTTAAAATATGCTAATTATAATTTTTATATATTTTTATATTAATAAGATATAGCTTTTTTATATATTTATTGCTCGTTATAAAATATTTATTAATTATTTTTTTATTTAAATTAGATATGAGAACCTTAAGTTAAATATTTTAAAAAAAATTTAAAACCCTAATGTTAATTTCAAGCTCGAATGAAAAAGTTTGACGGTATTTTTCAAATTAGAAATTGGTGCCCCACAGAAAAATAATCCTGGCTCCGCTACTGCTCTTCTCTCTATTAAAATATGCTGTATATATTATTATTTTATTAGTCTATGTGTGATTGTGGATATTGCAATTAAATAACTTTGACATCAGAATTCCTATGTTACCTTGTTATTTTAGAAATGATGCTTATTTACTATATCTACAAGGACAAGCAAGAAAAGGACGGTTCTGTGCCTGAAATAGCACTTGTGGAGGACGTGAAAGTTGAAAAGGTGATTGAGCTTGTGTGAGGGTTAATAGTTTAGAGAGAGAATATATATATATATATATATATATATATATATATAGATATGTATAAGTCTAAACTACTAACCCTCACACAAGCTCAATCATTCCTTCAACTTTTACGGCCTCCACAAGTGCCATTTTAGGCATAGAACCGTCCTTTTCTTGCTTTTCTTGTAGATATAATAAATAAGCATCATTTTTACAATTACAAGATAACATAGGAATTCTGATGTCAAAAGTTATTTAATTGCAATTTCCACAATCATGCATAGACTAATCAAACAGTAATATATACATCATAATTTAATAGAGAGAAGAGAGAATTATTTCAATAGAATGTGAACAAATCAAGCATGCTAATATTTCAAAAATATACAAACCTGTCCAAGGAATGTATCAAGAAACGTTGTGGAGTTGTGAATATGGCAATTTTAAAAGATATTGTATTAGTGGTAGTCTGAGTGATAGACTAAAAAGGATGCCCATATGTGGGAATTTTTATTGGGTCTAGACTCCGGACGTAGCTCTACATCTAGAATCCACTAACATCGCGCCACGTGAATTACCATGACCCACCTTTCTATTTACCACGTTTTCCCTAATTACAGCGCGACCCGACGACCCGACCCGACCCATTCGTGAAAAAAAAAAATTTCAAAATAAAATTTTTCAAAATCACCCATGACGTTTCAGTTTTGCTCAATCGAAAAAGCATTAGTGTAGTTGCAGGCGCTCTTCATCTTCTTCATCTTCTAAACGAGGCCACTTCGTTTACTCCACTTTTTTCATTGCAGAAACAGAAGGCATGGCGAAGGTATGTTTTTTCATATTAGTATAACTTATATTCATTTGTATTTGTCTTATTTATGGTTGAGGGTTTGGGTTTTTTTGTGTATTCTATAGTGGTTTATGATTTGTATCTCTTCGTGTTGTTGGGTACTATTGAGTACCCCGTCTGGGTACCTCTCTATTCGTTGTGAAAACAGTAATGCATGGCTAATATGATGTTTTTGCTAACAGGGTAAGTTCTAAAATTCTTGTAAATGACACGTTTAGGTTAGGGTTTATTTGTATTTTCTTAGAGGATAGCGGTTTGCATATGTACCGCTGGGTACCTCGTCTAGGGTACTACTGGGTACCCCAACAGGGCTCTGGGTACCGCTCAGTACCGCTGGGTACCCTTGGTACCTCTGGGTACCCTTGGTACCTCTGGGTAACCCGACTGGGCTCTGGGTACCCTCGGTACCGCTCGGTACTTCTAGGTATTTTTTGCTAATCAACTACAGCTAACATTGTACGGATATTGTAAAAAAGGCTTCTAACTTTGTTGTTGCTATTGAAGTAGCGCATCTTGGACGGCGCCTTATAGTTAGTTGTATGTATATTTGTATATTTATATAAATGTTTAATATCAAACTCCCAAAAATATCATATCTTATGAGAGACTCTATATAGACTCCTAACTGTCACACAACTCTCAATCACCCCTTTAACTTTTACGTCTTGGTCTCAAGTGTTATTTCAGGCACATCGTCACAGTTTTCTTGTTTGGCATCATTCTAGATACAGTAGAGCACCATTTTTACAATACCGAATAACAATCCAAGAATATTTGACAACTACAAATAATAGAAAAAGTCATTAATATAATTTTTTTAAATTAGATGCTTTGTCAGCACAAGATAGTTCATTTAGTGCTTATAATAATAATTCATAAACTCTTTTATAACATTAATTATTAATTTAAATTTGGTCATATAATTATGACCTATGTTATCCACTCAGTTTCAAATGTAGATTTATTTGATAAATATAGCATTATTCTTTTATCAACATTTTCCAATATCTAAATGGCACTCCGCACAAGCAATCGAATTTAAGAGCTATTTTATTCATTATTGTTTGATAGCATTGCATTATGATACAATTATGGCATTTTTTAATATATATATATATATATATATACAGAGAGAGAGAGAGAGTCACCTTTGTGCAAATAATATAAATAGTATTAATAGAAACAAATTTTGCTTAAAATACTCCATAAATTATTAGCTAGGTTGAGCCAAATGGCCGCACTAATTGTCTTGAGGATAGATAAGTTGAATGGCATGAACTCCACTCTACTACGAATGACCGGTCTCTGTAGAAAAAATTAAGCAATGATAAAATTCAATATATCTTAATATATTGTAGAAAAATATTATTAACTAAAATTAAAGCTTCTTAATTATCATAACGCTCAGAGGAGCAGCAAAGAAGGCAACACAAATCCACCAGAGCATAATCAAACACTTTTGTCCATGAAAAAGGAGGAGTGATAGCTACAATCATCTCGAATATAGTGACGTTGAGGACGATGACTATCCCAGCAGTGATTTTCTATCATTAATTAAAATTTTTAATCCATCATCTAGAATGCTTATTAGATTAATTACGTAATTAATAATGTGTAATTGTGTAGCTTAGCTTGCAATGGAGCATAAATAAGATAGATAACTATATATGTACATGCTTTCGATGAGGAGGCCAAAGGAGTTAATGGTGATGTGCAGAAAGAAATTCATTGGTTTTAACCAGAGTGCAGTAGACCCATACCATGCAGATGAAGTGAGCTATTACATAGGACACACAATGTAATCCTTCTGTGGATTTGCTTTTGTAAATACGATAAAATGTAGGTTTGTATATAGATTAGCTATGTTAACACCAATTATCAAATCTGTTTATATAGGTAGTTGAGAATTGAGATGCTTACACTGGGGCAAGGAAAACCAAGAACGAAATGAGGTTGCCTGAAAAGTATGGCACATAACTTTACATAGCTAATCTGTATGCAGGCCTATATTTTATCGTATTTACAAAAGCAAATCCACAGAAGGATTTCATTCTGGTTAAGAATTGAGATGCTTACACACTGGGGCAAGGAAAACCAAGAACGAAATGAGATTGCCGGAACAATATCACTATTAAGAACATTGGATAAGCATTACTATTTACTATTATGTTATATATTAGAGGTTCTTGATCAAAAGTAGTTCAGTGACACATGCATACACGTAGTGATAAAAACAAAAAAAGCTTGCTCCAAATATATTATTAAATAATTATTTATAAATTATTTTACACTATATATAGTGTTAAATAATTTATAAATAATTATTTAATTCATATAAATTGCAGATAAAACTTTCTCATTTACTTAATAATTATATTTGATTTTTATCAATTAATTAATCACCGGCCTCCTATTTGTCTATTGACCATTAATATGATCAAGCGAGCAACATGAAGGCTTTTTGTTTATGAAAAAAAAAGGCTTCCTGTTTATGTATTTTGGGCATCATAGTATTATTCAAAAATTAAGACGGTGCATGCATGATTGTAGGAAATAAAATTTATGTTGTCTGTTACTATAATGATTTTAAATAGAACTTATCATTTTTTTTGAGTTAGAAGAAAACTCCTCCAAAGCATGCAACTGACGCATCAACCTATGACAGAAAGATATAAGAAAAAACTGGAAAGCCATGCAATAGAGAGAGAGAGAGAGAGAGAGAGAGAGAGAGGGGAGGGTGGAAGCAAGAAGATATCAAGAATTTGAAGGAATGTGAGAATTAAGGTAGGAGGTGGGCTTTATATAGAGGAAGTGAGCTACTTGAGCATGTTAGGAATTATTTTTAATTCAAATATTTAGTATAGAATTAAAACTAGCCAAAGAAAAAATCTAACAATTTAAGCCTTGTTTGCAAAAATGGCGCATGAATTAAAGTATTCTAAAATTGGTATAAGAAAATTTGGAAATGATTTAACTGTAGTTCATTCAAATATAATTTTCCCAATTTTAAATTGAACGAAGTATATTCATCGAACCGTGCAGATTATTGGGTTGTTAAAAAATCATACATGTGTGATTTTGGAAAATAAAAAAAAACTAATTTTAAAATAGCAATAAAAATATTAATTAATTTTTTATATATCACAAATTCAATAATTTTAAGATTTTCCCTCTAAAAAATTTTCTACTAATAAAAATGCAGCCTTCCATCGTACCGTTAGAAACAATCATGCGGCACTGTCTCTCTCCCTATCTCTCTGTCATATTTGTTTGATTTTTTGGGAGGAGCAAATTGATAAAATTTTTAATAAACCTATGTAAATTAAATAGTTTAATTATATTAACTTTATAATTTTGTATTATTTATAATTTTCTTTACTAATTATGAACCATTATGTCTAATTAATATAATAAAAATAATTTTAAATTAATAAACAATTAATTTAAAATTTGGTAGATTATGAGCTTATATTAATTTAAATTTAATTAATCTAAATATAGTTCAAAATTGAGATTTAATTTAATTAATTCAAATAAAATAACCTTAAGTATAAAAACAATTTATTAATTTGTGCCCCCATACAAAAAATTTTCTAGCTCCGCCCCTCAGGATATGAATAGAGGAATATAAATAGATATTTAATTAATATGAAGGAAGATTAAGAAGCATTAGTGAATTTAAAAAAAAATTATTCATTTATTTGCTTAAATGAAAAGTAATTACATATTAATTATTTTTAAAATTACTAATTAATTATAAAATATAATAAATCAAAGCTCATAATTCAATTTAAATAGTTAAAATGAAAGGGTAGGATTTGAGTTAAGAAATATAGCAGTGTAGACTATGAGAGCAGCTTTTGAGGAAGACTATATTAGAAAGCGGCTTGTGTTCCATACAGATGTTGCAGATAAGCTTACTTTTAGGCTGATTGGAGATATAGGGGATGCGTCCTGAGTTGTCTTTTTCTATTTTCACGGCTTGTTTTCTCACACTTTGCCTGCGAATGTGAAAGAAAATTTGTTTTTGATGAAATGCTTTGAATAGCTCTACTTCTCTTTCCATTGGCAAGGCAAATTAATAAGATTCTTCCAGTAATTTACTTGGTGATGAAAAATAAAATAAGAGTAATATTCTAAGAACCTTAAAATAAATTTTCTGATTCAAAACTTACCTGGAGAATTTTTCTTATGAGATGGCGGAAGAAAAGAATGAAGGGTAACAATTACAATGCAATTACAAGCAATAACAACTTTAAAATATTAAATTTGAAAGTGAAAGCATAGATTTGATATTTGAGATATGATTTGATCTTAAAATATCAAAAATAAATTTCAAAATCCTTACCATTGAAATTAGCTAACAAGACAAACCACAAAAACTATATAAGGGATAGTGGAAGGTGCATACACTATGTAAAGGATTTGAGGAAGCATAAACTAAAAACGAAGCACCTTAATTAAAGATGGTTTTACTTTTCTTCGTTAATCCCATCATTTTGAGATTTGTGAAAGCAGAGACCAAGAAGAGAGAGAGAGAGAGAGAAAGAGAGAGAGGATGTAAATTCCAATTATATAAATTTTCTGATGATTTACAAACATATAAATTTATTTATGTTATAGTTGTGTTTGAAATACAGATTTTTTTGGTTTGTTGGTTGAGAGAGGGGAATACAAAGAGATGCGAATGGTAATACCAAGGTTATGGGTTGGGAGCAGGAATACGAAGAGCTGATAGCTGCATGAATAAAAAACACGTGAAGAGGAGGAGTTTATGGATGTGAGTGGGATCCCAGGAGGTGTTAATATATAATTACTTCATTAATATAAGAATAAAGTTATAATTATAAATAAATTATAATAATAATAATTGAAATGAAAGGTTGAGATTTGATTTGAATAATTTAAATTAATTAAAATGGATGGCTAGGATTTGATGTGGAAGGAAACTCAAAGCCCCTTTTATAATAGTAGTATAGATATGGATGTAGTGTAGACATATATACACTTAATTATTTGTAAAAGGAGCTTTAAGTAGTATTATATCCCACGTCACAAATTTAGGTTAATCTATAAATAGTAATAAATAAGCCAATTCAAAATTTTCATTTAACATCTATAGGTACAAATAAATTTATACAAGAAAAAGTTCACAATAACTAATGCAATTACCGTTTACAGCAGATTGTTAAATAGAATGATAATTATTAGTTTTAAAGGAAAATTGGGAGCTAATCACATATCTCCAACATCAATATCAATATAAAGGCATATATGGGAATTCAAGTAAATCGGAGTACTATATTAACAAGAATTCTAGTATAAATGGCAATTATTACGCAAATAGCAAAAAAGGAAATAAAGACATTTAAGGACAAACATAATCTTCTTGTTTTTTTTTCCCCTGCTTCATTTGATGCATCTCTTTTATCCTTGCTTGCATCTATTGTTTGGCCCTCTTCCTGCTCCAGTTTCTCAGAAGCTATATCTTTCTCATTTAAGTTGACACCTTTCTCCGTTTCCCTACTCAAAAAAACCCAATGAATCAGCCCAATTTGCAACATCAAAGACTCCACAAAACCTCAAAACAATGAAGTCCAAGTATAACTGGGAAAGCTATTTCCAATGATGATGTTTGCAAAGAGGGAGTTAATGCCCCCAACATTTATGTTTCTATTGATTCTATGTTTCATAATATTGATGAACCTCTCCCTCCTTCTTCTCCTACTCTCCCTAATAATGTTGTGTCAAACACCAAGGAAGTTTTGGACTCTTTAATGGTTCATAGTGAGGATTGTGAAGAAGGGGAATTTATTCCTAAAGACAGACAGGAATCTAATATGGCGGATCCTATAGATATTGAGGATAAAGGGGTTTCTATATCTCCTAATCTTGCTAATAATACTTCTATAATGGTTGAAGAGGATGTTTTCACCAAGGTTGGGGAAAAGAAAGGAAAAAATTTAAAAGTTGCTTTAGCCTCTGCTCCCCGTTCCACCCGAGCTCAAACTTCCTCAAAAGATTGTAATGGTTAAGGCTCTTATTTCGAATGTGAGGGGTATTGGGGGAGGTGATTCTAGAAATAGAGTGAGAAACTTGTGTAGAGTTCATAATATCCAGTTATTGGTTTTACTTGAACCTTTTATTTCTTGTGACAAGCTTGATTTTACTACTTCTCGTTTGAGTTTTTCTATGAAATATGCAAACTGTTCTAATAAGATTTGGATCATGTGGAATAGTAATATTAATGTGAATATTCTTGATGATTTCTCTCAAGTTGTTAATGTGCAAATTTCTCTATTTAATTTTAATTGCAAAGCTTCATTTGTGTATGCCGCATGTTTTAGGTTGGGTCATTTTTCTCTTTGGGAGAAATTAAATGATTTTGCTTTAAATTTGAATGAGCCTAGTTGTGTGGGTGGGGACTTTAATATTATTTCCAATGCTAATGAGAGAGTGGGTGGAAACCCTCCTAACATTTATGATATGGAGGATTTCAACTCCATGATTAACAATTGCAACTTACATGATATTGGCTTCTTTGGAGGGGCTTTTACTTGGAGTAGAGGGACTTTATATCAAAGAATTGATAGAATCTTATTCAATAATGATTGGATGGACAATTTTCATATGACCCATGTGGAACATTTGAGTAGAACTATTTCTGATCATGCTCCCTTACTTTTAACTATCAATGCTAATAAATTTCCTGTCCCTTATGCTTTCAAATTTCAAAATATGTGGTTATGCCATCACGATTTTATGAATGTGATTCATAATAATTGGAATGCCCCTATATCTCCTAATAATAACATTATGGGTATGGCTAGATTATGGGCAAAGTTAAGTAGGTTGAAGCAGGTTTTAAGATGGTGGAATAAAAATATTTTCAAAAATATTTTCACTAATATTAAGGAAGCTGAAAATGAGGTGATTAAATTGGATAAGCTGTATTTGGAGAATACTAATTCTGATAATCTTTCTTCTCTTGATAAGGCTAAAATTAATCTTTTTTAGTTGCAAAACCAGGAGGAAATTTATTGGAGACAGAAAGCTACCACTAAAATTATTGTGGAGAGGGATAGAAATACCAAATATTTTCATGCTTTGGTTAACAAGAAAAGATTGAGGAACCATATTTCCAAAATTGTTGATTCTGATGGGTGTATTATTGATAATGAGGACTTAATCTTCAACTCTGGGATTGAACACTTTAAAAACATTTTTAACAACAATATTAACACTATCCCCATTAATAATCCTTATGTTATCCCTCATATTATTAGTGAGACTGATATTGATATGCTCATTTTGTCTCCTTCTGAGAATGAAGTTTGGAATGCTATAAATGATATGAATAGTGACTCTGTGGCTGGGCCTAATGGTTTCACTACCAAATTTTTCTTGAAAACTTGGAACATTATAAAGTCGGATGTGTTGGAGGCTGTCAAAGACTTCTTTGTTGGTAATCCTTATCCTAAATTCTTTTCTTCTACTAATATTGTTTTAATTTCTAAGAAAGAAGTGGCTAATAATTGGAATGATTTTAGACCTATTAGTTTGTGTACTTTCTTTAATAAGCTAAATTCCAAAATTATTTCTATGAGATTGGTTACTATTTTTCCTAAAATAATTTCTCTCAATCAAACTGGTTTTGTAAAAGGTAGAAGTATTTTTGATAATGTTCTGCTTGCTCAAGAAATTACCCATGATATTAATGCTAGAGTTAAAGGTGAAAATATTATTTTAAAACTTGATATCACTAAAGCTTATGATAACTTGAATTGGAAGTTTTTATACAATATGTTGACTTTATTTGGTTTTAGTGATTCCTTTATCATGCTTATTAAAAATAGTATTGAAAATTGCTATTTTTCTGTGATTATTAATGGGAGGAATCATGGTTTCTTTAAATCCTCTCAAGATTTGAGGCAAGGTGACCCTTTATCTCCTGCTCTCTTTATTATTGCTGTGGATTTTCTTTCTAGGGGTTTGGAGCTTTTATACAAGAGGCACCCTAAACTTCTTTTTCGTACTATGGGTGGCATTCCTATTACTCATTTTAGCTTTGCTGACGATTTTATTATTTTCTCTAATGCCTCTATTGGTAATATTAAGATTTTAGTCAAGTATCTTTCCCTTTTCCAAAATATGAGTGGTTTGGCTATTAATATGGAAAAAAGTAGTTTTATTGTTGCTAATTCTGTTCATCGTGGTAGAATTAATGCCATCAAAAGATGTTGTGGTTTTAATTCCACTTCTTTGCCTATCAAGTACTTGGGGACTCCGATTTTTAAAGGTAGGAAAAGACATCATCTCTTTGAAGATATTTTCACTGATTTTCGAAGGAAACTTTCTGATTGGTCTTCTAATTTTCTCTCTTTTGGTGGTAGACTTGTTCTTATTAAAAGTGTCTTAAACTCTATTCCTATCTTTATTTTTCATACTTTGCAACCTACTACTGCTTTTTGTATCAGATTGGAGAGAATGATTAATAAGTTCTTTTGGGGCTCCACGAATAATAATTCTTGCATTCATTGGGCTTCTTGGAATAATATTTGTGGGGTGGTTGATGAAGGGGGTTTAGGCTGTAAGAGTTTTTCTAATACTATTCAAGCTTTTTCTCATAAATTATGGCTTTCTTTTAGATCGATGTCCAGTTTGTGGGCTCAGTTTATGAATGTGAAGTACTGCAAAGATTGTCACCCCACGGTTGGTATCTATAAAACTTCTGACTCTTTGGTTTGGAAAAGGCTTTGTAAAATCAAATGGGAAGCTGAACGTTTTATTCAATAGAGTTTGGGTAAGGGTGACGTTTCCTTCTGGCAAGATAACTGGTTAGGAAATGGTTCTATTGACACGTTGCTGTTAACTCATACTTTGGAGATTGTTAAAGTTAAGAGTTTTTTTCACAATGGTAATTGGAAGGTGGATAAACTTTTGGAGGTTCTTCCTTTAGTTTTAGTTCAGAGTATTTTAAACATTCCTTTACAGTTATAGAGCAGTGATAGAATTTTGTTCAGTATTTCCTCTTCTGGTAATTTTAGTATCTTAAAGGTTTGGGATACTTTTAGAGCTAATTTTGAAAAATCCAATATCTTCTCGGCTATCTGGCATAACACTATTCCTTTATCTTATTCTATTCTTACTTGGAGATGTATTAAATGTTTTCTTCCTGTTGATACCTTACTTTGGAGAAAAGGCTTTTGTTTCCCTTCTAAATGCTAATGCTGTTTTGATATTGAAAACATCAATCATGTCTTTATTAATGGGGTCATTGCTTAGAAAGTTTGGAATTACTTTTTTGACCTGGCTAACAAAACCTACCTTCACAGGTATAATGATATTTTAGCTATTCTTCAATGTTGGGTGACTAAGACTAAAGGCCATATCTACAATTGCCTGCCAGTTATTATTTTGTGGTTTCTTTGGAGGGCTAGAACTGAAGCCAAACATAACAATATTAAAATGAATGCGAATCATATTATTGTGAATGTTAGACACAAAATTTTACACCTTTTTTCTGCAAAGTTAATTTCTGGCAAAAACTTTAAGAATTGTGTTGACTTAGCTTTGAAGTTTGGTATAGCCTTTAACAATGAACCATTGCTTAAAATTGAATGTGTTGTGAGGTGGCTCAAACCTGTGGATCCTTTTGTTAAACTCAACTTTGATGGTTCGGTTGGCCCCTCCTTGGCTGGTGTGGGTGGGATTATTCGTAATCAAGTTGGTGGGGTTATTGTTGCTTATGCTGGCCCTATTAATTTGTGTAATGCTATTGCTGCTGAACTCTTGGGTTTGGCTAGTGGTCTTGAGTTTTGTCATAAAATGGGGATTACTCATGTCTCTATTGAGGTAGATGCCTTGATGCTGTTTCAGATTATCCAAAAGGATTCTATGGGCCACCCTCATAATTATTACATTATTAAAAATATCAAACATTCTCTTGCCACTCTAAATTATACTATTGCCCATGTGTATCGTGAAGGAAATGCTTGTGCTGACTGGTTGGCAAAACTGGGTTGCCATCTTGAGGAGATGTAGGAATTTACTAATGCCAATCTTCCTTTTCTGTTAAGAGGTTTGGTAAATTTGGATAAAACTGGGTTACCTTATATTCGTTTATGTTGATTTTGCCCTGGTTTTTCCATTTGGCTGAGGGTTTCCTCGGTTTGTTCTCTTTATTTCCTGTTTGTTTTGTGTTTTTCTAGGTTACTCCCCTATTTTTGGGGATGTCTTGGCTGGGTAAGTTAGTTTTTGTTTTTCAGACTCAGTTTTTGTCTAATTTATTAGTGCTGGAAGCCCACCTTGCCCTTGGGAATTTCTCTATTGGGTTAACTGGTGCGTGTGGGGCTATCTATGTATCCTGTCCCTTGTTTCTTTTCGGTGCTGGGAGCGTTTCTTGCCTCTGTATTCCTCTTTACTGGGCTTTTTCCAGCTTGTGGGGCAGTCGTTTAACTTACTGTATTTGGTGCTAGTTGTTCGGAGCTTATTATGTTATTATTAAGGTCTTTTTCAACTATTTTCCTCTTGTTGTCTCCTCTGATCCTTTGGGAAAGGTCACGAATTCCTGCAAGGTTGGTTGGCTTGCCTTGCTCGATTTCCATTTTCTGGATATGTTTGACGGTTTGGTGTTTCTGATTACTATTTTGGTTTGGTGGAGTTCTACTGAGATGAGGCTTAATGAGTATCGATTTTTGCTTAGACTATTTTACATGGTGTTACTTTGGGTTGTCAGCATCTGTTATACATCTGGTTTATTAATCTTGTGCTTATGGATGGGTGATCATAACTAGCAGGCTTGGAAAACTGTATCCTTTTGGGTTTTTAAGTTGCTTGTTGCCATTGCTGCTCTTTTTCTGTGTATCATATTTTGTGTTGGTAGCCCTATTTTTTTTGCAGGTTGCTGTGGACTATTTTTTGGAGTACAAGCTGGTGTTTTTTGGTAGGAACTTGGGGATGATTTTTTGGTTTATTTTTCTCCCCTTTTTTTAGGTTCTGTCCTCTGGCAGACCTAGAATGTTTCTAGGGTATTTTGTATATATAGTTTTGGGGAACCATCGGCTCTTAGGTTTTCTTTTGAATTTTATTGTAGCTCTTTCGAGCATTAGCAAGCTGAAGGTTCCCTTTAAGGACCTTGTAACCCCCTTTTTTATTTAACACATAGGCCCGACAGAGGGTTTCCCCTAAAAAAAAATAATAATAAAAAAGTATAAGAAAGAAAAAAAGATCTTAACTGTGCAATAAAGTCATCAGTCGCAGTACCCCAGTTGCCACGTCTAGAACCATCTCTTTTCATATCAAAACCACGCCCAGCTCCACTTCTACACTCATAAACTCTTCTTGGAGGACGACCAGGATCAAAAGGCCTCCCGAGGTGGGTCACAGCTTCCTCGATCTCTTTTCAAGTCTTGCCAGCATCGCCATCTTCAGTAGGAACACCGCCAGAATATCCATTGGTATTCTGGCCCGCCAAATACCTATTTTGTATGAAGCTAGCAACTTGAACACTTCCCCCTTGGCAGTACCACCGTGCACCGGTGCTGTATTGCTACTCCTCGATTCTCTAACTACAAGATGAAAACAACACAAAACCAGCATTTAAAGAAAGCTTCTTCAAGGTTATTTTGGTGAGAAGGGGCTTTGAAGGAAGCTTTGCTGAAGGGGTGGCAGATGCCGAAACCAAGAGGGCGGCCTTATTGATAGAAAGCTTCTGCTAGTGCGAAGTGATCAGTTGAGATGCGTTGTCGTTGTCGTCATCCCCAAGGAGATCGAAAGGGTTCGCCATCGCCATGTAGACGGGATGTGATGGAGCTGTGAGAGGTTTTATTTGATTTTATTCATATAAGCAGCACAAGTAGAATCGTCATCTTGTGGGGAAAATTGACTGATATAGAGAAAAAAACAATAGTTTTTGAAGTTGCGGCGTTGAGAAGAATTAATAGAGCCCAAAAAGTTTATAGCTGGTGTGAATAAGAATACAAAGAGCTGCTAATGAGAATACGTAAGGTTATGAGTTGCGAGTGAGAATACAAAGAGCTGCGAGTTGCATGATTAAAAAGCATATGGCTGTGAGTGGAATTCGAAAAACTGTTAATAAATAGTTACTTCATTAATACATTAATTATGTATAAAGTTATAATTATTAATTAGTTATAATTATAATAATTAAAATGAAAGGTTGAGATTTGATTTGAATAATTAAAATTAATTAAAATGGATGTTCAAAATTTTTTGTGGAAGAAAATTCAAGCGGCTTTTATAGTAGTAGTATAGAAGTATATCCTTATTAAATTTTATTTTTTAAATACTAAACAACTTATTTTGAAATTCTAAAGAATTTTTTTTAAATACTAAAAAGTTTATTTCGGGTTTGTTGCATCCTAGAGTATTCGCGGCGGTAGAGAAATATGAAGCTTAACATTTTAGCATTGTACGAAGATCCAGCACACAATCAGATGAAAGAGAGAGGGTGTAGTACTCATAAGAGACACCAGAGTTTTTACGTGAAAACCCCTGAAAGGGGGAAAAATTGCGGGGCCTGCCCTGTTTAAATGATTCCACTAGTATTTACAGTTGATTACAAATGAGGCCCTCCTTTTTGGGGAAGGACGGAGGTCTGAAGGACCATAGTCGGCTGGCGTTGGAGGTCGGAAAGACCATAGTCTGACCAGGTAGATGTCTGGGCGTCAGGTTGTGGTCCGATAGAGAGCAGGACCTCAGGTGGTGGTCCGGCAAAGAGTAGGGCCTCAAGTGGTGGTCCGGCGAAGTGCAGGGCCTCAGGTGGTGGTCCGGCGAAGAGCAGGGCCTCAGGTGGTGGTCTGGCGAAGAGCAGGGCCTCAGGTGGTGGTCCGGCGAAGAGTAGGGCCTCAGATCATGGTCCAGGGAAGAGCAGGGCCTCAGGTGGTGGTCCGGTAGAGTGCAGTACCTCAGGTGGTGGTCTGGCGAAGTGCAGGGCCTCAGGTGGTGGTACAGCAGAGTGCAGGGCCTCAGGTGGTGGTCCGGTGATGTGCAGGGCCTCAGGTGATAGTCCGGCGATGTGCAGGGCCTCCGGTGGTGGTCCAGCAAAGTGCAGGGCCTCAGGTGGTGGTCCGGCAAAGTGTAGGGCCTCGGGTAGTCCGATGAAGAGCAGGGCCTCAGGTGGTGGTCCGACGAAGAGCAGGGCCTCAAGTGGTGGTCCGGCAGAGTGCAGGGCCTCAGGTGGTGGTCCGGTGAAGTGCAGGGCCACAGATGGTCGTCCGACAGAGTGTAGGGCCTCATGTGGTGGTCCGACAGAGTGCAGGGCATCAAGTGGTGGTCCGGCGAAGTGTAGGGCCTCAGGTGGTGGTCTAACAGAGTGTGGGGCATCAGGTGGTTGTCCGGCAGAGTTTAGGGCCTCGGGGTGGTGGTCCGACGAAGAGAAGGGCCTCAGGTGGTGGTCCGGCGAAGAGAAGGGCCTCAGGTGGAGGTCTGGCAGAGTGCAGGGCCTCAGGTGGTGGTCCGGAAGAGTACAAAGCTTCAGGTGGTGGTCTGGCAATGTGCAGGGCCTCAAGTGGTGGTCCGACGAAGAGCAGGGCCTCACGTGGTGCTCCAGCAAAGAGTAGGGCCTCTAGTGGTGGTCCGGCAAAGAGCAGAGCCTCAGGTGGTGGTCCGACAGAGTGCAGCGCCTCAGGTGATGGTCCGGCGAAGTGCAGGGCCTCAGGTGGTGGTCCGACAGAGCAACGGCGTCAGGCGGTGGTCTGGAGGTAGTCGAGGAGGAGCAAGGAGGCAAGAGCTCTCTCTTTTCTTCTTAGGATTAGTTGTCCCTTTCAAGAGGAAAGGGGGCTCTATTTATAGATTTGTGGGAGTGGCATGGCATGTAAATAGGAGGAAGATCAAGGGTAGATAGGGAGTGGTTTGAATGGACGGCCGATGTTGAATCCCTTGATCGTGGACCGTTTGCTGGATATTTGGAGGTTTTAGAGATATTGGATTTTGGCGATCTTGGGCTCATCGGATTCATCTCATCGAGCTGCTCGATTCAACTATAAGCACGTCATATTTGGAGACCATTTGGTAATCCAAATTATGGTTTGAACCTTCCAATAGCGCTTCAGACCCTTGATTTGGACCCATTTGGGGTCAGATTGGGTTGAATTTGGTATTGTTGGGTTTGTATTTTCGAGACGTTCAGTTCGATTATAAGTTTGTAGAAATTGGAGTTCGGATGATCCCAATTTTGATTTTAGAAGTTTCCAACTTGATTTTGCCTCGAGATTCGTGCCCGATCAAGATAATTTTTTGAGGACGTATCAGCTCCCCCCTATTTTTGGACATCGAAGCTCCAGAAGTCTGAAAATATGCGTCACGGCTGTTAGGAAATTTTTTGTACAATTTGAAATTTGCGAATAGTTCAAATTTGCTTGTAGAGGTCCCAAACGGCTTCAAAAGTGCCAAAATTGAGTCCGGAACGTCAAAAAAATAGTCTTGGGGACCTCAAAAATGTCTGATTTGACATTTTCAGGCCCAAAATTAGGTCTGAAATGGGTCAGGATGGAGAAGTCGCTGCCGCCACCGGCGGCCATTCGCTGCCATCGCACCGCCGCGCGCTGCCATTGCGCCACCGCGCGCTACCATTGCGCCACCGCGCGCTACCATTGTGCCACCGCGCCGCCGTGGGCTTGAGCCGCCGCTCTGCACCAGTGCCGCTGCCCGGTTGCCCGGTTGCCCTCGCGTAAGCTGGCGCCTGCCCACTCTTCCCGGCCTCCCGCGCGTCACGACGCCTGCCCCCGCACCGCTGCCTGGCCTACCCGCGCAATTGCCCTTCCTGCCCGCGCGTCTGCCTAGCCTACCCGCACGGTTCTGCATGCATGGCTGATGCGGCTGAGCCGCTCGCAGCCGCGGCTCCGAGCTGGCGCCAACCGCTAGCGGTTAGCTTGACCCGGGTGTTGGCTCCGGTGGTTGGCTAACCGCTGGCTAATCGCCAGTAGTTAATTTTTTTTTTCAATAACTACCCATCTCCCCCATTACTATAAATACCCCACTAGGGGGTAAGAGTTCCTTGCACCTCCTCCTCCTTCTCCTCCTTTTCCTTGCTTCTCCTTCTCCCACTCTTCTTTCATTTGAGGCCTTCCCCTGGCCCTGCACAGGCGGTATCCCCTGTCCAGGCAAGGGCCCCTCACTGCAAGAAGGAGGTTCCCCCCTTCCGTCATGCTTCTCCTCTGCCTTTTATTCTTTCATTTGAGACCTTCCCCTGGCCCTGCACAGGCGGTATCCTCTGTCCAGGCCAGGGCCTCTCACTACAAGAAAGAGATTTCTCCCTCTTTCCTCTCTCCCTCACGCTGAGGCATTCCCCTAGCCCTGCTCAGGTGGTATCCCCTGTCCAGGTCTAGGGCCCCTCACTGAGCAGGAGACTTCCCCTTCTTCTTCTAGAAATCTTGCGGAGGTCCGATGTTAGTCGGTGGAAGTCTGGAAACGGACGGAAGTTCTATGTTGGGAAGAAGCCTGGTGACGGGTAGAAGTCCGACGACAGGTTAAAACTTAGCGTCGGGTAGGACTCCGATGAGGGTCTGACGAAGGGCAGAAGTCCAGCGTCGGGGAGAAGTTCAGCGTCGGGTAGGACTCCGACGAAGGGCAGAAGTCCGGCGTCGGGTAGAAGTTCAGCGTCAGGTAGGACTCCGATGAGGGTCCGACGAAGGGCAGAAGTCCGGCATCGGGTAGAAGTTCAACGTCGGGTAGGACTCCGATGGGGGTCCGACGAAGGGCAGATGTCCGGCGTCGGGTAGAAGTTCAGCGATGGGTAGGACTCCGACCAGGGTCCATCGACGGGCAGGAGCTCGGCGTCAGGTAGAAGTACGGTGTCGGGCAGAGGTCTGACAAAATTCCTTGGCAGAAGTTCAATGAAAGTCCCGCGAAGGACAGAGACCCAGTAATGTAAGGATGCTCGTCGTCGGGCAGAAGTCCGACGACAGTCCCTTGACAGGTAGAAGTACAACGTCGGGTAGAGATCCGACGCAAGTCCCGCAACGGGCAAAAGTCCCATAATAGGAGGAAGCTCAGTGTCGGGCAGAAGTCCGATGAAAGTCCCGTGATGGGCATAGGTACAACGTCGGGTAGAAATCTAGCGAGAGTCTGCCAACTAGTAAAACCCCGATGAATGGTAGAAGTTCATTGTCGAGGACTTCTTGATGGCATGAGCCTATCCGAGGTTATGTGTCAGAGTTCTGCTCAATGACGTTAACCTGTGAGGAAGAGGTCGAGAGAATCCACCAAGGATGTAAGACCTATCCGAGGTTGTATGTCAGAGCCTTACTCGATGATGTCAACCTGTGTGGAAGAGGTCGAGAGAATCCACCAAGGATGTAAGACTTATCCAAGGTTGTATGTTAGAGCCTTTGCTCGATAATGTTAACCTGTGTGGAAGAGGTCGAGGGAATCTACCAAGGATGTAAGCCACCAAACTGCTTAGGTAGGGAAGTATCCTTCCAAGCAATGATATGAAGTTTCTTCTCACTAACCCGGTTGTGAAAAAGAAATCTAGAACAAAGATTGGAAATAATTTTTCGGTATGCCATGGGTATGATGGAGCCCCTAATCCAATATGCAATTATGTTGGAAATGGTGAATTTGATGAATTGGACCCTACCTACAAAAGAGAGAAATTTGACTTTCCAACCATCAAGTAGAGTCAAGATTTTGCTCAGTAGTGGTTGGAAGTGAGTATAATTCAGTTTAGAAGGGGAAATGGGAAGCCCCGGGTATTTGAGGTAGGATTCCACATTGGAAATCCCAAGGATGCTACACAAAGCTTCATGGGCTGTGGCATTTCTAGAGAAATGAATTGTGCTCTTGTTGGGATTAATGATTAGCCCAGAAGCCCTAGTAAACATGGATAAAGCCCTCTTTAAACCGATAGCAATAGAAGGAGAGGCTTCACCAAACACTAGTAGGTCATCCGCATAAAACAGGTGATTCAAATTGACTCCAGCATGGTTAATGCAAGGGAGGGTTGAATTTTGCAAAAGACAACATGAGAGACCATCCATCACTATGCAAAAAAGAAGGGGGGGGGGGGATTGGGGGCAGCCTTGACAGAGTCCGGAAGAGGAGCTGAAGAAGCCCTCAAGAGCACGATTTAAGCAAATGGAAAAGTACACATTAGAAATATAGCCCTTAACCAAATTAATAAATTTCTCAGGGAAACCTTTTTGTCGCATCCTACCCAGCAGGAAATCATGGGACACCGAGTCGAAGGCTTTCATAATATCCAGTTTAGCACATAAAAAATTGTGAGATGAAGAGAATACTCTCAACACCTTAGAAGCCAGTAAGATATTATCGGTAGAACATATGCACTTAACAAAGCTAGCTTGACTATCATGGGTGATGTAATGCAAAACCAGTTCAAGCTTGTTGGTAAGAACCTTCGCCACAATTTTATAGAACACATTGCAGAGGGAGATAGGTCTGAAATCAGAAATGTTCTTAGCACGGGATCCCTTAGGGATTAAACTGATGGTAGAGGCTTTTACACCTTTAGGTAAGTATCCCGTATAATAAAAACTCTTGACAGTATTGCAAACCTGTAAACCAATGATGTGCCAAGTGAGCTTATAAAAGGCAAAAGTAATACCATCTGGGCCAGGGGCAGAGTTACTTTGGCCATCAAATACCACATCCTTGATTTCTTCATTACAAAAGGGAGCCAAAAGGGAAGGAATTAAAATTTGGGGCACGGTGTTGCCTGAGGGGGTATAGTAATCCGTGGCATTATGAGGCTTAGGAGAGGTTTAAAGACCCTCAAAATGGTAGATAATACTGGCAGCAATGCCATTGTGAGATGTGAAATGACCCAAGGGGGTGGAGAGTTCCCTTAGGTTGTTATGGTTGTTTCTCGAGCGGATTTTGGCATATAGGAAACTCAAGTCATCTTCCCTTTGGATAGCCAATGTGCTTTTGCTCTTTGAGTGATCCAAGATGCCCAGGAGGCTTGCATAACTTCTAATTGATCCTTGATAAGCTTTAGGTTTTGATTTAAAAGAGGGTCCAAAAAGGAATTTTTAAGGTCAGAGAGGCAGATATATGCGTATTCTTTAATTTCAAGATAAAATTAGCCAGATAATTAGAAGAAGCCCAGGCATTGCCTTTTAACTTCCTTTTAAGCCTTTGGAGGTTGCTATATAAGGAGGTCATCGGGATACAAGAAGCAGGCTACAAAAAGGCAGTCAGCATGTCCTCCCAAAACCTATTCATGTGAACCCAGTAATTCTTGAAAAGGAAGCACCGGGGAATGTTGCTGGAGGAGGAGGCATGGAAAACCAACGGTGAGTGGTCAGATCTTACATTGGGAACAACTTTATAAAAAGCTTTAGGAAAGGCATCAAGTAAAGCTGCATTAACAAGGACCTTGTCAAGCTTAATATAGATAGGTTGGTCAACCCGCTGATTGAACCAAGTGTAGAAGAGACCCACAAAGGCAAGATCTTGAACACCGCAATAACAAATTTAGATATTAAGCTCTCACAATCTACCAACCGACAAGGAAGAGCCACCAGCTTTCTCAGAGTCAAACATGCAGCATTTAAAGTCTCCCAAAATAATCTAGGGATGAGATGCATCAGGAACCAAGTTCCTAAGCTGATCCCAAAGCGATTCGCTATCAGCAGCAGAGTTGGCTGCATAGATGTCCGACAAGAAAATAGGGGGAAAGGATTCGGAGGAAAGGGAACCATGAATCATTTAAGTAGAGAGGAAGGTGGGAGAGAAGGAGAAATGGGAAGAATCCCATTTAATCAAAATTCTACCAGGTGTAGAAAGGTTAAAGTTATTGCAGTTGTTCTCATTATTGAAAATGAGATGCGAATTAATGAACCAAGGGTCTTCCAGAGCAGACACTTGTATTTTGGCTTCCAAATTACATAAAATTTCAATTTATGAGAATTAACTAGATCCTTGCATGCACAGACTTTGTCGGGGTTGTTAAATCCCCTCACATTCCAACAAAAAATTCGAGAGAAAGACATGGGTTAGGATTTAGAGGATTTTGCCTTTTTGGTAGATTTACCTCGAGTGGATTTTGAGGCATGTCGGGCTGTTGGTGAAGTTTGAGTTTTTTGGTTGTTGTGGACCTACATAGCAGAGTCAGAAGAAGGCGTCTCTGGTAGAGTAGCATTGGAATCTAGAAGGTGAGGAGGAATTTCATCAGCAGCGGGGGATGCAACTTGATTAGTAGTTATAAGAGGGGTTGTAGTAGGAATGGGAGAGGGAATGATATGTGTGAGTGGTTGAGAAGGTTGGTCTGAGGAAGAGGATTCCTCAATGGAATAATTGAGTTTAGGAATTGCTGGTTCTTTTTCAGGAAGGGAAGAAGAGACGTTGTCTGCTGCATTGGGAGAAGCAGAAGTTAAAGGAAGAGCCGACGGGATGGGAGGGGTTGGTTGAGGTTGGGTCATGGGAGTGGGATTGGAGGGGGAATTGATAGGAGATTTTAACGGGATGCGAGAATTAGAAGAGGCGACAATCACATAGTGATGGGGGTGTCTGCTGGAGCTCCGACCCCTATTTTTAGGAGGTGGAAGCTGAGGTTTGGGATTAGGGTTAGTGGGGCATAGAGGGAAGGGATGAACAAGAGACCCACAGCCTTCACAGCGGGACAGATATACAGGAGCAGACATACATTGAAAGGTCTGTAGGGATACACATGTTAGCAGTTAATCAACAAAACCATCCTTAGAAAGGCAAAATCAGCCAATAATTAGTCAGCATTCAAGGTAAAAGGTCTAGTGAGACATAATAATAGTCAAATTATTATCGAACTCTCAAACTCAAAATAAGCAGCAAACTTGATTGGTTATATGTAGAACAGAGTTAGACAATAATTTACTTAGTTTATCTTTTAATTTCATTTGCTTTGATTAGTTATCTGAGTATATATTTTCTTTTATAGTTATGATTGATCTAGAACTTAATAATGTTATGGAGAATATCATGAACCTAAATGTTCAACAAAATTCAATGGAAGATTGTGATAGTTCAGTCAACCGAAATAGTTTTGTTGGCCCCTGAAAATTGAAGGGATAATTGTTAATCAAATTGTGTTGTAACATTAACTTCAACTTGATACCTATCTATGTCTATGTAGGTTTCTTGTTACCTCTATGTCTATGCAGGTTGCTTGGTGCCTAGCAATGGATCAATGACTCATTCATAAAATATTTTTTATACTTTATTAGATAATATTCTACTTCTTAATTTATTATTATATTTTGATTGGTTTATTTGTTATTTTTGTTACCTCTACTATCTTCTAAATTACTGTTGTTACTACCTTTAGTTTTATCTATATATTGGTTTAGTTGCTATTGCTACAACATTCATATATGCTGGTTCACTAGTTTAGTTAATACTGATATTGTCTTTTATTGTAATGTATCTCTTGGTTTATTTTCTGCTGAAATTGGCTTCAATATTTTACATTTTTTTTAGTTACAGCTGTTACAACCTTCATTTATTTCTAATTTGTGTGCTAAATTTTCTTACAATCAATTTAGTAAAATGTTCTGGATTATAGTTGTTGGTTGCTGGGTTGAAGTTGTATTTCTTGGTTTATTTGTAGGGTTGTGGTTATTAGTTCCTTGCTAGGTTGTCATTATGGGTTATCAAACTATTGGTTTCTGCCTTGATGGGTTGTCATTATGGTTTTGAATATGTGGTTACTGCCTTAATGGTTGTTGTGTTGTAGTTGTAATTGAGGTTGCTAGTTATTGGGTCATGATTGTTGGTTCTAGACCTGGGTTACATGTTTCTTAATGTTAGGTTGTTGTTGTAATTGAGGATTGCTCCAGTTGGTTGCTGCCTTGCAGCTTGCTGGGTTATCCTTGTGATTCTAGACTTGGGTTTGTAGTTCTAATTAAGATTCCTGTTTGGTTTTGGGTTTCATTGGTTTGTTGTTTGGATGTTATTGAATTTAAAGTTGTGTTTGTTTAATAGTGAATTCTAGTTGAAAGCTATAAAATAATGATGAGAAATCTTCTAAAATGAGTGTGAATTCATTTGGGATAAATATCTTTGCAGCCTGGTGGTATGTGTTATCTTAGACCGAGCAAATACTATCTAATTAACAAATACTAACTAAGCGTAATACAAACTGCCGCCTTGGATGACAATAGAAATATTCATTATTCACTCACATTTCATTAATTGATGAATGATTTGGACGGTTAATCTGAGTTATTTCTTGTGCTTTTTGCTATCTCATGAATTTAGAATTTTATCTATTTAACTTTTTTTATATAGTTTAATTTATTGGAAGAAAAATAATTCCTTAGGAATTCTTCAAATTTATATTTAATGTATTTTGACTTTTAATTTATAATATATAGAGTAAATTGTTGAATGATTTAGAATTGTAAACTATTTATCGGGTTATGTTTTCTTGGCAATTAGTATCAAATCATTCTATTAACTATAATTGTTGGGTCATTGATTACTGGATGTTGCTAAATTTAAACTATGAAGAAGTTGCTGAATATTAATGCAAAATTACAAATCCTTCTTTAATTTGTTACTTGTTGGCTATTGATTGTCGATATTTGGTGAAATCTGCTTACTCTAATATGTTGGGCTACATTACCTAAATTTCTAATATCAAAATGACTTTAATTTGATATTCTATTCTTGAAATGACACTTATATTAACTAGTTTTATTGCCCGTGCATTAAATGAACGTTAATAAAAATTTTAAAATAAAAATTTATTATGATTATTTTAGTTATATTTTTATTGTCTAAATGAAAAAAATATTAATTATATCACAAATAATTATAATTATTTATATTTATTTACAAGTGCACAAAATACACATGAATAAAAATAAAAAAATTTAAAAATCAAAATTAAAATTTAATAAATAATATTATTTTGTTTAATATTTTTAAATAAATATTATAAAATAATTAATTCACATTTAGAAGAAAAGCTCTTTCTTATTGAATTTTAAGAGGTTATGGAATCAACAATAATTAATTAAATGTCATGATTTTATTGGATAATTAAAATGAAAATTAAGACAATAAAAAAAAGAATATGAAATGTAGGATATGCATTGGCGGATTGGGGGGGGGGGGGGGGGGGGGTGTGGGGCGGGACATAATTCTTCCCTTAGAAAACTATTGGCTGAAGTAACTTTGTTTGCACTACCTCTCTCGCCTCTCTCTCTCTCTCTCTCTCTCTCTCTCTCTCTCCCTTGCCATTTTTTTTGTTACCCGCTGACAGCTTTTTCTAATTGCTACTACTAGTTATAGCTCCCTCTCTCTCTCTCTCTCTCTCTCTCTCACATGAGGGTGAGATTATTTTAAACTTTTTTTATTTATTTTCCACCATCTTTCTTGTAAGATTAGCTATTTTTTGTTGATTTTTATTAGACCATCTTAAACCTTTTTTTATTTATATTTCTCTTTTTATTTATATATTATCCCATTTTAATCATTTATCTTAACATTACTTTTTTTTAAAAATAAAAAATTTCATCAATTTTTTATTTATTTTCAAATCTCCAAATTCTTTTTTATAAGAAATTTATATAATTAAAGCCAACAAATTATACTAGAGAAAGATTATAATATTTAAATTAAAATCAAGTAGCTTAAAATATGCTAATTATAATTTTTTATATATTTTTATATTAATAAGATATAGTTTTTTTATATATTTATTGCTCGTTATAAAATATTTATTAATTATATTTTTATTTAAATTAGATATGAGAACCTTAAGTTAGATATTTTAAAAAAAATTTAAAACCCTAATGTCAATTTCAAGCTCGAATGAAAAAGTTTGACGGTATTTTTCAAATTAGAAATTGGTGCCCCCATAGAAAAATAATCCTGGCTCCGCCACTGCTCTTCTCTCTATTAAAATATGCTGTATATATTATTATTTGATTAGTCTATGTGTGATTGTGGATATTGCAATTAAATAACTTTGACATCAGAATTCCTATGTTACCTTGTTATTTTAGAAATGATGCTTATTTACTATATCTACAAGAACAAGCAAGAAAAGGACGGTTCTGTGCCTGAAATAGCACTTGTGGAGGACGTAAAAGTTGAAAGGGTGATTGAGCTTGTGTGAGGGTTAATAATTTAGAGAGAGAATCTCTCTCTATCTCTCTCTCCCTATATATATACATATATATATATATATATATATATATATATATATATATATATATATATAACTCTCTCAAATATCATATATATAGAGAGAGATATATATAAGTATAAACCACTAACCCTCACAAGCTCAATCATTCCTTCAACTTGTACGGCCTCCACAAGTGCCATTTTAGGCATAGAACCGTCCTTTTCTTACTTTTCTTGTAGATATAATAAATAAGCATCATTTTTACAATAACAAGATAACATAGGAATTCTGATGTCAAAAGTTATTTAAGTGCAATTTCCACAATCATGCATAGACTAATCAAACAGTAATATATACAACATAATTTAATAGAGAGAAGAGAGAATTATTTCAATAGAATGTGAACAAATCAAGCAAGCTAATATTTCAAAATTATACAAACCTGTGCAAGGAATGTTGCCAAGAAACGTTGTGGAGTTGTTAATATGGAAATTTTAAAAGATATTGTATCAGCGGTAGACTGAGTGATAGACTGAAAAGGATGCCCATATGTGGGAATTTTTATTGGGTCCGGACTCCGGACGTATCTCTACATCCAGAATCCACCACGTGGATTACCATGACCCACCTTTCTATTTACCACGTTTTCCCTAATTACAGCGCGGCCCGACGACCCGACCCGACCCATTCGTGAAAAAAAATATTTCAAAATAAAATTTTTTAAAATCACCCACGACGTTTCAGTTTTGCTCAATCGAAAAAGCATTAGTGTAGTTGCAGGCGCTCTTCATCTTCTTCATCTTCGAGCTTCATCTTCTAAATGATGCCACTTCGTTTACTCCACTTTTTTCGTTGCAGAAACAGAGGGCATGGCGAAGGTATGTTTTTTCATATTAGTATAACTTATATTCATTTGTATTTGTCACATTTATGGTTGAGGGTTTGGGTTTTTTTGTGTATTTTGTAGTGGTTTATGATTTGTATCTCTTCGTGTTGTTGGGTACCTCCTTTGGGTACTGTTGAGTACCCCGTCTGGGTACCTCTCTGTTCGTTGTGGAAACAGTAATGCATGGCTAATATGATGTTTTTGCTAACAGGGTAAGTTCTAAAATTCTTGTAAATGACACATTTAGGTTAGGGTTTATTTGTATTTTCTTAGAGGATAGCGGTTTGCATGTGTACCGCTGGGTACCTCGTCTAGGGTACTGCTGGGTACCCCAACTGGGCTCTAGGTACTGCTGGGTACCCTTGGTACCTCTGGGTACCCTCGTTACCGCTCGGTACCACTGGGTACATCTAGGTATTTTTTGCTAATCAACTACAACTAACATTGTATGGATATTGTAAAAAAGGCCTCTAACTTTGTTGTTGCTATTGAAGTAGCGCACCTTGGATGACGCCTTATATTTGGTTGTATGTATATTTGTATATTTATATAAATGTTTAATATCAAACTCCCAAAAATATCATATCTTATGAGAGTCTCTCTCTAGACTCCTAACTGTCACACAACTTGCTCAATCACCCCTTCAACTTTTACGTCCTGGTCTCAAGTGTTATTTCAGGCACATCGTCACAGTTTTCTTGCTTGGCATCTTTCTAGATACAGTAGAGCACCATTTTTACAATACCAAATAACAGTCCAAGAATATTTGGCAACTGCAAATAATAGAAAAAGTCATTAATATAATTTTTTTAAATTAGATGCTAATTATCTTTATTTGTCAGCACAAGATAGTTCATTTAGTGCTTATAATAATAATTCATAAACTCTTTTATAACATTAATTATTAATTTAAATTTGGTCATATAATTATGACCTATGTTATCCACTCAGTTTCAAATGTAGATTTATTTGATAAATATAGCATTATTCTTTTATCAACATTTTCCAATATCTAAATGGCACTCCGCACAAGCAATCGAATTTAAGGGCTATTTTATTCATTATTGTTTGATAGCATTGCGTTATGATACAATTATGGCATTTTTTAATATATATATATATATACAGAGAGAGAGAGAGTCACCTTTGTGCAAATAATATAAATAGTATTAATAGAAACAAATTTTGCTTAAAATACTCCATAAATTATTAGCTAGGTTGAGCCAAATGGCCGCACTAATTGTCTTGAGGATAGATAAGTTGAATGGCATGAACTCCACTCTACTACGAATTACCGGTCTCTGTAGAAAAAATTAAGCAATGATAAAATTCAATATATCTTAATATATTGTAGAAAAATATTATTAACTAAAATTAAAGCTTCTTAATTATCATAACGCTCAGAGGAGCAGCAAAGAAGGCAACACAAATCCACCAGAGCATAATCAAACACTTTTGTCCATGAAAAAGGAGGAGTGATAGCTACAATCATCTCGAATATAGTGACGTTGAGGACGATGACTATCCCATCAGTGATTTTCTATCATTAATTAAAATTTTTAATCCATCATCTAGAATGCTTATTAGATTAATTACGTAATTAATAATGTGTAATTGTGTAGCTTAGCTTGCAATGGAGCATAAATAAGATAGATAACTATATATGTACATGCTTTCGATGAGGAGGCCAAAGGAGTTAATGGTGATGTGCAGAAAGAAATTCATTGGTTTTAACCAGAGTGCAGTAGACCCATACCATGCAGATGAAGTGAGCTATTACATAGGACACACAATGTAATCCTTCTGTGGATTTGCTTTTGTAAATACGATAAAATGTAGGTTTGTATATAGATTAGCTATGTTAACACCAATTATCAAATCTGTTTATATAGGTAGTTGAGAATTGAGATGCTTACACTGGGGCAAGGAAAACCAAGAACGAAATGAGGTTGCCTGAAAAGTATGGCACATAACTTTACATAGCTAATCTGTATGCAGGCCTATATTTTATCGTATTTACAAAAGCAAATCCACAGAAGGATTTCATTCTGGTTAAGAATTGAGATGCTTACACACTGGGGCAAGGAAAACCAAGAACGAAATGAGATTGCCGGAACAATATCACTATTAAGAACATTGGATAAGCATTACTATTTACTATTATGTTATATATTAGAGGTTCTTGATCAAAAGTAGTTCAGTGACACATGCATACACGTAGTGATAAAAACAAAAAAAGCTTGCTCCAAATATATTATTAAATAATTATTTATAAATTATTTTACACTATATATAGTGTAAAATAATTTATAAATAATTATTTAATTCATATAAATTGCAGATAAAACTTTCTCATTTACTTAATAATTATATTTGATTTTTATCAATTAATTAATCACCGGCCTCCTATTTGTCTATTGACCATTAATATGATCAAGCGAGCAACATGAAGGCTTTTTGTTTATGAAAAAAAAAGGCTTCCTGTTTATGTATTTTGGGCATCATAGTATTATTCAAAAATTAAGACGGTGCATGCATGATTGTAGGAAATAAAATTTATGTTGTCTGTTACTATAATGATTTTAAATAGAACTTATCATTTTTTTTGAGTTAGAAGAAAACTCCTCCAAAGCATGCAACTGACGCATCAACCTATGACAGAAAGATATAAGAAAAAACTGGAAAGCCATGCAATAGAGAGAGAGAGAGAGAGAGAGAGAGAGAGAGGGGAGGGTGGAAGCAAGAAGATATCAAGAATTTGAAGGAATGTGAGAATTAAGGTAGGAGGTGGGCTTTATATAGAGGAAGTGAGCTACTTGAGCATGTTAGGAATTATTTTTAATTCAAATATTTAGTATAGAATTAAAACTAGCCAAAGAAAAAATCTAACAATTTAAGCCTTGTTTGCAAAAATGGCGCATGAATTAAAGTATTCTAAAATTGGTATAAGAAAATTTGGAAATGATTTAACTGTAGTTCATTCAAATATAATTTTCCCAATTTTAAATTGAACGAAGTATATTCATCGAACCGTGCAGATTATTGGGTTGTTAAAAAATCATACATGTGTGATTTTGGAAAATAAAAAAAAACTAATTTTAAAATAGCAATAAAAATATTAATTAATTTTTTATATATCACAAATTCAATAATTTTAAGATTTTCCCTCTAAAAAATTTTCTACTAATAAAAATGCAGCCTTCCATCGTACCGTTAGAAACAATCATGCGGCACTGTCTCTCTCCCTATCTCTCTGTCATATTTGTTTGATTTTTTGGGAGGAGCAAATTGATAAAATTTTTAATAAACCTATGTAAATTAAATAGTTTAATTATATTAACTTTATAATTTTGTATTATTTATAATTTTCTTTACTAATTATGAACCATTATGTCTAATTAATATAATAAAAATAATTTTAAATTAATAAACAATTAATTTAAAATTTGGTAGATTATGAGCTTATATTAATTTAAATTTAATTAATCTAAATATAGTTCAAAATTGAGATTTAATTTAATTAATTCAAATAAAATAACCTTAAGTATAAAAACAATTTATTAATTTGTGCCCCCATACAAAAAATTTTCTAGCTCCGCCCCTCAGGATATGAATAGAGGAATATAAATAGATATTTAATTAATATGAAGGAAGATTAAGAAGCATTAGTGAATTTAAAAAAAAATTATTCATTTATTTGCTTAAATGAAAAGTAATTACATATTAATTATTTTTAAAATTACTAATTAATTATAAAATATAATAAATCAAAGCTCATAATTCAATTTAAATAGTTAAAATGAAAGGGTAGGATTTGAGTTAAGAAATATAGCAGTGTAGACTATGAGAGCAGCTTTTGAGGAAGACTATATTAGAAAGCGGCTTGTGTTCCATACAGATGTTGCAGATAAGCTTACTTTTAGGCTGATTGGAGATATAGGGGATGCGTCCTGAGTTGTCTTTTTCTATTTTCACGGCTTGTTTTCTCACACTTTGCCTGCGAATGTGAAAGAAAATTTGTTTTTGATGAAATGCTTTGAATAGCTCTACTTCTCTTTCCATTGGCAAGGCAAATTAATAAGATTCTTCCAGTAATTTACTTGGTGATGAAAAATAAAATAAGAGTAATATTCTAAGAACCTTAAAATAAATTTTCTGATTCAAAACTTACCTGGAGAATTTTTCTTATGAGATGGCGGAAGAAAAGAATGAAGGGTAACAATTACAATGCAATTACAAGCAATAACAACTTTAAAATATTAAATTTGAAAGTGAAAGCATAGATTTGATATTTGAGATATGATTTGATCTTAAAATATCAAAAATAAATTTCAAAATCCTTACCATTGAAATTAGCTAACAAGACAAACCACAAAAACTATATAAGGGATAGTGGAAGGTGCATACACTATGTAAAGGATTTGAGGAAGCATAAACTAAAAACGAAGCACCTTAATTAAAGATGGTTTTACTTTTCTTCGTTAATCCCATCATTTTGAGATTTGTGAAAGCAGAGACCAAGAAGAGAGAGAGAGAGAGAGAAAGAGAGAGAGGATGTAAATTCCAATTATATAAATTTTCTGATGATTTACAAACATATAAATTTATTTATGTTATAGTTGTGTTTGAAATACAGATTTTTTTGGTTTGTTGGTTGAGAGAGGGGAATACAAAGAGATGCGAATGTTAATACCAAGGTTATGGGTTGGGAGCAGGAATATGAAGAGCTGATAGCTGCATGAATAAAAAACACGTGAAGAGGAGGAGTTTATGGATGTGAGTGGGATCCCAGGAGGTGTTAATATATAATTACTTCATTAATATATGAATAAAGTTATAATTATAAATAAATTATAATAATAATAATTGAAATGAAAGGTTGAGATTTGATTTGAATAATTTAAATTAATTAAAATGGATGTCTAGGATTTGATGTGGAAGGAAACTCAAAGCCCCTTTTATAATAGTAGTATATATATGGATGTAGTATAGACATATATACACTTAATTATTTGTAAAAGGAGCTTTAAGTAGTATTATATCCCACGTCACAAATTTAGGTTAATCTATAAATAGTAATAAATAAGCCAATTCAAAATTTGCATTTAACATCTATAGGTACAAATAAATTTAAACAAGAAAAAGTTCTCAATAACTAATGCAATTACCGTTTACAGCAGATTGTTAAATAGAATGATAATTATTAGTTTTAAAAGAAAATTGGGAGCTAATCACATATCTCCAACATCAATATAAATATAAAGGCATATATAGGAATTCAAGTAAATCGGAGTACTATATTAACCAGAATTCTAGTATAAATGGCAATTATTACGCAAATAGCAAAAAAGGAAATAAAGACATTTAAGGACAAACATAATATTCTTGTTTTTTTTTTCCTGCTTCATTTGATGCATCTCTTTTATCCTTGCTTTCATCTATTGTTTGGCCCTCTTTCTGCTCCAGTTTCTCAGAAGCTATATCTTTCTCATTTAGATTGACACCTTTCTCCGTTTCCCTACTCAAAAAACCAATGAATCAGCCCAATTTGCAACATCAAAGACTCCACAAAACCTCAAAACAACGAAGTCCAAGTATAAGAAAGAAAAAAAGATCTTAACTGTGCAATAAAGTCATCAGTCGTAGTACCCCAGTTGTCACGTCCAGCACCATCTCTTTTCATATCAAAACCACGCCCAGCTCCACTTCTACGCTCATAAACTCTTCTTGGAGGACGACCCGGATCAAATCTCTCCTTTGCAACGACCACTCCATTATGCCCACCTCGAAAGGCCTCCTGAGGTGGGTCACAGCTTCCTCGATCTCTTTTTAAGTCTTGCCAGCATCGCCATCTTCAGTAGGAACACCGCCAGAATATCCTTTGGTACTCCGGCCAGCCAAATACCTATTTTGTATGAAGCCAGTAGCCCGAACACTTCCCCCTTGGCAGTACCACCGTGCACTGGTGCTGTGTTGCTATTCCTTGATTCTCTAACTACAAGATGAAAACAACACAAAACCAGCATTTAAAGAAAGCTTCTTCAAGGTTATTTTGGTGAGACGTAGATCACTATAACTCACCTACCTGTGCTGGAGGAAGGGGCTTCGAAGGAAGCTTTGCTGAAGGGGCGGCAGATGCCGAAACCAAGAGGGCGGCCTTAATGATAGAAAGCTTCTGCTAGTGCGAAGCGATCAGTTAAGAAGGGTTGTCTTTGTCGTCATCCACAAGGAGATCGAAAGGGTTCTCCATCGCCATGTAGACGGGATGTGATGGAGCTGTGAGAGGTTTTATTTGATTTTATTCATATAAGCAGCACAAGTAGAATCGTCATCTTGTAGAGAAGATTGACTGATATAGAGAAAAAAACTATAGTTTTTGAAGTTGCGGCGTTGAGAAGAATTGATAGAACCCAAAAAGTTTATAGCTGGTGTGAATAAGAATACAAAGAGCTGCTAATGAGAATACATAAGGTTATGAGTTGCGAGTGAGAATACAAAGAGCCACAAGCTGCATGATTAAAAAGCATATGGCTGTGAGTGGAATTCGAAAAGCTATTAATAAATAGTTACTTCATTAATACATTAATTATGAATAAAGTTATAATTATTTATTAATTATAATTATAATAATTAAAATGAAAGTTTGAGATTTGATTTGAATAATTAAAATTAATTAAAATGGATGGTCAAAATTTGTTGTGGAAGAAAATTCAAGCGGCTTGTATAATAATAGTATAGATGTATATCCTTATTAAATTTTATTTTTTTAAATACTAAACAGCTTATTTTGAAATTCTAAACAATTTTTTTTAAATACTAAAAAGTTTATTTCGGGTTTGTTGCATCCTGGAGTATTCGCGCGGCGGTAGAGAAATATAAAGCTTAACGTCTTAGCATTGTACGAAGATCCAACACACAATCAGATGAAAGAGAGAGGGTGTAGTACTCATAAGAGACACTAGAATTTTTACGTGGAAACCCCTGAAATGTGGAACAACCACGGGGCCTGGCCCAGTTTGAATGAATCCACTAGTATTTACAGTTGATTACAAATGAGGCCCTCCTTTTGGGGGAAGGACTTGGCCTGATATGGCCAATATACATCATATAGAGTGTATTACATTATTGGAATTAATATATACATGTTTGTTGTGTCGGTAGGACTATAGTGGGCAGGTGATGGAGGTTAGAAGGAGCATAGTCAGCGGGAGACCGGGGTCAGAGAGACCATTATCTGGTGATGGAGGTCGGAAGGACCAAGTTGATAGACATTGCAGGTCAGGAAGACCGTAGTCTGATGGTAGAGGTCGGGAGGACCTTAGTTAGTCAGGCGATGGAGGTCAGAAGGATCGTTGTCGGCTGGCTTTAGAGGTCATAAAGACCGTAGTCTGGTGACAGAGGTCAGGAGGACCTTAGTTGGTCGGGCGACAGATGTCAGAAAGATCGTAGTCAGCTGGCATTGGAGGTCAGAAAGACCGTAATCTGGTGACAGAGGTCTGGAGGACCTTAGTTGGTCGGGCGACGGAGGTCAGAAGGATCGTAGTCGGCTGGCGTTGGAGGTCGAAAAGACCATAGTCTGGTGACAGAGGTCAGGAGGACCTTAGTTGGTCGGGTGACGGAGGTCAGAAGGACTGTAGTCGGCTGGCGTTGGAGGTCGGAAAGATCATAGTCTAGTGATAAAGGTTAGGAGGACCTTAGTTTGTTGGGCAACGGAGGTCAGAAGTACTGTAGTCAGCTGGCGTTGGAGGTCAGAAAGATCATAGTCTGGTGACGGAGGTCAGGAAGACCTTAGTTGGTCAGGCAACGGAGGTCAGAAGGATCAGAGTTAGCTGGCGTTGGAGGTCAGAAAGACCATAGTCTGACCAGGTAGATGTCTAGGCTCCAGGTGGTGGTCCGGCAGAGAGCAGAGCCTTAGGTGGTGGTCCGACAAAGAGCAGGGCCTCAAGTGGTGGTACGGTGAAGTGCACGGCCTCAGGTGGTGGTCCAGTGAAGAGCAGGGCCTCAGGTGGTGGTCTGGTGAAGAAAAGGGCCTCATGTGGTGGTCCAGCGAAGAGAAGGGCCTCAGGTGGTGGTTCGGCAAAGAGCAAGGCCTCATGTGGTGGTTTGGTAGAGTGCAGGGCCTCAGGTGTGGACCGACAGAATGCAGGGCCTAAGGTCTTGGTCCAGAAGAGTGCAGGGCCTCAGGTGGGTGTCCGGCGAAGTGCAGGGCCTCAGGTGGTGGTCCGGCAGAATGCAGGGCCTCAGGTGGTAGTCTGGCAGAGTGCAGGGCCTCAGGTGGTGGTCCAGCGAAGAGTAGTACCTCAGGTGGTGGTCCGGCAAAGAGCAGGGCCTCAGGTGGTGGTCTGGCAGAGTGCAGGTCCTCGGGTGGTGGTCCGGCATAGAGCAGGGCCTCAGGTGGTGGTCCGGCCAAGTGCAGGGCCTCAGGTGGTGGTACGGCAAAGTGCAGGGCCTCAGGTGGTGGTCCGACAGAGTGTAGGGCCTCAGGTGGTGGTCCGCCGAAGTACAGGGCCTCAAGTGGTGGTCCGGCTGAGTGTAGGGCCTCAAGTGGTGGTCTGGCAGAGTGCAGGGCCTTGGGTGGTGGTTCGGCGTAAAGCAGGGCCTCAGGTGGTGGTCCAGCGAAGAGCAGGGCCTCAGGTGGTGGTCCGGCGAAGTGCAGGGCCTTAGGTGGTGGACCGACAGAGTGCATGGCCTCAGGTGGTGGTCTGGCAGAGTGCAGGGACTTAGGTGGGTGTCCGGCGAAGTGCAGAGCCTCAGGTGGTGGTCCGGCAGAGTGCAGGGCCTCAGGTGGTAGTCCGGCAGAGTGCAGGGCCTCGGGTGGTGGTCCGACGAAGAGCAGTGCCTCAGGTGGTGGTCCAGCGAAGAGCAGGGCCTAAGGTGGTGGTCCGGCAGAGTGCAGGGCCTCGGGTGGTGGTCCGGCGTAGAGTAGGGCCTCAGGTGGTGGTCCGGAAAAGAGCAGGGCATCAGGTGGTGGTCCGAGAGTGCAGGGCCTCAGGTGGTGGTCCAGCAGAGTGCAGGGCCTCAGGTTGTGGTCCGACGAAGTGCAGGGCCTCAGGTGGTGGTTCGGCAGAGTGCAGGGCCTCAAGTGGTGGTCCCACAGAGTGGAGGGCCTCGGGTGGTGGTCTGGCATATAGCAGGGCCTTAGGTGGTGGTCTGATGAAGAGCAGGGCCTCAGGTGGTGGTCCGACAAAGTGCAGGGCCTCAGTTGGTGGTCCGGTAGAGTGCAGGGCCTCGGGTGGTGGTCCGGCAAAGAGCACGGCTTCAGGTGGTGGTCCGGCAAAGAGCAAGGCCTCAGGTGGTGGTCCAGTGAAGAGCAGGGCCTCAAGTGGTGGTCCGACAAAGTGTTGGGCCTCAGGTGGTGGTCCGACGAAGTGCAGGGCCTCAGGTGGTGGTCCGGCAGAGCAACGGCGTCAAGCGGTGGTCCGGCGGTGGTCGAGGAGGAGCGAGGAGGCAAAAGCTCTCTCTTTTCTCCTTAGAATTAGGTGTCCCTTTCAAGAGTAGAGGGGGCTCTATTTATAGATTTGTTGGAGTGGCATGGCCTGTAAATAGGAGGATGATCGAGGGTAGTTAGGGAGTGGTTTGAATGGACGGCCGATGTTGAATCCCTTGATCGTGAACTGTTTGCTGGATATTTGGAGGTCTTAGAGATATTGGATTTTGGCGATCTTGGGCTCGTTGGATTCGTCTCATCGAGCCGCTGGATTCGATTATAAGCACGTCATATTTGGAGACCGTTTGGTAATCCAAATTATCGTTTGAACCATCCAATAGCGCTTCAGACCCTTGATTTGGACCCATTTGGGCTTATATTGGGTTGAATTTGCTATCGTTGGGTTCGTATTTCTGAGACGTTTAGTTTGACTGTAAGTTTGCAGAAATTGGAGTTCGGATGATCCCAATTTTGATTTTGGAAGTTTCCAACTTGATTTTGCCTCGAGATTCGTGCCCGATCAAGATAATTTTTTGAGGACGTATCAGGGTTGTTAGATCGTGTCGAATTGACCTAGAATGGAAATTGGCCTGGTTTGATTTTGCGAAGCTGACTCGAAACAAAAAATTTGAAAAGAAATCCATTGAAATTGAATCACTTGAATGAAAAACTTTTCATGGAAGAAGATAAAATACAAGGAAGAAGAATTTATATGGTTAAGAAAATGTGTTTTGAACTTGAGTTGAATTTAGATTCAACATCTTCTTTTATTTTCTAAAATAAAAATGAAATATTGTTGAAAAAGGTTGCAATTAATTTACACTGAAAAATAAAAAAAGTTTCAAATGAAAAAACATTCTCAAATGAAGAATTTTGTTGATTGAAAAACTCAAATAATCAATGACATGATTAAAGATAATCATATCGTGTTGATTCAACATGACTACCGATCTTTGATGCCACTTGTTGAATACATTTAAAGACAAAAAATAATTTCTTCGTCTCCAAAATTATACGTCAAATCATTGAAAAAATTATTGAAAATGTACATGAATCCATTTAAATGCAAAATAAAGTTTTTGATGTTTTAAGTCTTCCACATTTGAAGTGGCGTTCTCCAAGAGAATGAGAGACACTTGTTTTCACTCAAGATGAAAAATGAAAAAAAAAATGAAAACTTACAATACTAATTAGCAACACTTTTTTGACCTACTATAGCGGTTTAAGCTCCTACTAAATTTTTTGCAACAGTTTAGGAACCACAGCAAATTTGCGGTATTTATGTTCACTAGAAATGCTTTTGTAATGATTTCATGAGTGCTGCTATAGGAAAGCTTTAGCAGCACTTTAAGCGGCGTTTAAAGCTGCTACTATATAGTAGCATAAAATAAAAAATTTATATTGTCAAACAACTGATTCTCTAGGCCTGAATTTTAAAAAATAAATAGTTCATCACTTTTATTGTATTCTACAATTTATTGTCAAGATCCATAACAACAAAATGAGTATGAAAAAAATTACAATCACCCTAATATTTTAAAAGTTTTTAATATCCATAAATTTTTTTAATATCCATAAGAATTCAATCTATATGTGGAAGCCCACAAAATTAATTATTATACATCTCTTAATGCCCCAAAACTCAATTAAGAATACATTCGAAGTAACGTACATATAACTTTGAAATAAGAAAAAAAATTAAAACAAATAATAAAATACAGTTAAAGACAACTTATTTTTAAAAGGTCAACTACGTACATTGAAATTAAATTCATTTAATCTGAGACATTCAATGAAGCTAACAAAGGCTAATAACACACCTAAAAGGAGAAAACTCTAATGACAAATTACATTATTATGCATTTGCAAATTTCCTTTTTTTATATAAAAAAATTACATTATTATGCATTTGCAAAAATCATTAAAAAAAAAAACTAAATTACCCTTTTTACTAATTGTCACAAATACATTCATACAACCTTCTCATGCATATTACATTTTGCATTCATAAGTAATACAAATACCACCAAACAAAACGATGTGCTATCCAATATATATGTTTCTACTTCAATTAAATCCTTGTTGGACTTGATTAGAAGTTTATGAAGTACTATGATTTGTGCTTTGAAGAACTATAAGGTTCCAAAGTTCGTCGCTTGGCAGCACTAGTTTTGCTTTGTAAAACATAAGAAGAAGATTAATGTACATGCTAGTTTATTACTATCTTTGTTTCATTCAAAAGAAATTTCAAACAAAATACATGTTTCAGACAAATTCAAACATCAAGTCATAGATAAAAAATATATATATAATGTCAAACAATTGATTCTTACTTAAAAAACATAAAGAAAAGCAAACGCTGCAAAATACAAGAAAATAAGAGAGAGTATCATCTTTCTTAGAATGTCCATTATCATAGCCATAAACACTACCACATCAATTTATCTTTTTAAGTAGGAATAATTGAACTGCTAAAACAGGGAGAAAGTATAGTAAGAGGAGATCAATGTTTCATTGTAAAATCTCCTTTTAACACACAGCTCATCTTGGTCTGTTGGTTGAGAGCTTAGGCTTTCGACTAAGAGGTCTTGGGTTTGTGTCTTTGTGTATGCGTTGGGTGTATGAATTTGCCTTAATTGACTTAAATGTCCCAAAAAAAATCTCCTCGGAACTAGTACAACTTTAGCTGCATTTTTGTATCAGTAAAGGGAATACAATCAGTTATGAAGGGATGGTGTGGATGCTAGGCACAGACATCCAACGGTGGCTGATGAATAGTATTGAGCTAACAGAGAGGATGGAGCAGGCGAGGTGGAGAGGGAAGCCATTGTATCCATTCCAGTCTATCTCTCACTCTGTCGCTAATACAATATCACTTAAAATTGCCATATTAACAACTCCACAATGTTGCTTGGCTACATTCCTTGCACAGGTTTGTATAATTTTGAAATATTAGCATGCTTGATTTGTTCACATTCTATTGAAATAATTCTCTCTTCTCTCTATTAAAATATGCTGCATATATTACTGTTTGATTAGTCTATGCGTGATTGTGGAGATTGCAATTAAATAACTTTGACATCAGAATTCTTATGTTATCTTGTTTTGCACTAAAATAGAAAATTCCAACAAATTTAAAATGATCTTCAAATTTTTTTATGAAGAAATGCTTCTCAATTTGTTATTTATTAATCTGTGTCTAACTGATCTCATTCGGAGAGAAATCCTATGAAGAATTCCTCATATAATTGTTCCTCACTATCATTAATTTCACATTATAAGCCTAATTCTTCAGCATTTTCCCATTAAAATTTTCAATTTTCAATGTAAAATCTATCACGAACAAAACATATGAATAAATATCTATTGATGAGCAATACATTATATAATTTTTTTCTAATAATTAATTATCTTATGAGATTTTTATCCCTTTCGATCACCAGAAGAAAAAAATAAATTCTATATAATCTTCAAACAGCCTATGAGTATCAATCCTTGTGTATGTTTCGAAGAATGGTTCCAGAATACGATTTCATAGAATATTTCGTAGAAGAAAAAGTACAGGTGATTTACGTTATGGAAGAAAAAAAGTATATGTTATTTACTAGTGAAATAGTAATTACCCCTATCTCTTTTTTTTCTAGCCCACTGCATTTAGATGGATTCTCATATAAGTCCTTTTTCTATTTTGTCTGTGATTGTGAATTGAATGAAAGAGAAATAATAGAAGATTTTCTAAACTAGGAAACGCAATGACTAAAACTGTATACATATATATTACATAAGGCAGAAAGGAAAAACGGTATATCGAAGTAGTTCTGGCAATTCAGTATGAATTCCATTTGGAGCTTTTAGCTACTTTGATCCGATAGATTTTAGTGATAAAGATCAAAAAAGAAAAAAATCAGTATAGTAAAGTAAATAGTAAAAGTAGAAGTAGAAAAAGAAGTAGATTAAGTACTAATTCATTGGTTGGTTGTATCATTAACCATTTCTTTTTTTGGTACGAGGAACTTACAATGAATCCACTTCTTCCTGCTACTTCCGTTATTGCTGATAGATTGGTTGTAGGGCTTGCTTCTATCGGACCTGGTGTTGGTCAAGGTACTGCTGCGGGCCAAGCCGTAGAAGGTATTGCAAGACAACCAGAAGCAGAGGTTAAAATACGAGGTACTTTATTGCTTAGTCTAGCTTTTATGGAAGCTTTAATAATTTATGGACTGGTCGTGGCATTAGCTCTTTTATTTGCAAATCCTTTTGTTTAATGTTTCATTTCATCGTAGAAGAAAAATGTAAAAAAAGAAGAAGAAAAACATAACCATAACTAAGAAATTTGAGAATTCTCAAATTATATTAAGAATAATAAGCGGAGTGATACAAAAAGAACTTTGTTCTTTGTTAGTTCTATCTATAAGGGGAGAGCATATGAAAAATCTAACCGATTCTTTTATTTTCGTGGGGCACTGGTCATCCGCTGGGAGTTTCGAGTTTCATACCGATATTTTAGCAACAAATCCAATAAATCTAAGCGTAGTACTGGGTGTATTGATTTTTTTTGGAAAGGGAGTGTGTGCGAGTTGTGTATTTCAAGAATAGGTTGGATTTCACCGGCCGCACTTTCTTTCTATTTATGTATTCTTTTTTATATAAGAACTAGGAACAAAAGGTGCACAATCTCGACGAATTACTTCTGAATTGGATTTCATTCAGAAATCATATGTAAGAACCATAGCATTTCGTGACTAAATGGTAAATGAACTTTAATTCTATTCTCTATCAACCAATAATGTTGAGGTCTTTTACATGGTTAAAGAGAAATTGTTTGAAGTCCAAGCACAGCATAGCATGGTACTCTTTCTACCGCTACGTTAGTACCAAAAAGGTTGAAAAATGAGAAAAAGGGAAGAATATGGAATTTATTCGATGTAGAACACTCATATGGATAAAATTCTTTGAACCATTAACTGGAAAGATGGGTATCTTCCCCCCTCCACTACCGAATTGACGACCTATGTATTGTATTTGTATAAAAAAGAGAATTTTTTGGATGAAAAAAAAAAGAGAAAGAGAATAATAATAATAATGAGAATGAAGTAATGAAGTTCAGAATTCTATTCAATTTTCTTTCTATTCTAATAGAATTCTTTTTTTCTTTTAAATCTTTTTTTTTCTTCTTTGTCTGGTCTGAAGAGTCCTCTTAAGATTTTGATGTTAGATAAGTTTCGATATCTTTGAATACAAACATAAAAGAGAGGATAGGCTCATTCCATTCAAAGATATGGGAATGCCCATCTATCAAAGAAAAGAGAAAAGAAAAAAATGAGCGTGAGAGCCAAATGAATCCTTCGATTCATGTTTGGTTTGGGAAGAGATATGATACTTGTGAAATGAATGGAAAGATACTTTCATGAAATAATTTATTAGATAAGCATAGAGGATCTTGAGCACTATTTGAAATTCAGAAGAATTATGTAGAGAAGCCATTGAACAACTCGAAAGAGCTCGGGTTAGATTATGGAAAGTGGAAATCAAAGTAGATGAGTATCGAACAAATGAATACTCTAAGATAGAATGAGAAAAAGTAAATATGATTAATGCTACTTGCAATAGTTTGGAATGATTAGAAAATGACAAAATGAAACTCTTTTTTTTGAAAAATAAAGAGAAATTAATTAGGTCCGACAACAGGTTTTACAACAAGCCTTACAAATAGTTCTAGTAACTTTGAATAGTTGTTTGAATAGCGCATTACATTTTTGTCCCATCAGTGCTAATATTGGTATCCTCGGGTCCGTGGAAGAAATAACTGATTAGCCTTTTTACTCTAGTTTAGAGTTTAGGTATTCTTTTTTCTCTTTCCTTTCAAAAAAGAAAAAAATAGAGACTAATGGGAACCCTTTGAGCTGACGAAATTAGTAATATTATACGCGAATGTATTGAACAATATGAGAGAGAAGAAAAGATTGTGAATACCGGTATCGTACTTCAAGTGGGTGACGACATTGCTCGTATTCATTGTCTTGATGAAGTAATGGCAGGTGAATTAATAGAATTTGAAGAGAGTACCATAGGTATTGCTTTGAATTTAGAATCAAATAATGTTGGTGTTGTATTAATGGGTGATGGTTTGATGATAAAAGAGGGAAGTTATGTAAAAGCAACAAGAAGAATCGCTCAGATCCCTGCAAGTGAGGCTTTTTTGGGTCATGTTATAAATGCTCTGGCTAAACCTATTGATGGGAGAAGTGAAATTTCATCTTCTGAATCTCGGTTAATTGAATCTCCTACCCCAGGTATTATTTCGAGACGTTTTGTATATGAGCCCCTTGAAAGGGGACTTATTGCTACTGATTCAATGATCCCTATAGGACTAGGATGCGGGCAACGAGAATGAATTATTGGAGATAGACAGACTGGTAAAATAGCAGTAGCCACATATACGATTCTCAATAAAAAAGGACAAAATGTAATATGTGTTTATGTAGCTATTGGTCAAAAAGCATCTTCTGTGGCTCAGGTAGTGACTACTTTCCAGGAAGGAGGGGCAATGGAATACACTATTGTGGTAGTCGAAACAACAGATTCGCCTGCTAAATTACAATATCTCACTCCTTATACGGGAGCGGCTCTGGCTGAATCTTTTATGTATCGTGAATGACATACTTCAAGAAAAAATATGATGGTTATGTTAGTCCTATTTATAAGAGAAGAGAAAATATATGGTGCGAACGACATACTTCAAGGAGATCACATGGAGCCATCTCATTATCTTCTTATCTTCCTCTAAAGCTATAAAGAAAAAATATGATGGACTAACTGATCTTTACATCAGTTGATGAAAGAGCCAATGCAACAAAATGCATGTTGGGTCTTTGAAACAGTTTGAATCATTTCGATAATAATCAGTTTCTCTATTTTACCGAGAAGGTCTACGGTTCGAAACCGTATAGCCTTAATACATTCCATTTTTGTTTAGTAGAGAAATTTGAGTAGTAGTAGGATTAATAAAAGAAACACAATAATTCATTCCAATGGACCAATTGGTATTTGTCAAATCTCGAATCAAGTACCCATCTCTCTTCATCCACTTTCATGAATGAATTACATATGAGATTTTTCTTGTCCATGGTCAAAGAGTTCACAAGTTTTTTTGCTTTGCCAATCCCGATCAATTTATGAAAGAAATGAAAATCATGAAATAATCCTGTCTCAAGACTTCAACTTGACCCAACCCAATCATAAGTCGCATGGATCTTGGACCTATTCTTTTATTGATCTTAAGTCTTTGTAGAATTCCTCTGACTAATCATTTTTTGGCTGAACAACAAACCTAAAAGATTCTTTCTATTATACTATTAACTATTAGAAAGATCTTCTATTATTAGGAGTCTCTTATGTTATGTCGATCGTTCACGATTTTTTTGAATATACCACTTTGTATTATCTTTCATTGTGTAGGTTTGCTACAAAAATAGAACAAACCTTTTTATTGTAGCGAAATTTCACTCATTGGTTGGTCTTACGAAGTTTTATTGCCGTAAAAAAAAAACAAGTGATTTGGTTCATTCCAAAACACGATTTTAGTACTTTTCTTTTAGTACTCTATTTTCATATCATATAAATAATAGACTAGTTTTCTTCTTTCTTTTTCTTCTTTTTTTTCATTGTTTTTCATTGAATTGAAAATCTTAATTGAAAATTGAATTTGTAATTTTTTTTATTGAATTCTTAATTATTGAATTTCTTTCATTTCTTCATTTACTATAAGATAAGAGATTCTTTACTTTCACTTTCTATTTAGAAGATAGAAGAGAAATATGAAAGAGAAAAAAAGAGAAGTGGGATGACATTAGATGAATCTTGAAACAAGGTATGTCCTACTGCAAACAAACTCTCAACTATATGGCTTTTTTTATCAAAATTCTTTTCTTATTTCATTTCAGAAGTTCTAGATGATTTGACAATTCTAATTCAAATCAAATAATTCAGACTATTTCATATTCATATCCACATTCATAGGAGTACTTTTATGTTTCTGCTTCATGAATATGATATTTTTTGGGCATTCCTAAAAATCTCAAGCGTTATTCCTATCTTGGAATTTGTTATTTCTAGAATTTTAGCCCCGATTAGGGAAGGTCCAAAAAAAGCTTTCTAGTTAAGAATCATGTATATAACCCATGGGGGATGCATGGTTACAATTCCAAATTCACTATTATATGTTTGCTCTAGTTTTTGTTATTTTTGATGTTGAAATAGACTTTATTTATCCATGGGAAATGAGCTTTAACGTATTGGGTATCTGTATTTATAGCATTTTCGTGCTTATCCCAATTGTGGGTTTAGTTTATGCATGTTGACCTCATTTTTGTATGAGGTTAATAGGACCAATCAAGACCCTAGGATCTTTTTAATCCTTAGGATCAATCCTGACTCTATGATCAAGCTGATCTTAGATCAATCCAGGCTTTAAATATCAATCCAGATTCAAATTGATTTAACCCCATATTAATTTTAAAATTCAACTCAATCAAACTCCAGACTAATCTTGACTCTAGGATCCTCCTAGACTTCAGACCCTAGGATCTATTCTAGACCCTAGGATTTACCCAAACTCTATATCAGTCTATGTCTTAGGATTCTCCTAGACCTCAAATATATCTAGACCTTAGAATTATCTAGACCCTAGGATTTTCCTAGAACCCAGACTTTAGGATCTATTCTAGATCCTAAGAACCTTCTAGATCCCAGACTTTAGGGTTTCCTAGACTCTAGGACCTTCCTAGACTTCAGTCCCTAGGATCTACTCTGGACCCTAGGATTTCCCTAGATCAATTTAGGTCTTAGGATTCTCCTAGACCTTAGATCTATCTAGACCTCAAATCTTTTCAAAATCCAGACCAACCCAGACTTTAAATCAACCCATTCAAGACTCAAATCAGTCTAGAGCTCAACTCAATTCAAACCCTTGATTAATCCTGATCTTTAAACAATTCAGATCCAGCTGTCACAGCCTCTGACCTGACTTTAACCCTATCTAATCATCTACAATCACTTAAATGATTGTAAATGATTTAGATAATTCAAACCCTATCATTCAAACTCAAAATCCAGCTCAAAACCAGAAATCCAGATCAAATTCCAAGGCCAAAGGTCTAAGTCTTGAAAGCCTTTTCAAGTGAATCTTTGAACATTTCAAAAACCTATCAAATGACCTCTGATTCAAGGTCTATCAGTTCCACACTAATGTGACATGTATCTAGAGGCAACTCTCCAAATTTGAACTCCTTCTGAGGTCTCTAACCCCAGAAACTGAATTGAAATCCAAAGGCTGTAAAACCTTCAAATATTTACATTCTATGCCACTGGACCTGCCACCCAGTGGATTTTGATCCTGGAGCTTTCTCCAAAGCTCCAAATCACTTCCAGACCCTTGATTATGACTCATTGATCAATAAACTGCATTTTGTTGGATTCAATTTGACCCCCAGTTGACCAAGGGTCAAAATGACCAAAATACCCCTTAAGGGTTCAAATGCACTTTTCAAACCATATGACCTCCAAATTATTTGGAACCACTTCCAACAATTTTCAAATATCAAACCAAATCTATTGAACCCAAATCCATACCCTGGGTCAACCTGGTTGACTAAGTCAACCTGGGTTGACTAAATAAGCCCTTTAGGGTCAAAATAGGTCATTTTGACCAAATAACCTCCTCAGACCTTGGGACCACCTCCATTGGTCTCTAAATGTCAAACCAAATCTGTTGAGCCCATTTCCAGCCCCTAGACCCACCTGGTTGACCAAGTCAACCAGGGTTGATCTAAATGGCCCTTTAAGGGCCCAAATAGGTCATTTTGACCAAATGACCTCCCCAGACGTTGAGATCACCACCAGCAGGCTCATAATATCATTCTGAACTAATTGGACCCATTCCCTGACCCTAGGTCAACCTAGTTGACCAAGTCAACCTAGTTGACCCATTAGGCCCATTAAGGGCCTAAACAGGTCATTTGATCTAGATGACCCATTTAAACCCTGAAACCACCTGCACTAGACCCCATTCATCATTTCAAACCTGTTGAGCTCAAACCCTGATCCTGGGTCAACCTAGTTGACCAAGTCAACCTAGGTTGACCATATCAACCCTTAAGCTTTTACACTTTAAATCAAACCTTGATTACATTCAAAACCCTGTCAAACTTTTATGATCACTCCCCTAGTGATGTGGACTTGACTGGACATCATGTCCTAGTCATCAGTTGACTTGGTCAACTAGATCCATATCTGGTCAAACCTAGTCAACTTAAGCTCATTCACTATATGCACTCAAACCCAATTTAAGCAAATTATTCAAACCCCATCAAATCCCATTCAAACCTCTCTAATCGCTCTTCTCAATGATTCAAACTTGATTGGACCCTTGACCCAGTCAACATTTGACTAAGTCAACCAAACTCATGTTTGGTCAAACCTGACCCATTTAGATCAAATCATTTGGGATATTTAATCTAAACCTTTCAAGCTTTCAAAACCTTTTAACACTTGACCTAAACATCTTCAAAAGCCTTATTAAATCCAATTATATGGATTTGACCTGGTCAAATCTTAATCATGATTAAACCCTTAAGCCTATTTAAGCTAATTCAAACTCTAGATTAATTTTGAACTCCTCAAACCCATTTCAATGATCAATTCAAGCATATCCAAATCATTTGGAACTATGTCACTTTAAATTCGACTTAATCAAGTCTTCAAATACGATCAAACATACATATACATTCATTTGGTCCATTATTGAATTCACTCCATCAATCTCTTTGAAGTTAATCTCATAGCTTTCAAATACCCACTTAAAATTCTAGCTTGACTGTTTGACTACTTGATTGGTCAAATAGTCAACCCCAGCTTAAGGAGTGAACTCATGAAGTCAACCTTCATTCAAATCCCTATCCCATGCCTTTGCATTATTTTCAAGACCCTCATATCAATTTTCCTAATATACTTGGACCCCAAATCAACATCCCTCGACCCATTTGACCAGTCAAGAGGTCAATAAAGGTCTAATTGAACCTAATTGGTCAAAGCACCCAATCCAATCCCCTTGATTGAATCCAGGTCTATCCAGCCCGTTCAATTAATCCTAGAGACTTTCCAGGGTTGTAACCCAACCTCCCCACGCAGCTGATATGCTCTCTAGCTCAACCCAATGGCCCAATGAGCTCTATCCGGTCAAGCCCATCTACCCGACTCAACTAGCTTAATCCAGACCTATCCAGTTCACCCCAAGGACTCCAGAAGTTTCTTTGGAGCTAACCAGACCCAACCTAGTTGCTGGAGTGCCTCCAACCCGACCTGACCAACCCAGGTGGTCCTCCCCACGTGAAGACAACCTCCTAGTCATTCCAGCTCGTACGATTCTCCCCTCTGTCCCAAACAGCCTGTGCCAGATGTCAAACATCTAAGGACTCTACCTAAGGCATCTGGACCGTCCAAGACAACTTCAGCAGCTCGAATAGAGGGGGAAGGATGAAACTTTTCATACGAGGCGATCTCCTATTCCAGTCCAGCTCCAGCCTCTCTGAGTTTTTGTTTTGAGTTCCCAGAGCTCCCTATACTTTTCTCTTATTATTCCTGGCATTTGGTGGCCGCCGGCGACGAGCTCGAGGACAAACCGAGGCTAGCTCCGTCCAAGCCACCCCAACATTCTATAGAAGCTTCCTCCGGACCTAGAGTCTTCTACAAATCTAAACGTGGTCAATCTACAAGCTCAACAATACATGAATCATCCAAAACTATCAATCCTACAGTGGTAAGATCTAAACCCTAGATATTTACCTAGGTTTCTAATTAGGTTATTGAAGATTGCATCAAATGCTTAAAAAACACCTCCACGTGCTTTCTTAAACTCTATTTAATCTCTGTTCAAGTTTTTAAGCTATTTAATGTACTGTATCAAGATAACATTATCAAAAATGAGATTAGGGCTTGCAGTTTAACGGGAGGAAGAAGATGACTTTGTAGCCGTTAGATCATTTCTTTTAAGATCAACGGCTGCAATTTAGTTGGATCAGTGTTTCTTTCTGATATACTGAAATCACGAGTTAATCTATTTCTCCTCCGTCTAAATCTAAGCCGCTAATCTAAAATGCGGGCAGTGTCCAGGCCGTCCAATCTTTTTGAATCGAGATCAGCTGCAGATATAATCTTGAGCGTTGGATCAACGCTTTGTTAGATCCGACGGTTCAAGGTTATGTCGCGTTGGATAAATAGATGGGGCCCGCCTGACCGCCGCCATCTGAACCATCAAATCCGCTGCCGCCGCGTGGAAAAGCGCCGTACAGTCAGCGTCACCGGCTGACTGTACAATTTAAAACTTTAAATTAAATGCAAAAAATGCCCAGAACTTCAAAAAATGATGAAAAATCCATTTTTCCATCATTTTTATAGTTCTTAGGCTCTTTTTGTTCATATTTTGACCTATTTTATTTTAAAAATAATTTCAAGTTGTTTTAATTATTATTTTGATGATTATTTTGAAAATACATAAAACTTTATTTAATTTTTAAATAATTATTTTTAAATTATTTTGAGCTGAAATTTGGCAGAGATATTTTAGTGTCTAATTGTGGTCTCCCTTAATTTTCTTAGGTATATTTGATGCAATTTCAATTAGTTTGTGAATTTATAAAAATGTAGGTCAAATTTTGATTTAGATTTTTGGAAATTCACAAATAAAACAACCTAAATCCAATTAGTGCATGTTAGTACTCTATGGAACTTCTGAAAGGTTACCTTTCATTGGAAAATAGATGTAGGTTATAATCATGTATAATTTAAAAGAAATTTAACTTTAATTATACTATGATCTTTGTAAATGAGCTTTGAATTATACATGATTTTACCTTTAAATTGAATGAGGTCTTATTTGAGGATGTATTCTACATCTCCTAATACCCTCAAGTCAATTTAATGTACTCATTGCTTCATAATGGATTTCTTGAGTTCATAGGTTACAATATATCCTATGATTTAAATGATTCATCATGATCCTTCCATAGAGCATTAGGACATTCCCTTTTTGCTTTTAATGATTGCTATGGTATGATTGTAATTAGTGTCCAAGGGTTAGATAATCCTTGATTCAAACCTAATCAACCTAGTGACACTTATGAACAATAATTAAGGACTTTTAGTCTAGAAAACTTAGAAAATTCTAATAATTAGGATGCACATCATATTGACTTGAAACTCAAACCATTTGAACTTAGTGACATGCTCAGCCCATAGAAAATATCTTACTGAATTTTGAAATCATTAAGCCCCTTAATTACCTTAATCAAATTTGAACCTTTAATTAAGCCTTTAAACCTTCCAAAAATTCTAATAAATCAAGATTAATTTCAAAAATTACAAATAATGTCTTAAACTGACCAGACTCAAACCTTTAATCAATGAAAAATAAAATCCCCTGAATGGACTTTAAAATTAAGTTTAATTTAAGTTTAATTGAAATTCAATATTTAACTAATTTAATTAATTAAAAATAATTAAAAATTCCAAAAATTTCACAAACACTTGGAGATCACTCCTTAGGTCATTCCTGACCTTTGGAGTTGATTTCTCAAGGAGTTTGGAGGTCATTTGGATCCAAATCATAAAAATGGCTTTAATTAAACAATTTTAAAAATTTAATAAATACTCAAAACTTCAAAAATTCATAACTAATTCAAATAAACTCCAAATTGAGCAAACTCAAAGGCATATAACTCATCTTAAGGTCTAATATTTATCAAAAATGTTAAGTTTCCAGAAATCAATCAATTTTGAAAAAGTCAACTTTTGGTCAAACCTAGTTTAAATTCAAGTCAAAACTTCAAACCTTCATAATAAAATATAGAAAAATCCAATTTCAGCGTATTTACTATCTAACTGATCGTATTAAGGTCTAGTATTTTAATAAAACATCAACATTCCAAAAAAATCTTTAAATCAAAAAGTCAAATTTTGACCCTTGAATTAAATCTTTAAAATAATACAGAAAATGTTAAAATTCAACAAATCATTAAAAATTCCAGAAAATACTAATTCAAACTTAAAACAAGCAACCAATCAATTTGAATAAAATTTATCAACTCTCAAACCATTAATTAAACTTAAATCATTTAATCATACTGGGTACCACTGGGTAACCCAGGCCTACGAGACTACTAAATTAGCCCCAAGGAAGGTGAAATAAACTTTATGGCCTCGGTGTGAAACAAAGGTGGTATCCAACAAATAATCAAAATAAAATTTAAAATCAAATTCAAATCATTAAGATTTAAATTTTAATTAAAATCCCTTAAGCCTTCAACCAACTAGAACATCAAGCAACTTCAATCAAGTATCCTATCTAGGACATATCAAAGCCACACAGCCTACCTCATGCACTTTAGATGGTTTGCTAGGACAATCAACTCTAGTCTTAGGGTAGGCCGGTGTTTATTTTTTTGTTGTGTGCCTGGTTTTCGAGCTTTTACTGCATGTTATTTGCTAGTGGTAGAATTGATGTGATTGTTTATTTATTTACTGCACTCTGTGATGTAAATGATTGTGCGTTAGATCTACCCTTAGGATAGGGACGATTTATACTAATCTAATCTTATGCATGTGGCCATGCTCATATAGGGCAATTAAATTAAAGGGGGCAATAATTAAAGCTTTAAAATTAATATTATTTTCTACAGGTGCTAAGCATGCTTAAGTCCCCCTTTAAAATTAAAAGAGCATGGCCAAGTGTGGCTGGTTTGAGAATTTTAAATTTCAAATATATAACTGCTTGGGATGTCAAATATAAACTGTTGATTATTAGGATAACCCTGCAGGTGATTGAGTCTAGATTTTTCAATTTTAATTAATGTAATTTGAGATGATATTTGAGTTGTAAATTGTTAAGTACTTTGAGATTGAGATGTTTAAACATCCAATTTGGAATCCAAAGAGGAAGGAACATCCCTTAGGGGAGAGTTCCTATCCATTTGGAGATCCAAATTAGGATGAATTTCAAATATCCAAAGAGAAAGGATAACACCCCTATTTAGGGGGAGTTTCTTTTCATTTGGGTATCCAGACCCGACGATCCAAGGAGTTCCAAGAAGGCGAAGAAGTGAAGAACGAGAAAAATCTCAAATCTCAAAGTCACTTGAGTCTTAGGAGTAGAATCTGGGTTGTAGTCAGTGGTACCCGGCCACTTTACTTTCTTGCAGACCCTGGGTTGTATAATTAAGTGGCACTTGCCACATGGACTTTAAATTTGAGCATTTATTTAATTGATTTAATTATTTAATTGATTTGATTGATATGTTGATTGCGAATAAGGACCTGCATGCTTTTAGTAGTTTATTTGGCGATCTTGCATGTCGTATTTGTTTTAGCCTGAAACCCGTTCGGAGGCTCGTGAGGGTACGGTCATAAACTTTTGCTACTTAAACAAAATTAAAAAATTTAAGCTCAGAGAGTAACTCTAATGTTTTTAAGAAGTAAGCCCGGACTCGCCGGGAGTTTTTCATGCATACATATTGAAACTTCTCTTCCGTGTTAGGCACCTCCTCTTCTGCTGGTTTTGGCAGACCACCTAATCTATTAGAGTGCAGTTATGTCCAAGGGGATATTGTGCAATCTCTAGGATAAAATCTATTTTTTAAGCCTAATTTTTAAACTGCTTCATTCTGATTTCAAGCATTTCATCGTGTCAACTAGCATGCATTGCATTAGATATAAATTAAATTTGAGTCTAAATCTTAATTGCATTTTTAGCTTAAGCATTTAATCCAATATATGTTAAGGGGCTAAATAGGAATCCGCTCTAGATGTCAGCCCCGCTCTCCTTAAACTCGATCTTAAATAATGTCCCTAACCACTCTTTCATAAAAGACCGGACAACATGGTTTTGAAGCGTTTAGGTGGTTTAGCTGGCTCCCCAATTCAGGCCTGGGTAAGTCCAGATTGCATTGCATTAGCTAGGTTCTGGGTCACTGATTTTCAGTACCCATTTTAGACTTAGGTTCTGAGGCAAATGTTCAATCTTAAGACCTCAACTTTCGGGAATCTAATTCCCACTTTCTAATAAAATTGACCACTTAAATATTAAATCTCTTTCAATCTAATTCAAGCCCAATAATTAGGATAGTTTGAGGTGTTTCTGAAGTAATTCAGAATCTCAAGACACCTCCTACTTTTCTTCCTTTGACTCCAGAAAGAAGTGTTCAATTTTGATCCAATCCCTGTTGAAATTCAAGTCCTTAACCTTCTTTGACATCAAGCTTTGAATTCCTTAATAAAATTCGTATCGCTATTTTAATCGAGAGTATTCATAGGAAATTTTCTGGTTTCCTACGATGTAATTAACTACGAGGGCTTGCGCTCGTAGGAGATTTAGAAACCCAGACCTGATTTTTAAAATCAAGTTTTTTTTTTAAATTTTAATTAATTATCTTTGGGAAATTTAAAAGTCAACGATCATTATCGTCATTTTCAAATGATTGATAACAGACGATATCCTCTTTTCTTAGAAAGATATATCGTACTATTATTGTGATCTTGATTATGAAATTAATGATCTCTTTACTAGATTATTATAGTTAAATATTGGATTTAACATCATTTTGATATTTTGAGATTATATGTTGTTTCTCCTTGAGTTTGACTATGATAATTAGATAAATCCAAAGATTTGTAATCTGAACCTATTAGGGAACGATATTTTCACCTTTCGAGGTGATATATTATTCATAATAAGCGTTAGATCTCAAATATTAAAAATTCCAGAAATCAAATATTTCCCAAAGAAAATTAAACACTTTTTCAAAATAAATATTTTTCAATCAAAACAAAAAATGGCGACTCCACTGGGGAAAATCTCTCTCTTCATCTTTAATAGTGCTACAAATTTTGTTACATCGGCAGTTTTGACTACCTTTCTTCCGTTGGTCCCTCTACCCATTTCCTCCTTAGGTGAGTGTGGCCAACTCAATTAAGACATGTGAAAAGAGGTGAGTGTAGGAAACCTCCCTCCAAGTTAGGCTTTGACATTTTGCCTCCAAGTTTATTGGTACAGCAAAAGAGTCAAGCCAAGCTTGTCAAAATCTTTTTGCATATGTTGCAAACAAGCATGCGAGTAGATCTCTGCATGCTAAGTTTCATAATTTACAAAAAAATCCCTCAATCTCAAAGATCTAGATTCAAAATTTCTTTAATCAGACCTAGATTTTGACATTTGTCCCTAAGCTAGTCTGTTTGGTGAAAGAGTCAAATTAAGGTCTCTAGATTTTCCTTAACTTTTGTTAACCATTATGTTGAAAATAAAACTCAACATTTTTTAGTTTCAAAAGTCAAGGAAAATCTTTTTAATCAACTTTAATCGTCGTTGCTATGTGTCTTCTATAATATTCTGTTGTAGTTGAACACATGCAATTCAAATTCAAAATTCTCCAGTCAATTCTGGGCTTTGACATTTCGCCCATAAATTGTTTGGTGGGGTGCAAAGAGTCAAGCCTTAGGATCTTCAGGAAAATTTGGTAAACCTACATATTTGAACAAAATTCAATATGTTGAGTTTCAAATTTTGAAGAGGATCCGTTCAGTTTCAACCTTGAGTTTAAATCCAGATTCAAATTCAATTTCAAGCTTGAATTGAATCTAAGATTTAAGTTTAAATTCAACCTCAAACTAAATTCAATCTTAAGTTCAAATTTAATTTCAAAATTGAACTTAAATTTGATTCCAAACTTAAATTCAACTTCAGCTTTGATTTCAAGATCAAATTCGGGCTTTGACATTTCGACCCAAGTCAATTGGTGAAATGAAAAGAGTCAAGCCCGATCCCCGGATCTTTCATATCAATTTTATGCACCTACATGATTGAGTGAAACTCAATCTGTTGAGTCATAAAATTTGAAGAATGATCCATTTGACTTGAGCTTCAAGTTCAAATTCAAAATTTGAGTCCAAACATAATTTTAACCTGAAATTTGAATTTGATTTCTAATTTAAAGTCAATTCAATTTTGATCGGGACTTTGACATTTCGACCCAAGTCAATTGGTGAAATGGAAAGAGTCGAGCTCAATCCCTGGATCTTTCATATCAATTTTGTGTACCTATATGATTGAGTGAAACTCGACCTGTTAAGTCACAAAATTTGAAGAATTGTCCATTTGACTTGAACCTTAAGTTCAAATTCAAATCCAACTTTAATTCAAAGTACAATCTCAACTTTAAGTTCGAATTTGATTGTCACCTTAAATTTTAAATTCAATTTTGAATTCAAGTTTAAGTTTGAACTTTGACATTTTGCCCCAAGTTAATTGGTGTAGCGAAAGTGTCGGGTTCAACCCTTAAGTCCTTGTCAATTCTACGAACCACTGTTTTGAACCTAAACTTAATATGATTGAATTATCAAATTTTGAATGACATTAATCAAGTTTAAAATTCAAATTCAAATTCAAGATTAACTAATTCAAATCATTGTTCATTAATTTCAGGATTTAAGCACTCAAATGGCTGGGAAACTCATTTTCTCTCTAGATAGAAACTTGATAGTCGAAGGATTCACTTCTGGTAATTTTATCCAGTTTGAAATGCAATTCCAAGACTTCAAGTTAATTATCAGTCGACGGAAAAGAAATGATTGATCTGTCTGCTGGAATACGAAGGAATGTCCCCTTGATTGAGATTACTTTAGGGTCAGGAGTTGACTCCCCCATCTCCAAGATGGAGGCTATTGTCACCCCTTTACCCACTGTATCTTCTACTGAGGAGGATAACAACCAGAAGTCAATAACGATAGAAGAGCTACCATCTCAGCCTGAGATCGGATCAAGTTCTAATACCCCCGTCGTCAGCAAGGCCAGCAAGAATAAAATGAAGAACTACCTTCGTAGAGTCAGAAAGAAGGTTGTTAAGGCCAGAAAGACTGCTGAGGCGAAAGCCTTAAAGCATGTCAAGTCTAAGGCTACTAAAAAGTTTGTTGCTTCTTCTACGTACCCCTTCTCTGGTGGAAATAGTTTTCACCCTTCTCCTGTTGCTCAAAGAAAGGAGGTTGTAGAGACGAGAGCACAATCTTCAATACATCTTCTTGACTACTACATGGCGAGAATCAATCAAGCCAGAACTAAACAAACACCAGCACCAGGCCCTAGGCCCCCAGTTGAAGGTTATAACCCATCCACTCTACTAGATGATGTTAGGTCATGTTTCTATACGTGCCCTGTTACATTAACTAGAGAGGAGGAGGTGTAGAAATCACTCAGGGTGCCACTTTCCTAATTACTAGACCACTAGTAATAAGATAGGGGAAATAATTTAAGATTATATCAGATAGTGATACCGTTAAAATTCAACTTTCAACAGGGTCCTATCGAGATAATTCTTTTTTATTAAAGTGATGCAATGAATTCTAAGGATAGTGCAGACCCAATAATAGTTTCTCCCTCCAAGGAGATCGTATGAATTTAATTCTGTACTACTAGGGTCTTGCCACCTAGATTTGCAATTTCTTTTTAAGGAGAGCTTCCAATTTCTCAAGTGTATTGATTTCAAATTTTCAAGATAGTTGAGTTATCTTTTTAATGAAAATTGACCTCTATTTCAAGTCTTAAGTAAGAGAAAGTTGTTGTTGACTCCATCAAATGTTTGAATACCCTCCCTCCTACCTGTTTTGTGGGATCGATTCAATTGTCGAACTAAAATCAATGTTAAACTTAAGTTGATTTTTGAAATTAAAATTTTCTCAAATTTCTAGCAATTTTCTATCTTAATAGATATCTCTTGCATGTTTAAAATTTGTTCAATAATTTTCAAAAGTTAAGCCAATATTCATTTTAAAAGACTGGGTCCTACCTTGAGGATTATTTTTCCTTGTATAAGAGAGTGAGTTTTCTTCTCTCGTACTTGAGATATAATCGTGGCATTGAATTTAAAGTAGGTGCAGCCTCTTCTCAAAATCAAAATAAATTCAAAAAGATGCGCGAATGCGCCAAAATTCAAAAAAAAAGAAATAGTGTAAAATACACTATAAATCAAAAGATACGCAATGGGTGCCATCAGGAAAAGAATGAAAGAGGCTCCCTTCTACTAAATTCTTTAATCTTAAAAGACCCAGTCAATTTTAAATTGCTCGATTTTGAAAGTCTTGAATCCAGATTCTCTACCGTGCATCGATAATCTATCAAGATACAAAAATCTCTCGTGCTAGAGAATTGAAAAGATCAAATTTTTATATTCAACTTAAACCTCTTTGAAATTGATTTTAATTCAAAATACTTAAGGGAGACCCCAGTTTAGTTTCTACGAAATTTGGTCTGGGTCAACAAAACCTAAATCCTTAAACCTTTTCAGGTTAGTTGGGGTCACTCAAACTTTTCACTGTACTTCTAAATTTATTCCCGTTTATCATTCCGACAGGGTCCAAATACCTAGAGGAAGTTTTCTAATAAAGAGAATGAATCTTCTACTCTTGATTAAAATTTAAATTTGGTCCTTGAGAAATATGTGTAAGCCCTTATGCATAGGCATCTTTTCCGTCAAGGCCTTCTTTATAAAATTACACTCTATGTTGGGTCCAAGTTCAATCCCACTGGAGGAGTATTTTATAATGCTGGAAATTGTCGTTCACAATCAAACCACACCCTGTGCTGGGTTCTAGATCATCCTGATCTAGAAGCGTAGTTTCCTGAGCTAAGGCTTGCTGTTCAAAATCAAACTCTAATTGAGCAGAGTGCTTGACTCCAATTCAAGGAGCTCGAGGGCCTCAAATAAAAATTAAATTAAGCTCAGCAAAGTTTAAAAGTTCATAAGTCACGTTTGATTCAAGATACTAATAAGCTGTGTCACTTTAGAACTCCCCAATTAGGAGACTTGGTCGTAGTCTTTTGTAGACCACTTCTAATCCATTGTAAACTCAATGAAAATCTTGAGTCAATGTTGACTGGATCGTTAATTTTTAATGACGATCTTTGAAGAAGTTTCCTTTTGACTGATCAACCTGAAGAATGCCACCCAATATTTTCAAATATTGGAGAGGCTCTTCAGGAGATACCATGCCAGATGAGTGTCAAACACAAAATCAAATTCAGAACCTTTTAAAGTCAAAATCAAATGCAAGATCAAATTTCACAAACTTTTAAGAATTCAAAATCAACTTGAATCAAGTTTAAAATTTTTCAAATTCAAAACAAATTCAAAATCAAATCAAATCAGAGTCAAGACCCTTCCTATTCAAATTCCTCAAACTAAATTTCAAATTCAAATATCTTTAAATTCAAAACTCAATCAATTCAAATTCAAAATTTTTTTCAAATCTCAAATTCTAGAATCCAGATCCGATCCTCTGTATGGAGCAAGCTTCCTCCATATACGATCATCCAGACTCGATCCTCTGTGTGAAGTAAGTTTCCTTCACACACGATCATTCTAGATCCAATCCTCTATGTGAAGCAAGTTTCCTTTACATATGATCACTCCAGACCCGATTCTGTGCGAAGCAATGCTTCCTTCTCACAGGATCGTCCAGTTTTCTTTTCCTTAAGGTTAGATGTGAGTCATCGTGCTTTCTATCCTTAGGATTAGATCTGCTAGTGGTGGAGTACGCCCTTCGTGGCACCATCCTAGCTTCTTCTAGTTTTCTTTTCCTTAAGGTTAGATGTGAGTCATCGTGCTTTCTATCCTTAGGATTAGATCCGGTAGTGATGGAGTACGCCCTTCGTGGCACCATCCTAGCTTCTTCCAGATTTCTTTTCCTTAAGGTTAGATGTGAGTCATCGTGCTTTCTATCCTTAGGATTAGATCCGCTAGTGGTGGAGTACGCCCTTCGTGGCACCATCATAGCTTCTTCCAGTATGCTTTTCCTTAAGGTTAGATGTGAGTCAAAATGCTTTCTATCCTTAGGATTAGATCTGCTAGTGGTAGAGTAGGCCCTTGGTGGCACCATCCTAGCTTCTTCTAGTTTGCTTTTCTTTAAGGTTAGATGTGAGTCATCGTGCTTTCTATCCTTAGGATTAGATTCCCTAGTGGTGGAGTACGCCCTTCGTGGCACCATCCTAGCTTCTTCTAGATTTCTTTTCCTTAAGGTTAGATGTGAGTCATCGTGCATTCTATCCTTAGGATTAGATCCGCTAGTGGTGGAGTATGCCCTTCGTGGCACCATCCTAGCTTCTTCCAGTTTACTTTTCCTTAAGGTTAGATGTGAGTCATCGTGCTTTCTATCCTTAGGATTAGATACGCTAGTGGTGGAGTACGCCCGTCGTGGCACCATCCTAGCTTCTTTCAGTTTGCTTTTCCTTAAGATTAGATGTGAGTCATCGTGCTTTCTATCCTTAGGATTAGATCCGCTAGTGGTGGAGTACGCCCTTCGTGGCACCATCCTAGCTTCTTCCAGTTTTCTTTTCCTTAAGGTTAGATGTGAGTCATCGTGCTTTCTTTCCTTAGGATTAGATCTTTTAGTGGTTGAGCACGCCCTTCGTGGCACCATCCTAGGTTCAAAATACAGATCCGACTTTCTGTGGGAAGCAATGCTACCTTCCCTCAGGGTCCTCCAGTTTTCTTTTCCTTAAGGTTAGATGTGAGTCATCGTGCTTTCTTTCCTTAGGATTAGATCTTCTAGTGGTGGAGCACGCCCTTCGTGGCACCATCCTAGGTTCAAAATTCAGATCTGACCTTCTGTGGGAAGCAATGCTTCCTTCTCTCAGGGTCCTCTAGTCTTCTTTTCTTTAAGGACAGATGTGAGTCATCGTGCTTTCTTTCCTTAGAATTATATCTTCTAGTGATGGATAACGCCCTTTGCGGCACCATTCTAGTTTCAAAATTCAAATCCTTAAGCCTGATCTCCTATAGGAAGCAATACTACTTTCCTATGAGATCATCCTGTCCTCTTTTCCTTAGAGTAAGTATTTCTCTTTCTCTTAGGATTAGACTCCCTAGTGTTGGAATAAGTCATCTATGGCACCGTCCTGAGTTTAATTCTAAAATCCAATTCTCTCTTCCTTAGGGTAGATTCTTCTTCCTTCCCTTAGGATTAGATCTATTAGTGGCAGAGTACGCTCTTCGTGGCACTGCCCTAGTATCAAAATTCAATTCTGATCCTCTATAGTTAGGAGTTCTTCCTTCCTATACGATCATCCAGACTTCTTCTTCCTAAGGTTAGGACTTCCCTTCTCTTAGGATTAGATCTACTAGTGGTGGAGTACGCCCCTCGTGGCACTACCCTAGTATCGAATGTCAATTCGATCCTCTATAGTTAAGAATTCTTCCTTCCTATACGATCCCCTAGTTTTTTTTTCCTCAGGGTTAGACTTTTCTTCCCTTAGGACAAGATCTACTAATGGTAGAGTACGCTGCCTCAGCACTACCCTAGTATCAACTCAAATTCAATCTTCTGGAGTTAGGATTTCTTCTCCCTTAGAATCAAATCTAGATTCAAACCTTTATAGTTAGGAGTTCTTCCTTCCTATAGGATCACCCAGTTTCTCTTCCTTTAAAGTTAAGATTTTCCTACCCTTAGGAACAGACCCACTAGTGGTAGAGTACGCTTTTTCTAGCACTACCCTAGTATCTATTCAAACTCCGATTCCTCGGGGATAGATTTCTCATTCATTTAGGATCAAAACTCCAGACTTGACCATTCTATTCGATCAACACCAATATATGCAATAGAACTACATTCTATTACACATATTGGGGGTCCATTTGTTGACCTCATTTTTGTATGAGGTTAATAGGACCAATCAAGACCCTAAGATCTTTCTAATCCTTAGGATCAATCCTGACTCTATGATCAAGCTGATCTTAGATCAATCCAGGCTTTAAATATCAATCCAGATTCAAATTGATTTAACCCCATATTAATTTTAAAATTCAACTCAATTAAACTCCAGACTAATCTAGACTCTAGGATCCTCCTAGACTTCAGACCCTAGGATCTATTCTAGACCCTAAGATCTACCCAGACTCTATATCAGTCTATGTCTTAGGATTCTCCTAGACCTCATATATATCTAGACCTTAGAATTATCTAGACCCTAGGATTTTCCTAGGACCCAGACTTTAGGATCTATTCTAGATCCTAAGAACCTTTTAGATCCCAGACTTTAGGGTTTCCTGGACTCTAGGACCTTCCTAGACTTCAGTCCCTAGGATCTACTCTGGACCCTACGATTTCCCTAGATCAATTTAGGTCTTAGGATTCTCCTAGACCTTAGATCTATCTAGACCTCAAATATTTTCAAACTCTAGACTAACCCAGACTTTAAATCAACCCATTCAAGACTCAAATCAGTCTAGAGCTCAACTCAATTCAAACCCTTGATTCATGATCTTTAAACAATTCAGATCCAGTTGTCACAGCCTCTGACCTGACTTTAACCCTATCTAATCATCTACAATCACTGAAATGATTTTAAATAATTTAGATAATTCAAACCCTATCATTCAAACTCAAAATCCAGCTCAAAACCAAAAATCCAGATCAAATTCCAAGGCAAAAGGTCTAAGTCCTGAAAGCCTTTTCCAGAGAATCTTTGAACATTTCAAAAACCTATCAAATGACCTCTGATTCAAGGTCTATCAGTTCCACACTAATGTGACATGTATATAGAGGTAGCCCTCCAAATTTGAACTCATTTTGAGGTCTCTAACCCTAGAAATTGAATTGAAATCTAAAGGCTATAAAACCTTTAAATATTTACAGTCTATGCCACTAGACCTGCCACCCAGTGGATTTTTATCCTGGAGCTTTCTCCAAAGCTCCAAATCACTTCCAGACCCTTGATTATGACTCATTGATCAATAAACTGCATTTTGTTGGATTCAATTTGACCCCTAGTTGACCAAGGGTCAAAATGACCAAAATACCCCTTAAGGGTTCAAATGCACTTTTCAAACCATATGACCTCCAAATTATTTGGAACCACTTCCAACAATTTTCAAATATCAAACCAAATCTATTGAACCCAAATCCATACCCTGGGTCAACCTGGTTGACTAAGTCAACCTGGGTTGACTAAATAAGCCCTTTAGGGTCAAAATAGGTCATTTTGACCAAATAACCTCCTCAGACCTTGGGACCACCTCCATTGGTCTCTAAATGTCAAACCAAATCTGTTGAGCCCATTTCCAGCCCCTAGACCCACCTGGTTGACCAAGTCAACCAGGGTTGATCTAAATGGCCCTTTAAGGGCCCAAATAGGTCATTTTGACCAAATGACCTCCCCAGACGTTGAGATCACCACCAGCAGGCTCATAATATCATTCTGAACTAATTGGACCCATTCCCTGACCCTAGGTCAACCTAGTTGACCAAGTCAACCTAGTTGACCCATTAGGCCCATTAAGGGCCTAAACAGGTCATTTGATCTAGATGACCCATTTAAACCCTGAAACCACCTGCACTAGACCCCATTCATCATTTCAAACCTGTTGAGCTCAAACCCTGATCCTGGGTCAACCTAGTTGACCAAGTCAACCTAGGTTGACCATATCAACCCTTAAGCTTTTACACTTTAAATCAAACCTTGATTGCATTCAAAACCCTGTCAAACTTTTATGATCACTCCCCTAGTGATGTGGACTTGACTGGACATCATGTCCTAGTCATCAGTTGACTTGGTCAACTAGATCCATATCTGGTCAAACCTAGTCAACTTAAGCTCATTCACTATATGCACTCAAACCCAATTTAAGCAAATTATTCAAACCCCATCAAATCCCATTCAAACCTCTTTAATCGCTCTTCTCAATGATTCAAACTTGATTGGACCCTTGACCCAGTCAACATTTGACTAAGTCAACCAAACTCATGTTTGGTCAAACCTGACCCATTTAGATCAAATCATTTGGGATATTTAATCTAAACCTTTCAAGCTTTCAAAACCTTTTAACACTTGACCTAAACATCTTCAAAAGCCTTATTAAATCCAATTATATGGATTTGACCTGGTCAAATCTTAATCATGATTAAACCCTTAAGCCTATTTAAGCTAATTCAAACTCTAGATTAATTTTGAACTCCTCAAACCCATTTCAATGATCAATTCAAGCATATCCAAATCATTTGGAACTATGTCACTTTAAATTCGACTTAATCAAGTATTCAAATACGATCAAACATACATATACATTCATTTGGTCCATTATTGAATTCACTCCATCAATCTCTTTGAAGTTAATCTCATAGCTTTCAAATACCCACTTAAAATTCTAGCTTGACTGTTTGACTACTTGATTGGTCAAATAGTCAACCCTAGCTTAAGGAGTGAACTCATGAAGTCAACCTTCATTCAAATCCCTATCCCATGCCTTTGCATTATTTTCAAGACCATCATATCAATTTTCCTAATATACCTGGACCCCAAATCAACATCCCTCGACCCATTTGACCAGTCAAGAGGTCAATAAAGGTCTAATTGAACCTAATTGGTCAAAGCACCCAATCCAATCCCCTTGATTGAATCCAGGTCTATCCAGCCCGTTCAATTAATCCTAGAGACTTTCCAGGGTTGTAACCCAACCTCCCCACGCAGCTGATATGCTCTCTAGCTCAACCCAATGGCCCAATGAGCTCTATCCGGTCAAGCCCATCTACCCGACTCAACTAGCTTAATCCAGACCTGTCCAGTTCACCCCAAGGACTCCAGAAGTTTCTTTGGAGCTAACCAGACCCAACCTAGTTGCTGGAGTGCCTCCAACCTGACCTGACCAACCCAGGTGGTCCTCCCCACGTGAAGACAACCTCCTAGTCATTCCAGCTCGTACGATTCTCCCCTCTGTCCCAAACAGCCTGTGCCAGATGTCAAACATCTAAGGACTCTACCTAAGGCATCTGGACCGTCCAAGACAACTTCAGCAGCTCGAATAGAGGGGGAAGGATGAAACTTTTCATACGAGGCGATCTCATATTCCAGTCCAGCTCCAGCCTCTCTGAGTTTTTGTTTTGAGTTCCCAGAGCTCCCTATACTTTTCTCTTATTATTCCTGGCATTTGGTGGCCGCCGGCAACGAGCTCGAGGACAAACCGAGGCTAGCTCCGTCCAAGCCACCCCAACATTCTATAGAAGCTTCCTCCGGACCTAGAGTCTTCTACAAATCTAAACGTGGTCAATCTACAAGCTCAACAATACCTGAATCATCCAAAACTATCAATCCTACAGTGGTAAGATCTAAACCCTAGATATTTACCTAGGTTTCTAATTAGGTTATTGAAGATTGCATCAAATGCTTAAAAAACACCTCCACGTGCTTTCTTAAACTCTATTTAATCTCTGTTCAAGTTTTTAAGCTATTTAATGTACTGTATCAAGATAACGTTATCAAAAATGAGATTAGGGCTTGCGGTTTAACGGAGGAAGAAGATGACTCTGTAGCCGTTAGATCATTTCTTTTAAGATCAACGGCTGCAATTTAGTTGGATCAGTGTTTCTTTCCGATATACTGAAATCACGAGTTAATCTATTTCTCCTCCGTCTAAATCTAAGCCACTAATCTAAAATGCGAGCAGTGTCCAGGCCGTCCGATCTTTCTGAATCGAGATCAGCTGCAGATATAATCCTAAGCGTTGGATCAGCGCTTTGTTAGATCCGACGGTTCAAGGTTATGCCGCGTTGGATAAATAGATGGGGCCCGCCTGACCGCTGCCATCTGCACCATCAAATCCACTGCCGCCGCGTGGAAAAGCGCCGTATAGTCAGCGCCGTCGGCTGACTGTACAATTTAAAACTTTAAATTAATTGCAAAAAATGCCCAGAACTTCAAAAAATGATGAAAAATTCATTTTTCCATCATTTTTAGAGTTCTTAGGCTCTTTTTGTTCATATTTTGACCTATTTTATTTTAAAAATAATTTCAAGTTGTTTTAATTATTATTTTGATGATTATTTTGAAAATACATAAAACTTTATTTAATTTTTAAATAATTATTTTTAAATTATTTTGAGCTGAAATTTGGCAGAGATATTTTAGGGTCTAATTGTGATCTCCCTTAATTTTCTTAGGTATATTTGATGCAATTTCAATTAGTTTGTGAATTTATAAAAATGTAGGTCAAATTTTGATTTAGATTTTTGGAAATTCACAAATAAAACAACCTAAATCCAATTAGTGCATGTTAGTACTCTATGGAACTTCTGAAAGGTTACCTTTCATTGGAAAATAGATGTAGGTTATAATCATGTATAATTTAAAAGAAATTTAACTTTAATTATACTATGATCTTTGTAAATGAGCTTTGAATTATACATGATTATACCTTTAAATTGAATGAGGTCTTATTTGAGGATGTATTCTACATCTCCTAATACCCTCAAGTCAATTTAATGTACTCATTGCTTCATAATGGATTTCTTGAGTTCATAGGTTACAATATATCCTATGATTTAAATGATTCATCATGATCCTTCCATAGAGCATTAGGACATTCCCTTTTTGCTTTTGATGATTGCTATGGTATGATTGTAATTAGTGTCCAAGGGTTAGATAAACCTTGATTCAAACCTAATCAACCTAGTGACACTTAGGAACAATAATTAAGGACCTTTAGTCTAGAAAACTTAAAAAATTCTAATAATTAGGATGCACATCCTATTGACTTGAAACTCAAATCATTTGAACTTAGGGACATGCTCAGCCCATAGAAAATATCTTACTGAATTTTGAAATCATTAAGCCCCTTAATTACCTTAGTCAAATTTGAACCTTTAATTAAGCTTTTAAACCTTCCAAAAATTCTAATAAATCAAGATTAATTCCAAAAATTACAAATAATATCTTAAACTGACCAGACTCAAACCTTTAATCAATGAAAAATAAAAGCCGCTTGACTGGACTTTAAAATTAAGTTTAATTTAAGTTTAATTGAAATTCAATATTTAACAAATTTAATTAATTAAAAATAATTAAAAATTCCAAAAATTTCACAAACACTTGGAGATCACTCTATAGGTCATTTCTGACCTTTGGAGTTGATTTCAAGGAGTTTGGAGGTCATTTGGATCCAAATCATAAAAAGGGCTTTAATTAAACAATTTTAAAAATTCAATAAATACTCAAAACTTCAACAATTCATAACTAATTCAAATAAACTCCAAATTGAGCAAACTCAAAGGCATATAACTCATCTTAAGGTCTAATATTTATCAAAAATGTTACTTTTCCAGAAATCAATCAATTTTGAAAAAGTCAACTTTTGGTCAAACCTAGTTTAAATTTAAGTCAAAACTTCAAACCTTCATAATAAAATATAGAAAAATCTAATTTCAGCCTATTTACTGTCTAACCGATCGTATTAAGGTCTAGTATTTTAATAAAATATAAACATTCCAGAAAATGCTTTAAATCAAAAAGTCAAATTTTGGCTTTTGAATTAAATCATTAAAATAATCCAGAAAATATTAAAATTCAACAAATCATTAAAAATTCCAGAAAACACTAATTCAAACTTAAAACTAGCAACCAATCAATTTGAATAAAATTTATCAACTCTCAAACCATTAATTAAGCTTAAATTATTTAATCATACTGGGTACCACTGGGTAACCCAGGCCTACGAGGCTATTAAATTAGCCCCAAGGAAGGTGAAATAAACTTCACGGCCTCGGTGTGCAACAAAGGTGGTATCCAACAAACAATCAAAATAAAATTTAAAATCAAATTCAAATCATTAAGATTTAAATTTTAATTAAAATCCCTTAAGCCTTCAACCAACTAGAACATCAATCAACTTCAATCAAGTACCCTATCTAGGACATATCAAAGCCACACAGCCTACCTCACACACGTTAGATGGTTTGCTAGGACAACCAACTCTAGTCTTAGGGTAGGTCGGTGTTTATTTTTTTTGTTGTGCGCTGGGTTTTCGAGCTTTTACTGCAAGCTGTTTGCTAGTGGTAGAATTGATATGATTGTTTATTTATTTACTGCACTCTGTGATGTAAATGATTGTGCGTTAGATCTACCCTTAGGATAGGGACGATTTATACTAATCTAATCTTATGCAGGTGAACATGCTCACACAGGGCAATTAAATTAAAGGGGGCAATAATTAAAGCTTTAAAATTAATATTGTTTTCTGCAGGTGCTAAGCATGCTTAAGTCCCCCTTTAAAATTTAAAGAGCATGGCCAAGTGTGGCTGGTTTGAGTATTTTAAATTTCAAATATATAACTGCTTGGGATGTCAAATATAAACTGTTGATTATTAGAATAACCCTGTAGGTGATTGAGTCTAGATTTTTTAATTTTAATTAATGTAATTTGAGATGATATTTGAGTTGTAAATTGTTAAGTACTTTGAGATTGAGATGTTTAAACATCCAATTTGGAATCCAAAGAGGAAGGAACATCCCTTAGGGGAGATTTTCTACCCATTTGGAGATCCAAATTAGGATAAATTTCAAATATCCAAAGAGAAAGGATAACACCCCTATTCAGGGGGAGTTTCTTTTCATTTGGGTATCCAGACCCGACGATCCAAGGAGTTCCAAGAAGGTGAAGAAGTGAAGAACGAGAAGAATCTCAAATCTCAAAGTCACTTGAGTCTTAGGAGTAGAATCTGGGTTGTAGTCAGTGGTACCCGACCACTTTACTTTCCTGCAGACCCTGGGTTATATAATTAAGTGGCACTTGCCACATGGACTTTCAGTTTGAGTATTTATTTAATTGATTTAATTATTTAATTGATTTGATTAATATGTTGATTGCGATTAAGGACCCGCATGTTTTTAGTAGTTTATTTGGCGATCTTGCATGTCATATTTGTTTTATCCTGGAACCCGATCGGAGGCTCATGAGGGTACGGTCATAAACTTTTTCTACTTAAACAAAATTAAAAAATTTAAGCTCAGATAGTAACTCTAATATTTTTAAGAAGTAAGCCCGGACTCGCCAAGAGTTTTTCATGCATACATATTGATACTTCTCTTCCGTTTTAGGCACCTCCTCGCCTGCGGGTTTTGGCAGACCACCTGACCTATTAGGGTGCAGTTCTGTCCAAGGGGATGTTGTGTAATCTCTAGGATAAAATCTATTTTTAAGCCTTATTTTTAAACTGCTTCATTCTGATTTCAAGTATTTCATCGAGTCAACTAGCATGTATTGTATTAGATACAAATTAAATTTGAGTCTAAATCTTAATTGTATTTTTAGCTTAAGCATTTAATCCAACATATGTTAAGGGGCTAAATAGAAATCTACTCTAGATGCCAGCCCTGCTCTCCTTAAACTCAATCTTAAACAATGTCCCTAACCACTCTTTCATAAAAGACCGGACAACATGGTTTTGAAGCGTTTAGGTGGTTAAGCTGGCTCCCCAATCCAGGCCGAGGTAAGTCAAGATTGTATTGCATTAGCTAGGTTTTGGGTCACTGATTTTCAGTACCCATTTTAGACTTAGGTTCTGAGGCAAATGTTCAATCTTAAGACCTCAACTTTCGGGAATCTAATTCCCACTTTCTAATAAAATTGACCACTTAAACATTAAATCTCTTTCAATCTAATTCAAGCCCAACACTTAGGATAGTTTGAGGTGTTTCTGAAGTAATTCAGAATCTCAAGACACCTCCTATTTTTCTTCCTTTGACACCAGAAAGAAGTGTTCAATTTTGATCCAATCCCTGTTGAAATTCAAGTCCTTAACCTTCTTTGACATCAAGTTTTGAATTCCTTAATAAAATTCGTATCGCTATTTTAATCGAGAGTATTCGTAGGAAATTTTCTGGTTTCCTACGATGTAATTAACTATGAGGGCTTGAGCTCATAGGAGATTCAGAAACCCAGACCTGATTTTCAAAATCAAGTTTTTTTCAAAATTTAAATTAATTATCTTTGGGAAATTTAAAAGTCAACGATCATTATCGTCATTTTCAAATGATTGATAACAGACGATATCCTCTTTCCTTAGAAAGATATATTGTACTATTATTGTGATCTTGATTATGAAATTAATGATCTCTTTACTTGATTATTATAGTTCAACATTGGATTTAACATCATTTTGATCTTTTGAGATCATATGTTGTTTCTCCTTGAGTTTGACTACGATAATTAGATAAATCCAAAGATTTGTAATCTGAACCTATTAGGGAATGATATTTTCACCTTTTGAGATGATATATTATTCATAATAAGCGTTCGATCTCAAATATTAAAAATTCCAGAAATCAAATATTTTCCAAAGAAAATTAAACACTTTTTCAAAATAAATATTCTTCAATCAAAACAATGCATGGAGAAAAGGAGCGTTGGAATGGTCTTAGCTGAATATTTAGAGAATCAAAAAAAAAAAGGGAAGAAAAGGATGATATTAAAACAGTTATAAATTTGGTTGCGTGTCCATTACTTAACAAAAAACCCCCAATTAAATTTTTTCAACTACATCGAATGATCTCTAGAATTTGTCAAGACTTTCCAGTTTATGGCCACTTCTCTATGGTACCAGTTGTTGTTTCATTGAATTTGCTTCATTAATAGGCTCGCGATTCGACTTTGATCGTTATGGGTTGGTGCCAAGATCGAGCCCAAAGCAAGCATACCATTTTCACAGCCGAAATAGTAACAATGAAAATGGCTTCCTATTTAGTAAGATTATATGAGCAAATGTCTGAACCAAAATATGTCATTGCTATGGGAGCCTGTACTATTATAGGAGGGATGTTCAATACTAATTCTTATAGTACTGTTCGTAGAGTCGATAAGTTAATTCATGTGGATGTCTATTTGCCAGGATGTCCGCCTAAGCTAGAGGCAATTATAGATGCTATAATGAAACTTTGTAAGAAGATATCCCAAAAAATATTTCAAATCCAAAAGGTCAGTATCTTCCTACGAATTAGTGAATTAGGCAGGGTTCCTTTGTGCAGAATAAGAAACAGCGGGTCAATCATTAACAATTTCATTGTCAATGTGAAATATTCCTACAAAGAAAATGTGGGAGAGATGAAGAAGATGCAGGTTCATTTATCTAATTGGCTAGTCAAGCATGAGCTAATTCATAGATCTTTAGGCTTTGATTGCCGAGGAATAGAGACTTTACAAAGAAAAATTGTGGATTGGGATTCCATTGTTGTCATTTTATATGTATATGGTTACAATTATTTATGCTCCTAGTGTGCCTATGATGTAGCACCAGGAAGATTTTTTAGCTAGTGTATATCACCGGTATGATATAGATAAACCAGAAGAGGTATGCATAAAAGTATTTTCTCCCAGAAGTAATCCTCAAACCCGTCAGTTTTCTGGATTTGGAGAAGTGCTTATTTTTAGGAACGGGAATCTTATGATATATTGGGAATTTCTTATGAGAATAATCCTAGCCTTAAATGTATCTTGATGCCTAAAAGTTAGATAGGTTAGCCCTTACGTAAATATTCTATTACGCCCAATTTCTATGAAATTCAAGATGCTCATTGATTAAAATTGAAATGAAATCTGGAATCGTGTCGTATAAGTATAAAAGTGGTTTTTTATCATAAGCCTGCGATTTAGTTTTTGATGCAGTAAGTAGGGGAAACAAATTCTTAATCGTTGGCACCAAAAAGAAAGCAGCGGATTTAGTAGCATCAGCAGCAATAAGGGATTAATGTCATTATGATAATAAATAATAGCTTGGTGGTATGCTAACGAATTGGTCTACTACGGAAACAAGACTTCAGAAGTTCAGCGACTTAAAGAGCAGAATAAAAGATGGGAAAACTCAATTGTCTCCCCAAAGGAGATGTAACAATGTTGAAGAGAAAGTTATCTACCTTGAAAACATATCTGGGTGGGATCAAATATATGATGAGATTGCCTGATATTGTAATTACCATTGATCAGCAAGAAGAATATAAGGTTCTTCGAGAATGTGTCATTTTGGGTATTCTGACAATTTATTTAATCGATACAAATTGTGACCCAGATCTTGCAGATCTTTATTTTCCAGCCAACGATGATGCTATAACTTCGATTCAATTGATTCTTACCAAATTAGTATCTGTAATTTGTGAGGGTCGTTCTAGCTATATAAACTAGTTATATAAAATATAATTGATTATTTTCTCATTAATCTTATCATTAAGAACAAGAAAGAAGAATATTAGTTTGTTTTTGGTGAACACTCTTTGATTGTTACTATTTCGGTTTGCATCTTTTGGAGTTTGAGCTATGTTTTGAATATTGAATAATATTTCAAATTAAAAACATAAAATGATTGGTCTTTTTTTATGTGATTTCTCGGTATCTGAAATATACGATTCATAACTAAAATTCATGAATGAACATAGATGAATTGAGAAAGAGATGGTTGAATCAAAATAATGACTTTTTTGAAGTTCAATTTATGTTAAAGGACAATATGAATGTTATACCATGTTCCATTAAAACACTCAAAGGGTTATATGATATATCAGGTGTAGAAGTAGGGCAACATTTATATTGATAAATAGGAGGTTTTCAAATTCATGCCCAAGTACTAACAAAGAACACATGGAGAAGAAAAAATGTATGGTGCGAACGACAAAAATAACATAACCATGAATATGATAAAAACAAAATAAAAGACAATATTGTATATATATATATATATATCAAACTCTCACAAATATCGAGAGAGAGAGAGAGATTCTCTCTCTAGACTACTAACTCTCACACAAGCTCAATTACCCCTTCAACTTTCACGTCCTCCACAAGTGCTATTTCATGCACAGTACCATCCTTTTCTTGTTCGTTCTTGTATATATAGTAAATAAGCAACATTTTTACAATACCAAGAATGTCGAGCTCTCTTCTCTTGCTCTCTAACAAGCTACTTTTAAGATGATTTTGTAAAAATGATGGTACTGTGCCATCATTTTTAACACTCAAAAACCATCTTAAAACTAGCTTGTTAGAGAGCAAGAGAAGAGTGCTCGATATTCTTGGTATGTAAAAATGATTCTTATTTACTATATCTACAAGAACAAGCAAGAAAAGGATGGTAATGTTCCTGAAATAGCACTTGTGGAGGTTGAACGAACTTTAGCCGATGGGTTATGGAGGTCGGAGGGATCGTAGTCGGTGGGAGACTGTGGTCAGAGGGGCTGTAGTCGATGAGAGACGAAGGTCAGAGTTACCGTAGTTGGTGATTAGGTTGTGGTTTGAAGATGGTCGGTGGCTGGGTCGGGCCAGAGGTTTGACAGTGATCGTTGACCGGGCTGTTGTTCGACGGTGGTCGAGTGAAGTCTAGTAGAGATTGGTTGGGGGGCAGTGGTTCGGCGCCAGTCGACAGCCATGTGGTGGTATGATGATGGTCGAATAGATGTTCGAAGGAGATTAGTGGCCAATTGTGGTTTGACGACGGGCAGCAGCCGGGCGGAGGTACGACAACGGTTGGTCGGAGGTCCAACGGTGGTCGACGGATGTTCATTGGCGGTTGTGCTTAGATGAAACTCTAGGATCCTTGAAGCCTTAGAAATCTCTCAAGTTTCCAGCCAAAGGGTCTAAGTCCCCCTTTCATGTGAAAAATGAGGGTTTATTTATAGATTTTTGAGAGTGACATGACCTGTAATTATGAAGAAGATTTGGGCAAATTCAGAGTTCTCCATCGGACAATCGATATTGATCCCCTCAATTATAGAGTATTTTTCAAGCATTTATGTGCCCAAATGATGTCAGAATTAAGCAATCTTGGACTTTATTTGTCTCATTGAGTTGCTCGATTCGACTATAAGTATGCCATATTATAGAGGTCATTTATTCATCCAATTAATGATTTGAACCTTCTAAATATGCTTTAGTCCCTTGATTTGGACTGATTTTGGCTTGAATTGGACCGATTTTGGTGTCCCTTGATGTGCAGAAAGAAATTCATTGGTTTTAAGAACATTGATTAAGCATTACTATTATGTTATATGTTAGAGGTTGTTGATCAAGAAGTAGTTCGGTGACCACAATTCTGATACTTTGTGGCGGTTAAAACCGCCACAATTTTCTAGAATTTTTTTTAAAAAAAAATACATAATCCGATATACATATGCAATAAATAAAACTCAAAACAATAATCAAGATGTTTCTGATATCCTTTGAGACCTAAACATAATAAAAAATACACTAGTACGACAAGATAAAACAGTAAAGACAAATTTCCAGTAAAAATGGTGGATGAAATATAAGTGAAATAGATAAAATGCTACTCAACTATCAAAAAAGAAACTTGAAAGCCATCTCAATCACCATTCAAAGAGAATTTCTACGATTTTATAGAGCTGAATTTTTTCTCATAATGTTTAAACCGAATGCCTTATAACTACTTTTATTTCTCAAAATTAAAATAAAATAAAAGATGTCTCCATCTATTGATATTTGAAAGAATCTAACCACACTACAGGAAAATCACCTATTATCGGCAGCACTTTCCAGCAAAAATTGATCATTTTCCGGCTGTTTTTTTATTTACCAACAATTTTCCAGCTCAAAAATTTCCACTGGTAAAACCCCTGTAGGAAATTTTTTCAGGCGGCTTTTTTTAGCGGAAAATAATTTAGGCGGTTATCCGGCGGAATTAGGCCACTGAAAAATAAAAAAAATTAATAAAAAAAAAATTTACGCGTGCCTGATTGCCCGCTGTCTGCTGCCCATCCGCTCGAGCTGCCCGGCTGCCCTCCAGCGCTGCCCGCTGCACGCCTGCCCGAGCTGCCCGCACGCGCTACCCGCTTGCCTTCCCGTGTATCCCACTACCTTCCCGCGCTGTCCAGCCGAGCTTCCCGCCTGATCGCTGCCTTCCCGCCAAGCTGCCCGCCTGCCCGCGCCTGAGCTTTGCCTGCCCGCAGGTCATGAGATTCAAAATTAGATAGGTTGAGAAATTTTCAAACACCTAACCACATTGCTGCAGAGGAAAATAAGTTTCAGTTCTCTTTTTTTATATATATTTAAACTATATAATTACGCAGAATTAAGTAAAAACTAAAATTATATTTACAAATTAATTTAATTATGAAAATTAATAATTAATAATTAATTTAAAAATAAAAATTAATAATTACTAATTAATTTAAAATGAAAATGAATTAAAATAAAGTATTATAATTAAAATTTAATTAAAACAAATTATTAACTTAATAAATTATTAAAATACTATTAAATTATTACTCATTACTGAAAAATAAATTTTTAAATAATAATTTTAAATTTAAATCTTTTTACTTAAATTAGGAAATAATTATCTTAAATTAGTTAATATTATTTTTAATTATTTTTTAAAATCATTTAAATAGCTAATTTTTAAATCATTTTAGTTAAATTATTTAAAATCTGCCCGAAAGCTAGAAAAGCCGCGAGAAATTCTGCCGGAAAGAAATCGCCGGGAAATTTCATCGGAAAGTCAGAAAACAACCGGAAAGCCGCCGGAAAAATGACAGCTGGAAAGTCGCCGATAATTGATGATTTTCCTGTAGTGCCAAAATATAAAAATTTTGAAAATGATAAAATCACATACCTCGCTGGAATAAAACTAATGGTTTCTAGGATTTCATAGAACTAAACTTTTTCTCACAATGGTTAAAGGATAAACCAAAAACCTGCCATACAATTACTTCTATTGTTCACCAAAAAAAAAAGTTGGCTGCTTGCCGAAAGCATTAACAAGTGAACCCATAAATTGACATGTATCCATCTATTGTAAGAATCCACCCAAGACAAGCAAATTTTGAAGACTGAAAAAAAAATTCAAATACCCCACTAGAATAAACCTAATATTCATCAAGAAACCGTGGTAACTCACCTTGACATTTATGAGGACCACGTTCTATAAGGAGAATGCAGATTGGAAAATATTCAATCAAAAACCTAATTAGAAAGATACATTCTCAAACAACAGACTGAATAACATCAAAGTCAACATTGAGGAAATGATTGAATGAACTAGTTAATTAACCAGACGTCAAGCAGCACTATTACATAATCTCCATGTTTAAAAAACAGTATCCACAAAAGACATCCAATATGTGTAGCAAGCTACCATTTTGTCAGAGGTTAATAAAATAGCAGAAAGAAAAACTCTTTAGAAGGAGACAAAAAAATCAGGTAACTAATAAATAACACAACCTTAATTTCTAAAGTCCATACAAATGAACCACACAAAGCAACTCATCCTAAGAAGTAGAATACAAAATGTTTAAAAAAAAATCTAATAATACCAATATTCAATGACAAGGCCATCTGGCCATCTGTGTCGGCGTGATGCTTTGATAAAATCCATGCCAACTTTCTAAACCTTCACCGAGTGGTTATCTCCGACCATGATTCGGAGAGTAAAAAATTCGCCCAACAGGAGAATACCTATGGTTGACAGTGCAATAATCTTCTTAAAAATATACTACAATGGTGTGGCATAATAAGGAATAAAAGCAACTTGAACAAAAGATAATTACCTAGCAGTGGGCAACTCACCCAGCACAATATCAAGAACTTGAAGAGCTTCCTGAGGAGCATTTGCTTGCCTTCCAGCCAAAAACATTCCCAGATGATGAAGATCAGCACGAGCAGCTAATTTTATAATAATTCCAAAATTCTTGTGTCGCTTGAATCAAAGATATACTGTCATATCAGCACAGTCACAAAATGCAAAATCAGAACCAAAACAGGTTACAATGCATTAGGTACCTTTCAGCCCCAGTTCCATCATCTTCATCAACCAGTGTTACCCGAAATTCATTAAAATTAAATGGAAGTAAATATGCTGGGCGAGGAAAAAAAAGGGAGAAACGACGGCCCTTCAGCAAAGCACCAATAATTAGCAGAGGAATTATTTACATATCAAACTATTATGCGAAATTAATATCCTACACTCAATCACTTCCTGTGAATTTGGGTGGATTGGAGTAGAAGGGGTTTCAGTCTCCCTATTAATTTCTCCTCTACTTGATCCACCTCTGCATATCACCTTCTTTGCTCGGCTGAAAAGACTGCCTCCTGTCATTTCCTACAAAAAAAAATCAAAAGTGTTTAGCATAAATAGAGAACATTATATAAAAAGCAATATATAGAGAGCAATATATGAAGAACAAAATATAAAGAGCAATATATTAAAACATACATTTACAAGCAACAAGAAATATTACAATCAAATGCTTCTCGTGGTTTCCTCTTAAAACAAAATTCCAATTCATATTCTTAGCATCTTGAATGTAGAATACAAGCTCCACTTGTGAAGAGAAAACAAAAGGATCATCTTGAAGTTTTTGACATGTATAAATAAGTCTTGGGAAGTTCACTAGAGTATAACCAAATTCATCTTGTTTTATGCCCGTTGAACTTGTGTTTGCCCAATCACATTTAAATAATATCACCTTGAATATGTTAGAGTAATTAATTTCAATGATATCATTAATTTTTTCATAATAACTAAAGTTTCAAATCTCTGTTGTATTAACAACACCTAAATTCTGTGTTTTTTTGCCTTCATCTCATTCTTTTGTGTGAAAAATATAACTATTAATGAGGAGACCCTTGTATCTATATGCAATTTTGTTGGGACCCTTAGCCAATGCTTTGATTTCTTCAAAGATTATCATATCAGTAGAACTTGAAACCTAACAAAAAATAAAAGAATAAATTCATTATGTTAAATTCTTTAATTTAATGTAATTTTTTTAAGTTTAAGAAATATAAAATACGAAAGCATAAATAGATAACATTATATAAAAAGCAATATATAGAGAGCAATATATGAAGAACAAAATATAAAGAGCGATATATTAAAACATACATTTACAAGCAACAAGAAATATTACAATCAAATGCTTCTCGTGGTTTACTCTTAAAACAAAATTCCAATTCATATTCTTAGCATCTTGAATGTAGAATACAAGCTCCACTTGTGAAGAGAAAACAAAAGGATCATCTTGAAGTTTTTGACATGTATAAATAAGTCTTTGGAAGTTCACTAGAGTATAACCAAATTCATCTTGTTTTATGCCCGTTGAACTTGTGTTTGCCCAATCACATTTAAATAATATCACCTTGAATAAGTTAGAGTAATTAATTTCAATGATATCATTAATTTTTTCATAATAACTAAAGTTTCAAATCTCTGTTGTATTAACAACACCTAAATTCTTTGTTTTTTTGCCTTCATCTCATTCTTTTGTGTGAAAAATATAACTATTAATGAGGAGACCCTTGTATCTATATGCAATTTTGTTGGGACCCTTAGCCAATGCTTTGATTTCTTCAAAGATTATCATATCAGTAGAACTTAAAACCTAACAAAAAATAAAAGAATAAATTCATTATGTTAAATTCTTTAATTTAATGTAATTTTTTTAAGTTTAAGAAATATAAAATGCGAAAGCATACTGTGTCACGCAACCAGTCGTGAAATCTTTCATTGATAAGTTTTTCTAAATCTGACATTGTTAGATGTGTATGCCCACGTCACTTTCTCCTCTCTCCATCTTTGAAACGTTGTATATAGCGTTCAAGATTATCACAATGTCGTAGCACATATCTATGTGCCTGAACCAATGAATTATCATCTAAGTTGAATGAAGTAACTTTTCCCAATGGAGTACCACAACTTGAAAACTTAAAAATAAATTATTCCTCGGCTATTGTTGCTGTCTTATTCAAAAATTGAGACTGCTCTAGATATTTAGTATAGAAAGATATCATTTCTTCAACAATATAGCCCTCAGCAATAGAACCTTCAAGTAATGCTTTGTTAGCTTTGTAGCCTTTTAATACTAAAAAAGATGTACAAGTGATAAAAACCATTATAAAGCTTATGTAAATATTAACATGAATTAATAATTACTACTGAATTACCTCTCAAATGGATACATCCATCTATACTGAACTGGACCACCTAATTTTACTTCCCCGGCCAAGTGAATTAGTAGATGAACCATGATCGTGAAGAATGACATGAGTATTGATCTTTCTATTTTACATAATGTTATTGCAATATTGTTCTGTAGCATATCCAACTTGTTCGGATTAATAACCTTGGCATAAATTGACTTCAAAAATTTTGATATCTCCACAATAATATATATAATTTCATCGGATGGAGAGCATGACCTTAAAGTAATTGGTAGAATTTCTTCAATAAGCACATGACAATTATGGTTTTTTAGGCCCACTATCTTACATTCAATAACATTAACACACTTTGAAATATTAGATGCATAATATCAATTTCTCCTTTTTTGACAATGTGAAGCACGTTGGGGGTAAAAAATAAGAACCATCTTCAAGAATTTGTAGATGTAGATCACTCTTAATTCCAATGTCAACCAAATCTTATCGTGCTTGTAAATTAAAAGATTGTCTGAAGGCTGCATTGTAGGATATCACTCCATGCCATAATTCATACAACTCATCTATTAGCGGTTGGAGATAGACATCAATATTGTTTCCTAGACTCTTGTCTCATGGTATAATAGTAGACAGAATGAAAGAAGTTTGCTTCATTATAATCCAAGGAGGCATGTTGTATGTGAAAGTTCGATAGGGATGTTAAGCCCTAGTGAACTAGTCCCGAGGCTAACCAAGAGGGGGGGTGAATTGGTTATTTAAAAATTTGAGAGCAACAGTAAAAACTTTTCGATACTTTGCAACGAAAATAAGTAAACAAGAATGAAAAGATCAATCACAGATATTCACCCAAGCAGTTAATATCAGAAACGTAAAGTGCATAATAGAATCAGAAAAGCAAACCAGATTTTATAGTGATTCGGTCAACTTGACCTACGTCCACTCCCAGGAGCCTCCCCTCTGGGTATTGCACTAAATAAAAAGTGACTCTCCTTTTGCTCCCACAGCAAGGTGGAGAAGCTTGTACAAAAACCTCCTTTCCACAACACGGTGAGACAGAGAACCTAACCTCCTTTTGCTTCCACCTGAAGCGAACAGAGAACCCAACGCCCTTTTGCTTCCTCCTGAAGCAGGCAGAGAACCTAGGATCTTCTTGCCGACGATCCTCTCCCAAAGAACACCGACATGACGAAAGACGACGAGCAGAGAAGAAGACTCTGATCCGTGCTTAGAGAAACCTTAGTGAATCCCTCATGAACTCCCCCTCACAAGATCCTCTCTCTCTCCCAAACTCTCTCTCTCTATGGTTTCTCTGGAAAGGAAAGTGGTAAAAGATTTTTCTTGTTGGAAGAAAAATATCTTTTATAGGAGGGCTTAAAATTTTCCCTAAATCTCAACTAGTCGGCCAAGATCGTCTAGGACGATCTATATATCATCCTGTACGATCAGTTTAAAATCAGCTGCTTCAGCCTGGACGATCTGGCTCTTCTGGATGATTAGTAGAAAAAGTTGTACATATCGTCCTGTACGATTCTGCGATCGTCTGGGACGATTAGTGTAAATTGAGGAATTTCATCCAGAAGACAGTTCGGGTCGTCCAGAGAAACTTGTGCTGGATGACTAAAAAATGACTTGATCTTCCAGGACGATCGGGATATCGTCCTGTACGATTAGTTCAAAAAGTGCCCAAATCGTCCTGTACACAGTTCGGGTCATACAGCTGAAATGCACTAGACGATCATGATCATCCGAGACGATCCTGTGATCGTCCAGGATGATATGATCGTATCAATCAAATATAAATTACTTTTCTTAATTACCAGATTAATTTAGGCATGATTGTACTGGATCGTTCGGGACGATACACTTATCGTTCGGGACGATCAGACCAAATATCTTAAAATAAAAACTTGTCTAACTTGATTTGGTGGCTGAAATTTTCTTATTTGAGCATATCATCCCGTACGATCGTCCAGGACGATCTGCTTAATCAGACCCTCTTAACTTGGTCGCCCTAATTAGGGTTTCTATTTTTATTTAATCGTCCAGGACGATGTGACTATCCTCCAGGACGATCTGAACAAAAATTTGAATAGAAACTCTAATTCACTCAAGCTCTCACCCTGAGTATGTGTGTGCAAGGTTACTTAGCTAGGGGATCAGTTACATTACAATTGACTCAAGAAAAAGAAAATAGTACACTTAGACACACTTGGACCCGATCTTGAGTTGACTTGAGTTGCTCGTGATCTTTTATGCCTGAAACGGGTTAGCCAAGCAAAACCCAATAGAGACATATTTGTCATCATCAAAATCAGATTTGCAATAATCTCTCCCTTTTTAATGATGGCAAACATTTATACAGTAGTTTGAAAAATAACTAGGAGATCGAAAAATAATTTTTTTTTTAATTTTTATTTAATAATCAAAGCAATACAGGAAACATAACATATAACAAAAATAGAAATGACTACAACTGACTCCCCCTTTTGACATCACAAAAAGGAGGAGGGTAAATAGAAATACTGAAACATCAGTACAAAACAGAAAAGAAAACAACTACAAAACAAAAAACTCCCTCTTTTCGACTAGTCTGCTCTAGTAAAATAGAATTCTCCCTTGATTTTCGATCCAAAAACTAATAAGAATACGATTGATAGTGCTGAAATCCAGAAAAAGTTGGAAAAATCAACTTTCGTAACTCCGACCCCGGGCACCTTATCGATGCAAACCTCTTTCAAAATAAAAATCCAATTCAGAAGAAAAGTAATTAGATTCGAAAAGATATCCTTTCAAGCCTCGTTCCAGAAAAATATCTGATATGATAGTATTACAAAATAATCAACCAGAAATCAAGATTTTCAAACTCAAGCTTTTGAAAATATTAAGTGACGTACATATTTTTCTAAGATATTTAAAGATCTGAAAGGGAAGAAAGCTTGGTTTAGGCTCATTTTGTGCCTCTTTTTCAATTTGGTTGGCACTTTGCGCACCTTTTGATTTTTGATACACTTTGTGTATCTTTTAGTTGGTGACATTTCGCATCTTGTCAGCTTTGGGCTCATTTTGTGCCTCTTTCTCAATTTATTTAGCGCACTACGCATCTTTTGTAAGCTTTCTCCTTTTCATAATTGTTAAAGAGTCTCAACTGTGAAATTATCTTCCATACATAGGAGACGACTCTCCACAATAAGGAAGAGTAATTCACAAAATAAAAGTCATATATCGTATGATAAATGCAATCACTTTGTTTAGAAAATCATGACAATGACTCCAGACTTTGAAAATACTATTCATATGAGGTAGATTACTGTAGGAGGATAAAATAAATCTCTATTTTAAAAACTAATATTTTAATTTTGAAGAAGATTTTTATCCAAAAGAAACTATACACCAGTGAAGGAGTTAGAGGAAGAGAAACAATCATCAATATTTCTTCCCTTTAATAGATTTAGTGGAATCAATCACTGCTTACCAGCTTCAGAATAAAAACAAGGTAAAACTCTTAGTCAGAAATCCAGTTTATCAGAAGTAGCGAGCAGTGATCGGATTTTGAAAAGCATAAAATAATAAATAACAGAGATGAACCAGTAAATAACAACAAGTAGACAATTACATCAAAAGAAATACTCAAATCAAACTAACACCAAAGCTAAAATAGAAATCATTAGAATAAAAATAACAGAAAATAAATAATCAAATCAAACAGTTAATTAACAGAAGCAGAATAAAAACTAGAGAAATCAAAAATCAGCAATCATCAGAATTAAGCATTTATATCAATCACTCCTAATCTGGTCCTCAAAATACTGAATGAGTCAAAGGCCAGTGGTTTAGTGAATATGTCAGCCAGCTGATTTTTAGTTGCTACATGATGTAGCTCAATGTCCCCTTTTGTAACATGGTCCCTAATGAAGTGATGCCTTATATCAATGTGTTTGGTTCTAGAATATTGGATTGGATTCTTAGAAATGCATATGGCACTAGTATTATCACACAGAACAGACATTGTGCCCACCGATAATCCTAAATCCAAGACTTGTTGCTTCAACCATAGAACTTGGGCCACACAACTCCCTAAGGCAATGTACTCAATTTCAGTAGTAGAAAGTACAACTGAGTTCTATTTTCTACTGGACCAGGAGACTAAAGACTGTCCTATGAATTGACAAGTTCCAGAAGTGCTTTTTCTATCCACCCTACACCCTGCAAAGTCAGAATCAGAATATCCAATGATCTCAAAAGAGGTGCTGTGCCTAGGGTACCAGATTCCTAGGTTTGGGGTCCCTAAAAGATATCTAAGAATTCTCTTAACAACAGTCAGGTGGGACTCTTTAGGATCAGCCTGAAACCTAGCATAAAGACAAACACTAAACATGATATCAGGTCGGCTAACAGTCAGGTAAAGCAGTGATCCTATTATTCCTCTATACTTCTTCTAATCAACAGATTTTCCACTTGAATCCTTATCTAACTGAACAGAAGAGCTCATGAGAGTATTGGCTTGACTTTATCTATTTCATATTTCTTCAAAATATCCTTAGTGTATTTAGATTGATTGAGAAAGGTTCCATCATCCGTTTGCCTTATGCTAAACCCCAAAAAGTAGGACAATTCTCCCATCATACTCATCTCAAACTCCTTACTTATTATTTTAGAAAACACATCACATAAATATTTTTTAGAAGATCCAAAAATTATATCATCAACATAGATCTGGATAATGAGTAAGTCATCCCCTATTCTCTCAGAAAAAGAGTGGTGTCTACGCTCCCCTTAACAAACTCTTTTTCTAACAGGAATGTGCTAAGCCTCTCATACTAAGCTCTGGGTGCCTATTTCAATCCATATAAAGCCTTTTTAATTTGTAAATATGATTTGGATATTGGGAACTCTCAAAATCTGGGGTTGTTCTACAAAAATATCTTCTTTTATTACCCCATTTTAAAAGGCACTCTTGATATCCATTTGAAACAACTTAAATCCCTTATAACAGGCAAAGGCTAGTAGCACTCTAATGGCTTCCAATCTAGCTACAGGGGCAAAAGTCTCCTCAAAATCAATCCCTTCTATCTGATTATACCCCTTAGCCACCAATCTTGCCTTATTTCTCACCACCACACCAGAATCATTCATCTTATTCTTAAAGACCCACTTGGTTCCCATAATACTTTGATTTCTAGGTCTTTCTACTAACTCCCAAACATCATTCCTTACAAACTAATTTAATTCTTCTTGCATAGCTAAGATCCAAAACTCATCCGAAAGGGCTTGATTGATGTTGGTGGGTTCAGTCAATGAGATAAAGGCAGAGTGGTTTACTTCCTTCCTAAGTCCATGCCTAGTCCTAACACCTTCAGAAGGGTCTCCTAACATCAGTTCTTTAGGATGACTCGCAGAATATCTCCAATCTCTAGGCAATGTGATTTGAGGTTCTACCCTCTCCTCCAGATTTGCATTTCCAACCCCTTAGGTAATTTCCTCTACCTCTTCTTCTTCCTCAACTCTATTCACCTTAGGAACAGATTCATCAAATACCACATGAGTTGTTTCTTCCACCACCAAAGTCCTCTTATTGAACACCCTAAAGGATTTCCCCACACTAGAATAGCCTAAGAACACTCCTTCATCAGATTTGGGGTCAAACTTTTCAAAGGGTGATTTCCCGTTGTTCAGAATGAAAACCTTATAGCCAAAGACATGGAGGTGGGACAGGTTTGGAGTTCTACCCTTAATGATCTCATAAGGTGTCTTGTTCAGTTTTGATCTCACATTCACCCTATTCAGCACATAACAGGCAGTGTTCACCGCTTCAGCCTAGAAGTATTTTGGAAGTGAATACTCGGCAAGCATGGCTCTAGCGGCTTCCACTAAGGTCTTGTTCTTCCTTTCAGCTACCCCGTTCTACTGAGGGGTCCTAGGAGCTAAAAAATTGTGACTAATCCCTTGCTCGTCACAAAAACTTCCAAATTTCACATTTTTAAACTCTCCACCATGATCACTATGAATAGTCAAGATCTCACAACCTTACTTCCTCTGAATCCAAGTGGAGAAGGACTTAAACTCATCAAATGACTCAGATTTGTGGGACAAAAATTTAATCCAAGTGAACCTCAAGTAGTCATCTACAATCACAAATCCATAGACTCTCCCCCTTAAGCTGACAGTGCTAATGGGTCCAAAGAGATCCATTTGAAGGACTTCTAAAGGTCTAGAGGTGCTAATGTCCTTAACAGAGTGAAAAGAGGACTGGACTTGCTTCCCTAACTGACAGGCATCACACAGGTGATCCTTAGGGAACTTAAGCTTGGGCACACCTCTAACTAAGTCCTTTTGGGTGACTCTCCTAAGGGTTTTCATACTGGCATGACACAATCTCCTATGCCACAACCAAGACTCATCAGCAACAGTTTTTAAGCAAATTGAATTATCAGATTTAATGCAACTTACATCCAGCTTGTAGACGTTGTTGATCCTTTGCCCCTGCAAAACAACTTTATCATTTAAGCTTAAAATGCAGCCAATGGGTAGGAATTTGATGTTGTATCCCTGGTCACAAAGTTGACTGATGCTCAGCAAGTTGTGTTTCAGTCCATCTACAAGCAAAATATTGTCAATCATAAAATTCTTTGAATCACCAATTATACCTGAGCCTACCACCCTCCTGGTGATGTTATCTCCAAGTGTAACCTTACCTCCAGCCCTGGCCTCCAGCGAAATGAACTGATTTGCATCTCCAGTCAAGTGTCTTGAGCATCCACTGTCTAGGTACCACATGCTCTCACGAGGTCTTGTGTGAGAGCACACCTACAAAAATATCAAACGTCAGTCTTAGGAACCCAAACAGGTTTGGGTTCCTTCTTATGAAAAGAAGAATGTAATGTATGTGTGTTGTGCTGTGAAACAGGCAGTTTGGGTCTCCACACCCAATATAAACTACGGTGAACAGTACAGGTGTGGAAAATGTATCCTAACATGCCACATGAATAACATCTAACACCAGGAAATGGATTAACTAAACGTCATGAGTGATAGTATCTCTTCCCAGATGTGTATGAAACATGCTTTGATGAATTTTCAACAGATTTTTCAAAAGGTGGCGGTGCATAAAACTGTTCAAAAGTAGGTGATTTTTTATTCTTTTCAAAGGCAGCAATTTTCACTCTTAGAAATTCATTTTCCTTGTTAGGACTAGTAATTTCAAAAGTCCTTGCACTTTCATTACTTTCTAGGTCACATGCCATATCATTAAATTTCTTAAAAGCAAATTCTAATTCAACATGCGATATTTTTAATGCATCATGCTCAACAATTAAATCAGAATGCTTTTTATTCAGTTCATCAAACTCATCAAGTAAAGATATGTGATTACTATCAATAGCGGAATGATCCTTAATCAAAACATCATGCTCTTTTTGTAAAGTAAAATAATCCAGTTTCAAGCTAGCATGGGTTTTCTTAAGCTTCCTATACGATGCATAAATTTTTTTAGATACTTCAAGTAATTGATCGTAAGTAAGCTCACATACCTCTTCCTGATCTGACTGACCAGGGTGATCATCAGCCATCAGACACAAATTTGTTTCCTCCTCTTCAGCTTCAGTATCAGAGGAGTCGGATGTAGAGTCTGCCCAGAACGCCTTTTGTATCCGCTTCTTATCCTTTCTAAACTTTGGTTTCTCCTCACCCTTCTCCTTGCTTGGATGAGCCTTGAGTGTAGGACAATCCTCCTTTATGTGTCCAGGCTTCCTGCATTCAAAATAAATAGATTCAGATGAACCTTTAAAGTTTCTACTGGTCTTACCTTTGTTCCACTTTTGAAAATTCTTATTCTTCTTCCTTAGAAAGCTCTTGAATTGCCTTGTGATTAAGGCAACATCATCGCTATCAGACCCGAAAGTGCTAGCATCTGAATCTTTGGCCTTTAGCGCCACTGTCTTCTCCTTCTTTCGTTCACCTGCATCAAGTTGTCTTTGGTTCACCCCTTACTCGTAAGAAATGAGTGATCCAAGTAAGCTGTCAATAGAGTAAGTATTTAAATCTTTAGATTCTGTGATCGCAGTAATCTTAGCATCGTATGAAGAAGGCAAACATCTAAGAATTTTGTTCACTCTTTCGTAATTAGTTAGTTATCTTCCTAGAGCATGCAAAGAGGTAACGATTTGAGTGAACCTTGTGTACATTTCTGAAATCATCTCACTAGGTTTCATGCGAAAAAGTTCATAATCATGTAACAAGATGTTTAACCTAGACTGTTTGACTTCAGTTGTACCTTCATATGTTATACACAATCTATCCCAGATTTCTTTACCCGTTGTACAAGTAGAAACACGCATATAGTCTTCAGATTTTAAAGCACAAAAGAAACAGTTTAAACATTTTGCATTTAACTGTGTTAAATCATGATCATCAAAAGTCCAATCTATAAACTGGAGTTCAGTTTTAATACCGTTAACAAGTCTATGTGGTGCTTCATAACTATCTTTAACTAACATCAACAATACGATAATCGATTGATTGAAGAAAAGTAGACATGCGTGTTTTCCAAAAATCAAAAGGAATGTTATCAAACAATGGTGGTCTTGTAATAGAATAACCTTCAGCAGTATTACGATTGTTATAGTTATCCATGGATCAAATTCAAAAGTTTTTAAACTTAAATTTTGAATCCCTCTCTGATACCACTTGAAAGTTTGATAGGGATATTAAGCACTAGTGAACTAGTCCCGAGGCTAACCAAGAGGGGGGGTGAATTGGTTATTTAAAAATTTGAGAGCAATATTAAAAACTTTTTGATACTTTGCAGCGGAAACAAGTAAACAAGAACGAAAAGATCAATCACAGATATTCACCCAAGTAGTTAATATCAGAAAGGTAAAGTGCAGAACATAATCAGAAAAGCAAACTAGATTTTATAGTGGTTCAGTCAACTTGACCTACGTCCACTCCCCGGAGCCTCCCCTCCGGGTATTGCACTAAACAAAAAGTGACTCTCCTTTTGCTCCCACAGTAAGGCGGAGAAGCCTGTATAAAAACCTCCTTTCCACCAAACGGTGAGGCAGAGAACCTAACCTCCTTTTGCTTCCACCTAAAATGGAAAGAGAACCCAACGTCCTTTTGCTTCCTCCTGAAGCAGGCAGAGAACCTAGGATCTTCTTACCGACGATCCTCTCCCAAAGAACACCGACACGAGGAAAGACGACGAGCAGAGAAGAAGACTATTATCCGTACTTGGAGCAATCTTAGTGAATCCCTCACAAACTCCCTCTCACAAGATCCTCTCTCTCTCTCCCAAACTCTCTCTCTCTCTATAGTTTCTCTAGAAAGGAAAGTGGCAAAAGATTTTTCTTGTTGGAAGAAAAATATCTTTTATAGGAGGGCTTAAAATTTGCCCTAAATCTCAACTGGTCGGCTAAGATTGTCCAGGATGATCTATATATCGTCATGTACGATCAGCTCAAAATCAGCTGCTTTAGCCTGGACGATCTGGCTCTTCTGGATGATTAGTAGAAAAAGTTGTACATATTGTCCCAGACGATCGGTAAATTGAGGAATTTCGTCCAGAAGATAGTTTGGGTCATCCAGAGAAACTTGTGCTGGACGACTAAAAAATGACTTGATCATCCAGGACGATCGGGATATCGTCCTGTACGATTAATTCAAAAAGTGCCCAAATCGTCCCGTACACAGTTCGGGTCGTATAGCTGAAATGCACTAGATGATCATGATCGTCCGGTACGATCCTGCGATCGTCCAGGATGATATGATACGAATCAAATATAAATTGCTTTCCTTAATTACCAGATTAATTTAGGCATGATTGTACTGGATTTTCCGGGACGATACACGTATCGTCCGGGACGATCAGACCAAATATCTTAAAATAAAAACTTGCCTAACTTGATCTGGCGGCTAAAATTTTCTGATTTGAGCATATCGTCCCGTACGATCCAAAGATCGTCCAGGATGATCTGCTTAATCAGAGCCTCTTAACTTGGTCGCCCTAATTAGGGTTTCTATTTTTACTTAATCGTCCAGGATGATGTGACTATCATCAGGACGATCTGAACAAAAATTTGAATAGAAATTATAATTCACTCAAGCTCTCCCCCTGAGTGTGTGTGTGCAAGGTTACTTAGCTAGGGGATCAGTTACATTATAATTGACTCAAGAAAAAGAAAAATAGTACACTTAGACACACTTGGACCCGATCTTGAGTTGTCTTGAGTTGCTCGTGATCTTTTGTGCCTGAAACGGGTTAGCCAAGCAAAACATAATAGAGACATATTTGTCATCATCAAAACCAGATTTGCAACAGTATGGAACCAAAAGTACGGGCTAAATACTGCATGTACTACTCATAATCTTAAATGGATTAAAACCATCACTTGCTAATGAGAGACGAACATTACGTGGATCTGAAGCAAAATTAGGGTATCTAGAGTTATAGGATTTCCAGGCTTCTTCATCAACTAGATGTCGTAACAACCCATCTATATTTCTCTATTTGGCATGCCAAATCATCTCTTCAGCAGACTTTTATTATTTTAAATAACATTTATAGCCTAGGAATCAATGGGAAGTATCAAACAATTATAGCAGACTTCATTTACTTTTTCTATCCTCTAGCTGAAAATTTTTAAGCACCTGCCCACCTTGAAGAACCATAAGTATGACATACCTCTTGATTAGATCTATCTTTCCAAAATAGACAACAATCATTTGGGCATGCATCTATCTTTGTATAGCCAAGATCAAACACTTTCACGATCTTCTTCACTTTATATATATTCTTAGGTAGCAATGAACCATCGGGGAAAGCTTCAATTAATAACTCAATCAATTGATCAAAAGATCTTGCAGATCAAGAGTGTAAGCACTTTAGATGAAATAAATATAAGATGAAGGATAACTTCATGAATGACTTACAGCCAGGGTATAATTTTACTCCTACTTCCAGTAATAAATTACTAAATTTCTTCTCATCATCATTTGTCAGATCTATGTTGCTTTCATTATGTTCAATATCTAAATTGGCATTATTTGAGCAGAATGTGTCCCTTAACAATCCTTCTATATCATTTGGTTTTGATTGCTCTTCTTGAATAAATGCAACTTGACATCTTTTACATAATGAAAATATATTTTAATGCATAATTTGCATGGACATAGAATTTTTTGTGTTAAACTCTGACTTGGAATTACAAATTCTAAAAAATTCTCAACACCATTAATATAATCACTATTCCATTTAGGTTTTGATATACAACTCTTATCCATCAAATTTGAGAAAATAAATTTCCAACAGTTTCTGAGAAAAAAATATTACCCAATTAGATGAAGGAGAACAAAGATTGAATATAATTCTTAAACCAAATAAACTCCCAATATTTATATCTTAAGAAAGATTTTTATGGGATGACTAAAAGTATTTATAAAAACTTTATTAGGAGTATAAAGATTTGGATAGTAGTGGTTTAAACCGCTGCAAAAGGGTGGATTTGGCGGAGGTTTTAAAATCGTTTCTTTCTTTGAATATTCATGTTCTATGCCTTGGATGCTCTACATGGATCTCAATGGAGAAGTGCATGGCATTCTTTGAAAAACTAAAAGCCTTTTTAGTATGTACTATCTCTCTCTTTCATTTTTGTTTTGAATAAAGGTGGTGACAAGCTTGGGAGTGCTACTGAAGGGAGGGCAGGCTAGCTAGTGACTACCATTAATCCTCTACTGTCACAATAGGAAGAAAAAGAAAGCATATGAGTGCATTGTAAAGTGATGGTAGGTGCTGCATGCGGACCTTCAGCCATAAAAGTCACTTTGAGTTTTCTAAGGCTTAAGTTCAAGGTTTTTTTTATTCCGCAATAAAAAAAACTATTGTAACACTTCTTATAGACTATAAACCAATCAACTGATAAAAAAATATACCAGTAACAATAATCTAATACTTTAGCAATAGCAATATAGCATATCTCCCCCAGAAGATCAATAAATAGCTCTCAATCGTGCTAATACAATTATAAATTATATGCCTCTTCTTGCAATTGAAAAAACTATTGTTTCATCCAGCAGATGAAGTGCCTCATGTAGCAAAATTGAAACTGAAGTTATTAGCATAATGGAATAATAATAAAAGAAAAACTTAACTAGTAATAAACTAGAAATATTAATTAGTCAAAGATCTCCAACGCCCATGTAGAGAATAAAATAAAATCATGCAAAGTGCTGAAAATCAAATCATCTAACAAAGTGAACCATATCAAGGGAAAATTCCAAATACACAGAAACCCTAGTAATTTGCAAAACCAACAAAGATCCTTTCCAACCATCGAATAAGAAGTTTAAATCTAGGAATGGAAAGTGCACAAGCATAGGAATAAATCCACAAAGCTACACAAGAATAGGAATGAAACACAAATTGGCGAAGGAGAGGAAGAAGTAGCTTACAATCGACCTGCTAGATGAGCAAACATACGGGCTTCGACATAAATTTGCTCCTTTGATTGAAGGCACGGAATGCACGAATCAAAAAGGAAACTCAAACAAAATGAAGAAGAGCATGAAATTGAGAGAATAGAGACGGAGCGAGAGAAACTGAGAAAGGAAAATAGGATCGTATTATTATGTAATGGTACAGGACATGAATATATAGACAGTACAATGGAAAACCAGTAAATATAAGAGAACATTTGCTAATAGCCTCCCTCAAATTAATCATTCAAGGAGCGAATGGTTAATTTGCTGCTGAGATCGGTGAAGCGAGCTATAGAGAAGGGCTTAGTTAGAATATCAACAATTTGATCCTTGGAAGGGATGTGAGTGAGAGCGATGTCGTCGGAGCTGATGTGTTGAAGAATGAAGTGGTAGTCGATCTCGATGTGCTTGGTTCTGGCAAGAAAGATGAGATTCTTGGCAAGAGCGATGGAGGAGATGTTATCACAATGAATGGTGGTTGGGGAATTCTACGGGAGATCGAGTTCTAAGCTAAGCGGTGGAGCCAGATGATGTCAGACGTTTCTGCAGACAAGGATCGATATTCAACTTCTATAGACGATTTTGCGACCTTCACTTGTTTCTTGACGGACCATGAAATTAGGTTGGGACCTAGGAAAGTGCAGAATCCTGATATGGACTTCCGATCGGAGGCATCGGAGGACCAATCCTCATCCGTGTAGGAGCTGAGCGTGAGGTCACCATTTGTGATTGGTAAGCCGACGGAGAGAGTCCCTTTGATGTAACGTAATAATCGTTTGAGAGCTTGGAAGTCCTGCATAGTCGGTTGTTGCATGTGTTGACAAACAAGGTTCGTGGCAAATGCGATGTTCGGATGAGTTATGGAAAGATATTGGAGTTATCCGGTGAGTTTCTGGTAGAGAGTTGGGTCATGGAAAGGCTGATTGTGGAAGTTGTTGTGTTTGGAGAGAGGAGTAATGGGGGTTGGGGCGGCCTTGCAATCGTCAAAGCCTGCATCGTGAAGAAGTCTTGTGGCGTAGTGCTGTTGTGTGAGAAAGTAGCCAGTGGCGGTCTGAAGGACTTGGATGCCGAGGAAGAGGGAAATTTGACCGAGCTGTTTGAGAGCGAAGTGCGAATGCAGTTGCGTGAGAAGCTGCTGAATGGCGGATTGATTGTTTCCTGTAACAAGTATATTGCCAACATAAATGAGAACGTAAATATGAATGTTATTCTGATGAAATATAAGTAATGAGGGGTTAGAACGACTAAACCCGAATCATTTGGATTGGAGGAAGCTGGTGAACTTTTGGAACCATTGACGAGGAGCCTGTTTGAGACCGTAGAGAGATTTGTGTAGTTTGCATATAGAGTTGGGTTGTTGCGGATCCACAAAGCCTGGCGGTTGACGCATGTAAATGTCATCTGGAAGGTCACCATGTAAGAAGGCGTTTGAAACATCAAGTTGGAGCATTTTCCATTGCCGATGAAGGGCAATAGTGAGTAAGATGCAAATTGTGGGCATTTTGGCGACAGGGATGAAGGTTTCGGTGTAATTTACACCGTGGGTTTGATCGTAGCCGAGAGAAACGAGGCGGGCTTTGTAGCAGTCCACTTGACCTATAGGGAGAAGCTTTGTTTTATAGGTCCATTTGCAACCGAGAATGTGTTTGTTTGGTGGAGCAGGAACAAGAGACCAGGTCCGCTATTTTTGGAGGGCATTGAATTCATCGAGCATGGCAGTACGCCAGTGGGCGGTCTTGGTGGCTTGATTGTAAGTGAGAGGTGTGGGATGAGGGCTAGTAGTGCTAAGGAGATTAAAAACTGGTTTTGGTTTAGTGATTCTAGATTTGGACCGAGTTTGTATATGGTGGGTACGATTCGGTGGAGGTGGGTTGAGCTGAGCCGGAGGAGAAGGCAGACGGGTAGGAGTGGAGTGAGATGTTGGGAAGGTGTTTGTAGAGCCGGAGTGAACATCAGATGGCAGAGGATGTGAGACATGGGACGGGCCAGTGGAGGTAGAAATGGATAAGGTAGGGACGAGCAGGAGTGGGGAAGTGGTAACGGGTGGTGTTTGAGGTAGAATTGGAGAAGTGTTTTAGAGAGATTTATAAAGAAAGGTGTGCTCGTAGAAGATGACATGCCGAGAGATGTAAGTTTTCCCAGATGTGGTACTGAAGCATTTGTAGCCTTTGTGAAGCGTGGAATAGCCTAGGAAGATGCACTCGTGAGATCGTGGGGAGAGTTTGTCTGGCATGTAAGGTCTTAACCAAGGAAAACAAAGGCATCCAAAGGTACGAAGATGAGAATATGCGAGGGGTTGCCCGTGAAGACGTTGATAAGGAGTTTGGTTGGAGATGGATTTGGAAGGAAGTCTGTTAATAAGGTAGTGAGCTGTGGATAGCGCGTCGGCCCAGAATTGATCGGGAAGGTGCGATGCATGTAGGAGAGTGCGAGAGAGATCGAGAAGGTGCCTGTGTTTGCGTTCGGCTAGACCATTTTGTTCTGGAGTATGGGGACATCTTAGTTTTTGAATAGTGTCGAGTTCTTGCAGATATAATTAGAAAGCGTTGCTGGTGAATTTTCCACCGCTGTCAGATCGAAAAATTTTGGGAGTACAGTTATGTTGAGTCTTAACAAGATTCCAAAATTGTTTAAACTTAGTGAGCGCTTCTTGTTTTGAGTGCATGAAGTAAAGCCATGAAAAGCGAGCGAAGTCGTCAATAAAGACAATGTAATATCTAAACCCATCTAATGAGTGCCATGGTGCAGGTCCCCAAACATCGGAGTGAATGAGATCAAATGGGTTGGACGTAATAGAGAGACTTTTATTAAAGTATAGCTTGTGGCTCTTGGCCATGTTACAAGAAACACATATAAAAGAATGAGATACATTTGCAAGTTCTGGTATGTTGTGAGCAAGAACCGGAAGCAGATGTTTGTGCGGGTGGCTTAAGCGGGCATGCCAAAGCTGCGAGGTAGTAGTGTTGGCGGTGAGAGCCGTAGGAGGGGTGGTGGGAGACAGGCGAATTTGATAGAGGCCATTATGAAGATGCCCATGAAGAAGAGGTCGGTGGTCTTGAAGATCCTTAATTTCAAATCCATTAGCATCAAAGCATATCGAAAAGGAAATATTGGATGTTAGTTTAGAAACAGATAAGAGATTATGTGTGAGCGAAGGCACATGAAGTAAATTACGTAAGTGAAGTTTACGAGGAGTGTCGAGTAAGGGAAGAAGTCCCTGGCCGAAATTTTGAATAGGGAGCGAGTAACCGTTTGCGATGGAAATAGTGTTAGTCCCGTGATAAGCAGCGGAGGAGTATAGGTTGTTGGCGTTTGGTGTGAGGTGGAAGGAGGCGCTGGAATCAAGAACCCAGTCTTGATTGATGGAGGCGGACGGTTGGGCAAGAAGAGCACGTGGTGGTCTTGAAGTGGTGGGAGCGTAGTTGTAGTTGCTGTGATGCCAACAATTAAGAGCTATGTGCCCCATTTTACCGTAGATCTGGCAGATGGGTCTGGCAGAATTGGTTGGCGCGGACGGAGCTGAGTAAAATGTAGGATTGCTGGAGGGTGTTGAGGAGTTCTAATTCTTGAAGGGTCTTTTCTGATATCGTCCTCGAGATTGGTTGTGGGAAGAAGCGTAGAGAGCGGTCTCCGTCAAACCAGACGGAGTGTCTTTAAGAAGTTCTTACAGGAGGTTGATTTCCTCGCTGCAGAGGAGGGAATAGAAGGTGTCAAGATCGATGGGGAGAAGAGATGTGCGAATGGCAGTCTTGAATGAATTATATGTCGAAGGGAGCTCGTTGAGAATATAAAGGATAATGTCTTCCAGATTAATTTTGGATCCGGAGACAACAATGGTGTCAACGATGGATTTAATCTTGACAAGGTACTGTTGCATGGTAAGATCCTTAAGTTGAATTTGATGTAGTTCGTTTTTGAGTTGAATGACGCGGGATCGACTGGTGGATTGGAGACGTCGTTCAAGAACCGACCAAGCTTCTTGAGCATAGGTGGAATAGATGATGTAGGGTAATATGGATTGAGAGATCATGGAGAAGAGGGCGGAAAGAAGATTGCTATCGACGAGCCGCCAGCGATCGTAGGCGATAGACTCAACGTCGGTGGGAGGAATGGTTATTCCAGTGAGATGTCCGGCGTAACCATTGGCGGTGAACTATTGAAGGATTTGCATCCGCCAGATGGCATAGTTGTCGGACGAGAGAGGGTGAGGAATGAGGTTCTTGATATTAGAAACAAGAAACTTGAGAGGAGCTGGTATTGAAAAGGTGGTGGAGACGATATCAGAGAGGGTGGAGGAGGAGGGAGGAAGAGAGTTGGCTGAATCTTGATCTCCCATAGTTGGCTCTAGATACCATGAGAGAATAGAGACGGAGCGAGAGAAACAGAGAAAGGAAAATAGGATCTTATTATTATGTAATGGTACAAGACATGAATATATAGGCAGTACAATGTCAAACTAGTAAATATAAGAGAATGTTTGCTAACAAAAATTAGGGCAAGCAGCATCGCGAAGCTACCAGATAGCGAACGCACGAAGAATCAAAAAGGAAACTCTCTGATCCAGCAGGCAGTGAACACATGAAGAATTAGGGCAAGCCAAAATGTCGGGTAGTGTTTAAGACAATGGAGAATGTTGGCAGCAGTCAAAAGCGGTGCTACTTCCACCGGTTAAAATCACAACATCTAGTAGCGGATGAAAGAACTACAAAAGGGTGGATTTGGTAGCGGTTTTAAAACCGCCCTAAGTATCTGCTGCGAAAAAACCTATTTTTTTGGTAGTGAGGGGCTTGCGCCTACAGGAAACCAGAACTCAGATTATAAAGTCCTCGCAAAATGAGAGTGAAATCTCTGGGTAGTGTCTTATCTACAAACCAAAACTGTCTTCCCAAAATTTACCTCGGAACTCAATCCGTTAAAACTCCCACAAAAAGTAACGGGGGAGACTGAGGCCGAATTTTTGGAGCCCGCTGAACTCTTGAAGAATCATACTTAACTACTAATTTATATGAATATGAACTGTTTTAAGGAAAATAAATATGAACTCAGTATTATGTATATGTAGTGGTACCATTTAAAATTCATAATAACATAGGAAAACATCAACTAAATAAATATAAAATTTTACACTGTTTGTGAGGAGTTGTTTATTTTATTGAAGCCTTTTTGTGTGGCTAAAAACTAAAGGTCATGATTATTTCTAATGGTACAATGGAAGCTGCATATTTATTAGTGGGGGTAAATCTCAAAATTATTGAATTTATTTTATGGAGAATGTGATATATAAAAAAATAATTAAATTTTATAACATTTTAAACTATTTTTTTGTATTTTAAATCAGTTTGCAGTGGATCCTATAACTAAATTTCAATAATATTATGATTTTCTGGACTGAATTTTTTTTATAGATTTATATGTACTATTTCATTAAAGTTTTCAAGGGCTAAAAGATCTTTCAAATTCGACCACAACACTTTTTATACTGTTATAAAAAATACTTTTTTGTTTGTGGAAAAATTTCTGCAAAATACTGTATTTTACATTGTTAAGAGATCCATAGTGCTCTAGTTAGAGGAGATTATCCAAAATTTCAAAAGCTTATTAAATTGCCAATTTAACAGTACCAATGTTATGTTTTTATTCTGTTACATCATGTTAAATTGGATTTCATATAATTAAAAACTATTTCTTAAGTCAATTTTCATAGTCATAAAATCATTAAATAAGTGCAAGTAAAAATGACAACTTTAAACATATTTTTCTATAAACAAAAAATTATTTCTCAAAAGTATTATGCCAAATGAAGCTCAATACTAAGGCTTTGTTTGGAACAACTTTCATTAAGTTTTTTAAAATATTTTTAATTCAAATTTTTTTTGAATTAAAAATTATTTTAAAAAATAATATAAAAACAGTTGCAAATGAAACCTAAATGCACTCTGTCCTACATATTAACTAAACCAGCATGATATAATTAAATACCAATAATAGTGCCAGTACATGATGTGGTATACAATGGAAGAAGCAGGGCTAACGGGAAATAAAATAGAGCAAATAGTAAAAGGCTTTAGCCTGAAAGTGTAATATGAGTTTTTCTTCTTCCCAGGAAGAAGATATACTCGAACACATTGGTCATATTGCATTCAACAAATCACAAATACAAGTGTAAACGAATCAAAAAGAAAATCAAGCGGCCAACCTGCCCCTAAGAAAAATAGAACCCAAAAAATAGTCTTCCTCAATAATATTAAGCAATTCTTGAGGCATATACAACGAATCCCCATCCCCTATCTTCCACAAAAACTGTTCTTCTATAACATGCTGAGCACAATAGTACTTGCACTTTATTAATGATTTTATGACTATGAAAATTGACTTATGAAATCGTTATTAATTATATGAAATCCGATTTTACATGATGTAACAGAATAAAAACATAACATTGGTACTGTTAAGAAGAAGGTATACAAAACAACAACTATTAAGAAGTCTGCCCTCTTGCTGAAATTAACTAACTAGCAGGGAAATGAGGCCCTGTACTATCATTCCTATAATAAAAACTAAGGTAGTGGATGTTGACCTCATTATTCGAGGTCAATTTCCCCTGAATCAACTCTAGCACCTAGGTCTTCATAGCCTAGTGTAGACGTCGTCTCTAGGACTTCTCTTAGCTGGATGCCCAATGACGTAGCATCGACTCGACCTAAATAAAAATCAATTCAATCCAAATCTAATTCAACTCCAAACTTAACCCAAATTGACTCATCTCAAATCGACACACTTTTGAGCTGAGCTAATTTGAGTCGAATTCAATTTAACATATATATATCCGAGAGGCCAACCTGACTCATCGCGAGTTTTTGCAATCCTAATTGATATTAATCAAATAATTAAATTAATTCAAATCAATCTAAATTAATTTTTTTAAATCAATTTTCTTTAATCAACATATAAAATTCATTAAAATTTAATTTTTTATATCTTGTAAAGTTAAATAATTAATCAATTGATTAGGAAAAACTTAGAAGAGGATTAGGGCTAATTAGGCATGCAAGTGGTTTTGGGTTGGTTAAGACCGGTTCAAACTGCCTACCCCACTATCATCTATTCACAAACTACCCGACCCACACTCCCAGTTCGCAAGGTCTGCTCCCTCTCTGTTTTGCGAAGGCCTTCCGCCCATTTCCCTCTCCGTCCTGCTCTCTCTCATGTGGAGACCAACCCTTCGCCTCCTCCCAGTTCGCTAAGATTCCAAGCCCGTCGCCCCTCTCTGGTTCGCAAGGAGCCCAAGCTGAAGCCCCCATCCTCCCTCGTTCCTCCTGCCCTAGCCGACGCCAACTTTCCCCTATTGGTACAGGTAATTGCTTCTTCTACCTTCCTCTGATACCTTCCATAGTTTCTCCTGGAATATGAGGCGGCTGGATGAAAACCAATGCAATCCACATTCGGACTAAATCATCTTCATTGAATATATGATTTTGTGAGAATATATAACCAAAAAAAAAAAACCTGTAGAGATCTCGCAGTCCTATATAGTTCAGTCTTAAGATGGAAAGATATACTTCTAATCCAATGTTGTAGTAATTAAATTGCTTTCTAGAACTGTCATCACTCACCTTTCATCCAAGTTAGAATCCAGAACACCCCAAATGACCTTTGCCGCAAATGAAGATCCTTAAAGCTTTTAGTTATCTCTCCAGCAATGGCTCTTATTTTTAATTTCATTTTCTTCTTTTAAACATATATTTCCCATGCTTGTCACTTTTAAACTCATATAATAAAGAGATGAATTTTCATGCATTCTCCAAAAGTTTTGCAAAGGTTATGTTATACCATTTTACTTGATGTATGTTTTAAATCATGAGTATACATAGATTTATTACAAAATTGTATAGGTTGTGTTTGAAAGCTTTGGAAGAGAATGAAGTGGTATCAAATACTCTTTCATTATTACATTTTGATATAAGTGTTAAGTTGGAAGAATTATATGCATGTTTAAGCTTCTTTTTCTCCAAGCAAAGCTCTTTTGTTAGTGTCTTTCTTGTAAGAAATTAAAGAAATTTTTTTTTTTCGGAGAGATGTAATTGTTTATGACTGATTCTTGATTTCTTGGCAAATAAAGGTGGTTGAAAAGTTTCATGAGTAATTTGGAGAGATGAGATGTGTATTTGTTAAAGGGTGATTTGTGAATGTGAGTGCTAAAAGTAAAGTGTTTTGATTTTGAAAAGTGATTTGTATGTTTTGAAAAATGAAAAAGTGTGTTTGAAAGTGTAGGCGTTGAAAGGAAAATTGTTTTGAAAAGTGTATCAAAAAAAGAAGTGTTTTTGAAAAGGCTTTGGGTGAGGAAAATGAAAAGTAAAGTGTTTCATTTTGGAAGGAAAAGTGATTTATGTGTGTGTGTTGGAAAGTGGGGTGTGGAGTTTGTGTATATTTTGAAAGTTGAGAAATGTAAACAGAGAAGTGTATGTCTAGAAAGTGAAAGTATATGTCTTTGATGCGAAGTGTGTGTTTTGGAAGGTGAAGAGTATGTATGTTTTGGAAAATAAAACAGGTGAAATGTACAAATTGAAGTGTATGGTTAAAAAAAAATGGAAGTATGTGTGTGTGTGATTGTTGGAAAGTGACATGTGTATAGCTTAAAAGGTAAAGTGTGTGAAAAGTAAAAGTGTTGGTGCTAAAAGAGAAAGTGTTTTGAAAAAGTTTTTGTGTGGGAATGGTAAAAAGTGGTGAAGTGTATGTGTATCTTTTGGAAAGTGAAATGATATGTTTGAAAGGTAACTTGTGTGTATATAAGTTGAAAGGTATATGATTTGAAAAGTGGAAAAGGGTATATTTTGTGAAAGTGTTGATATTGAGAAGAAAAATGTTTTGAAAAATGCTTGTGTTGAAAATGGGGTGTGTGGATTTTGGAGAGTGAGTTGTGTTGGTTAATCATTGGAAAATGAAATTGTTTGTGCTAAGAAGTGGTGGCTTTGGGTGATTGTTGAAAAGCAAGAGCTCTCTTTCCCTCTCTACCTCTCTTTCTCTTTCTTCTACTTCTCCCTTCTTGTGCCTCGAGGTGAATGTTGGAAAAATAAATAGTATGCTTTCAAAAGAGAACAATTTAAAAAGGTGGACAGCCGAACTAGTGTTCAAGCCCGAAGAAAGGTATGTTTTTTTAATTTAAATAATATTTTTCAATTATTCTAATTTAAGTTATTAAATATGCTTCTAATCCCTATTTTATTCTTTTTATCTACATGAACTACGAGGAACGGTATCGATCAAGTGAGCAAAAGGAAATGTACTAAAGGTGTCAGTCGCCTCCATCTAACCGGGTGGAGGTGCTATAAGCAGAAATACCAGACGTTGGCTCTGGTACTTTGTAAGTATTCTAAAACTTAGATAGGCTTAAGGACCCAAAACCCTTGTTGTGTTTTACGAGCTCCCAACCACAGGGCCCTGTAGAAACCCTAGTTTTATCTGTTATGCATTTTAGATTCAAAGTTACTTACAAGTTATTTTTATTCTGCTATTTAGATTTTATTCTGTTATTTAGAAACCAGAACCTATTTATATGTGTGTGTATGTCCAAAGGGTTAGGAACAACATTTTTCATCCCATATAACATTAATGACACTTAAGGATAAAAAATTAAGGACGAGTCTTAGAGAACTTTGACTTAGGATGCATGCACCCTTTAGGAAAGAAAATACTGAATATAGAAAACATAGTGACATCTCACATTAGGTTTAGTAAATATCTTTAACCCAAATCTTAAATTTGAACATCAAATTCTCCTTGACCTTTCAAAAAACTAAATTCAATCAACTAGGAAACCCCAACTAACAATTAACTTAGGATATATCTAAACCACATAGCCTACTGCACACACTTAGATTTGTTTGCTAGCACAATCGATTCTAGCTTTAGGTTAGGCCGATGTTTACTTTCTTGCTGTTGTGTGACGGACTTTCTCGTGGTTTTCACTGCATGCTGTTTGTGATTGATGTGAGTGTTTATTTACTTTTATTGCTCTATGTGATATGATGTGATGGACGATAGATCACCCCTAGGTTAGGAACGATCTGAAAACTCACAGAATTTTATGCAGGTAGCCATGCTCATACAGGGCTAAATCAAAGGGGGCAAATTAAATATTTAAATTGACAAAATTTTATACCGGTGCAAAATGCTAAGCCCCCCCTTAAAATTAAAAGAGCATGGTCAAGTGTGGCTGGTGAATTTAATTTAAATGCAAATATATAACTGCTTGGAATGATTTTATTATAAATGTTTAGGATAACCCTGTAGGTGGTCTAGATTTTCTTTTCCTTTCTGGGATATAAATGCAATGTAAATATAATTTATTAAAGTCAAGCGTTGTGAAAGTGATTTAGAAATGGGATATCACACCTAATTCAAAATCCAAAGAAAAGAGAATGTCCCTTAGGGGAGTGTTCTTTTCTACTTGGAAAGCCAAGTTAGGATGATTCTAATATCCAAAGGCAAAAAAAATACCTCTTCGGGGATGAGTTTCTTTTCATTTGGATATCCAGGACTAGCGGATCCAAAGAGCTCGTAGCGGATCCAAGGAGCTCGTAGAGGAAGAAAATATGAAATGAGGAGATGAAAGGAAGAAGACAAAGAAATGAAGATAAGGAAAAAAAGTATATCCCTTTTCAAAATCACTTGCGTCAGTCTTAGGATTAGAATCAGGGTTTGTTGTCAGTGGTACCTGGCCACTTCACTTTTTCAGCAGACCCTAGGTTGTAAATAAAATGAACATTGGATATTATATTTTTGGATAATTTAATTTGATTGTTTACATTATTTGCGCAGTAGTTCTTTTTTAGGATTCTTGCATGCTATATTTTGTTTTAGCCTAGATACGATCGGAGTGTTTTTTTTATAAGAGCATGATAAAAAATATTTTCTATTTGAAATTTAAATAAAATTTTTAGGCTCACATAGTAACTCTAACGATCTAAGAAGTAAGCTCGGGACTGCCGAGAGTCAGCATATGCATATTATTACTTTCTCTTCCTTGTTAGGCACCGCCTTGCCTGCGGGTTCTGGCAGACCACCTGGCCTATTAGGGTGCAGTTCTGTCAAGGGGATGTTGTGTAATCTCTAGGGAAAACTCTATTTTCTAAGCCTGATTTTAAAACTGCTTCATAAATCATTTTATGCATTCGAGTCAATTAGTATGCATTGCATTTAGATACAAATTAAAAGAGTTTAAAATTTTAATTGTATTACGCTCTCAAGCATCATTTACCCTACATAAGTAAAGGGGCATATTAGGATTTATCTTAGATGTCAGCCTCGATTCCTCAAAACTTAAACAATGTCCTTACCCATCTTTCATAAAGAGACTGGACACATAGTTTTAAAGCGCCTAGGTGGTTAGCTGGCTCCCCAATCCAGGTCGGGGTTGTTGCAAATCTGATTTTGGTGATGACAAATATATTTTCTATTGTGTTTTGCTTGGCTAACCCGTTTCAGGCACAAAAGATCACGAGCAACTCAAGCCAACTCAAGATTGGGTCCAAGTATGTCTAAGTGTACTATTTTCTTTTTCTTGAGTCAATTGTAATGTAACTGATCCCCTAGCTAAGTAACCTTGCACACACACACTCAGAGGGAGAGCTTGAGTGAATTAGAGTTTATGTTTAAGTTTTGTTCAGATCGTCCTGGATGATAGTCACATCGTCCTGGACGATCATGTAAAAATAGAAACCCTAATTAGAGCGACCAAGTTAAGTGTCTCTGATTAAGCAGATCGTCCTGGATGATCATTACATCGTATGAGATGATATGCTCAAATCAAAAATTCTCAGCCGCCAGATCAAGTTAGGCAAGTTTTTATTTTAAGATATTTGGTCTGATCGTCCCGGACGATACGTGTATCATCCTGGACGATCCAGTACAATCATGCCTAAATTAATCTGGTAATTAAGGAAAGCAATTAATATTTAATTGATACGATCACATCATCCGGGACGATCGCAAGATCGTTCGGGATGATATTAATCATCTAGTGCATTTCAGCTGTACGACCTGAACTGTGTTCAGGATGATTTGGGCACTTTTTGAACTAATCGTACAGGACGATAACCGTATCGTCCTGGACGATCAAGTCATTTTTTGGTCATCCAACACAACTTTCTCTGGACGACCCGAGCTGTCTTCTGGATGATATTCCTCGATTTACACTAATCGTCCCGGACGATCGCAAAATCGTACGGGACGATATGAATAACTTTTTCTACTAATTGTCCAGAAGAGCCAAATCATCCAGGCTGAAACAGCTAATTTTGAACTGATCATACAGGACGATCTATCGATCGTCCAGGATGATCTTGGCTGATCAGTTCAGATTTAGGGAAATTTTGAGCCCTCCTATAAAAGATCTTTTTCTTCCAACAAGAAAAATTTTTTGTCACTTTCCTTTCCAAAGAAACCCTAGAGAGAGAGAGAGTTTGGGAGAGAGAGAGGATCTTGTGAGGGGGAGTTCGTGAGGGGTTCACGAAGGTTGCTCCAAGCAAGGATCAGAGTCGTCTTCTCCGCTCGTCATCTTTCGTCGTGTTGGTGTTCTTTGGGAGAGGATCGTTCGCAAGAAGATTCAGGGTTCTCTGCCCGCTTCAGGAGGAAGCAAAAGGAGTCCGAGGTTCTCTGCCTGCTTTAGGAGGAAGCAAAAGGAGGTTGGGTTCTCTGCCTCACCGTGTCGGTGGAAAGGAGGTTTTTGTACAGGCTTCTCCGCCTTGCTGTGGGAGCAAAAGGAGAGACACTTTGAGTTAGTGCAATACCCGAAGGGGAGGCTCCGGGGAGTGGACGTAGGTCAAGTTGACCGTACCACTATAAAATCTGGTGTGTTCATTCTGATTACTTTCTGCACTTTTATTTTTCTGTAATTAACTACTTGGGTGAAATTGTGTTTGATCTTTTCGTTTGATTGTTTTATTTATTTCCGCTGCAAATCATCGAGAAGGTTTTTACTGTTGCTCTCAAATTTTTAAATAACTAATTCACCCCCCATCTTGGTTAGCCTAGGGACTAGTTCATCAAGGCTTAACATCCCTATCAAACTTTCAAGTGGTATCAAAGCGGGATTTATAAAATCTAGTTTTGAAAAACTTTTGAATTTGATTCATGGCTAACTTTGGTAATCGTAATACTGCTGAAGGTTATTCAATCACACAATCATCATTGTTTGATAACATTCCTTTTAACTTTTGAAAAACTCACATGTCCACTTTTCTTCAATCAATTGATTATCGTATGTGGATGCTAGTTAAGGATGGATACGAACCACCTTTTAGGATGATTAATAATGTTAAAACTGAACTACCCTTTGCTGATTGGACTTTTGATGATCGTGATTTAGCACAAATAAATGCCAAATGCTTGAATTATTTTTTTTTTTTGCTTTAAAATTTGAGGATTACATGCGTGTCTCTACATATACAACTGGTAAGGAAATCTAGGATAGATTGTGCATCACGTATGAAGGTACAACTGAAGTCAAACAGTCTAGGTTAAATATTTTGCTTCATGACTATGAACTATTTCACATGAAACCTACTGAAATTATTTCTGAAATGTATACGAGATTCACTCAAATCGTCACTTCTTTACATGCGTTAGGTAGAGAACTTATAAACTATGAAAGAGTGAACAAAATACTTAAATGTTTGCCTTCTTTATATGATGCTAAGATAACTGCAATCACTGAATCTAAAGATTTGAATACTTACTCTATTGATAGCTTATTTGGATCACTCATTGCTTACGAGCAAGGGGTGAACCAAAGACAGCTTGATGTAGGTGAGAAGAAGAAGGAGAAAATAGTGGCACTGAAGGCCAACGATAGTGATTCTAGTTCTTCCGGGTCTAATAGCGATTACATTGCCTTGATCACAAGGCAATTCAAAAGCTTTCTAAGGAAGAAAAATAAGAACTTTCAGAAGTGGAACAAGGGTAAGTCCAATAAAAATTTTGAGGGTTCATCTGATACTGTCTGTTTTGAATGCAGGAAGCCTGGACACATTAAGGCTGATTGTCCTACACTTAAAACTCACCCAAGCAAGGAGAAGGGTGAGGAGAAATACAAGTTCAGGAAGGACAAGAAGCAGATTCAAAAGGCGTTCTGGGCAGATTCTGCATCCGACTCTTCTGAGACTGAAGCTAAAGAGGAGGAAACAAACTTGTGTCTGATGGCTGATGATCACCTTGGTCAGTCTGACCAGGAAGAGATATGTGAGCTTACTTACGATCAATTATTTGAACTATCTGAAAAAATTCATGCATCGTATAGGAAGCTTAAGAAAACTCATGCTAGCTTGAAATTGGATTATTTGACTTTGCAAAAAGAGCATGATGTTTTGATAAGGATCATTCCACTGTTGATTACAATTACATGTCTTTACTTGATGAGTTTGATGAATTGAACAAAAAATATTCTGATTTAGTTACTATGCATGATTCATTAAAAACCACTCATGTTGATTTAGAAAGATCTTTTAAGGAATTAGATAACATGGCATGTGAAGTGGAGAGTAGTTTTGGTGCTTTGAAATTTGAAATTACAAGTTTAAATAAAGAAAATAAATTTCTGAAAGTTAAAATTAGTGCTTTTGAGAAAAACCAAACCCCTCCTACTTTTGCACAGTTTTATGCACCTCCACCTTTTATAGAATTAGGTTCAAAATCATCAAAGCATGTTTCATATAAACCTAGGAAGAGGCACTATCACCCACGTAGATTAGTTAACCCTTTTCCTGATGTTAGATGTTTTTCCTGTGGCATGTTAGGACACATTTCTCACACCTGCACTATTCACTGTAGTACACATTGGGTGTGGAGGCCCAAATTACCTGTTTCACAGCACAGCATGCATGCATTGCATTCTTCTTTTCATAAGAAGGAACCCAAACCTGTTTGGGTTCCTAAATCTGACGTTTGATGATTTTGTAGGTGTGCTCTCACACAAGACGTTGTGAGAGCATGTGGTACCTAGACAGCGGATGTTCTAGACACATGACTGAAGATGCAGATCAGTTCATTTCACTGGAGACCAGAGCTGGAGGCAATGTTACACTTAGAGATAACACCACCAGGAAGGTGGTAGGTTCAGGTATAATTGGTGATTCAAAGAATTTTATGATTGACAATATTTTGCTTGTAGATGGACTGAAACACAACTGGCTGAGCATCAGTCAACTTTGTGATAAAGGATACAGCATCAAATTTCTACCCACTGGCTGCATTTTAAGCTTAAATGATAAAGTTATTTTGCAGGGACAAAGGATCAACAACGTCTATAAGCTGGATGTAAGTTGTATTAAAGCTGAAAATTCAATTTGCTTAAAAACTGCTGCTGATGAGTCTTGGTTGTGGCATAGGAGATTGTGTCATGCCAGTATGAAAACCCTTAGGAGAGTCACCAAAAAGGACTTAGTTAGAGGTGTGCCCAAGCTTAAGTTCGCTAAGGACCACCTGTGTGATGTCTGTCAGTTATGGAAGCAAGTCCAGTCCTCCTTTCACTCTGTTAAGGATATTAGCACCTCTAGACCTTTAGAAGTTCTTCATATGGACCTTTTTGGACCCATTAGCACTGCCAGCTTAGGGGGGAAATTCTATGGGTTTGTAATTGTAGATGACTACTCGAGGTTCACTTGGACTAAATTTTTGTCCCACAAATCTGAGTCGTTTGATGAGTTTAAGTCTTTCTCCACTTGGATTCAGAGGAAGTTAGGTTGTGAAATCTTGACTATTTATAGTGATCATGGTGGAGAGTTTGAAAATGTGAAGTTTAGAAGTTTCTGTGAGGAGCAAGGGATTAGTCACAAATTTTCAGCTCCTAGGACCCCTCAGCAGAATGGGATAGCTGAAAGGAAGAACAAGACCTTAGTGGAAGCCGCTAGAGCCATGCTTGCTGAGTATTCACTTCCTAAATACTTTTGGGCTGAAGCGGTGAACACTGCCTGTTATGTGTTGAATAGGGTGAATGTGAGATCAAATCTGAACAAGACAACTTATGAGATCATTAAGGGTAGAATTTCAAACTTGTCCCACCTCCATGTCTTTGGTTGTAAGTTTTTCATTCTGAACAACAGGAAATCATCCTTAGAAAAGTTTGATCATAAATCTGATGGAGTGTTCTTAGGCTATTCTAGTGTGGGGAAATCCTTCAGGGTGTTCAATAAAAGGACTTTGGTGGTGGAAGAGACAACTCATGTAGTGTTTGATGAATCTGATCCTAAGGTGAATAAAGTTGAGGAAGAAGAAGAGGTAGAGGTGATTACCCAAGGGATTAAAAATGCAAATCTGGAGGAGAGGGTAAAACCTTAAATCACACTGCCTAGAGATTGGAGATATTCTTCGAGTCATCCTAAAGAACTGATCTTAGGAGACCCTTCTGAAGGTGTTAGGACTAGGCACAGACTTAGGAAGGAAGTAAACCACTTTGCTTTTATCTCAGTGACTGAACCCACCAACATCAATCAAGCCCTTTCGGATGAGTTTTGGATCTTAGCTATGCAGGAAGAATTGAATCAATTTGTAAGGAATGATGTTTGGGAGTTAGTAGAAAGACCTAGAAATAAAAGTATTGTGGGAACCAAGTGGGTCTTTAAGAATAAGATGAATGATTCTGATGTGGTGGTTAGGAATAAGGTAAGATTGGTGGCTAAGGGGTATAATCAGATCGAAGGGATTGATTTTGAGGAGACATTTTCCCATGTAGCTAGGTTGGAAGCCATTAGGGTGCTACTAGCCTTTGCCTGTTATAAGGGATTTAAACTGTTTCAAATGTATGTTAAGAGTGCCTTTTTAAATGGGGTAATAAAAAAGGATATTTTTGTAGAATAACCCCCAGGTTTTGAGAGTTCCCAATATCCAAATCATGTTTATAAATTAAAAAAGGCCTTATATGGATTGAAAGAGGCACCCAGAGCTTGGTATGAGAGGCTTAGCACATTCCTGTTAGAAAGAGAGTTTGTTAAGGGGAGCGTAGACACCATCCTTTTTCTGAGAAGAATAGGGGATGACTTACTCATTGTCCAGATCTATGTTGATGATATAATTTTTAGATCTTCTGATAAATATTTATGTGATAAGTTTTCTAAAATAATGAGTAAGGAGTTTGAGATGAGTATGATGGGAGAATTATCTTACTTTTTGGGGTTTAGTATAAGACAAATGGATGATGGAATCTTTCTCAATCAATCTAAATACACTAAGGATATTTTGAAGAAATATGAAATAGACAAAGTCAAGCCAATCAATACTCCCATGAGCTCCTCTATTCAGTAAGATAAGGATTCAAGTGGAAAATCTATTAATCAGAAAAAGTATAGAGGAATAATTGGATCACTACTGTACCTGACTACTAGCCGACCTGATATCATGTTTAGTGTCTGTCTTTATGCTAGGTTTCAGGCTGATCCTAAAGAGTCCCACCTGACTGCTGTTAAGAGAATTCTTAGATATCTTTTAGGGACCCCAAACCTAAGAATCTGGTACCCTATGCACAACACCTCTTTTGAGATTATTGGATATTCTGATTCTAACTTTGCAGGGTGTAGGGTGGATAGAAAGAGCACTTCTGGAACTTGTCAATTCATAGGATAATCTTTAGTCTCCTAGTCCACTAGAAAATAGAACTCAGTTGCACTTTCCACTTCTGAAGCTGAGTACATTGCCTTAGGGAGTTGTGTGGCCCAAGTTCTTTGGTTGAAGCAATAAGTCTTGGATTTAGGATTACCTGTGGGCACAATTTCAGTTCTGTGTGATAATACTAGTGCAATCTGCATCTCTAAAAATTCAATCCAACACTCTAGGACCAAACACATTGATATAAGGCATCACTTTATTAGAGACTATGTTACAAAAGGAGATATTGAGCTACATCATGTAGCAACTGAAAATCAGCTGGCTGACATATTCACTAAACCACTGGCCTTTGACTCATTCAGCATTTTGAGAATCAGATTAGGAGTGATTGATATAAATGCTTGAATCTGATGACTGCTGATTTCTGATTTTTTTTATTTTTATTTTATTTTTTGTTAGTTTTTTTTATTTGATTATTTGCTTTTAGTTGTTTTTATTTTTTCTTCCTCTGCTGATTTCTGTGTTAGCCTTGTTGTTAGTTTGATTTGAGTATTTACTTTGATGTGATTTTCTACCTTTTTTATTCACTAGTTCATCCCTTTTATTTACTATTTTATGTTTTTCATAATCTGATCTCTGCTCACTACTTCTAATAAACTGAATTTCTGACTAAAAGTTTTACCTTATTTTTATTTGGAAGCTGGTAAGCAGTGATTGATTCCACTGGATCTGTTAAAGGAAAGATACATTGATGATTGTTTCTCTTTCTCTAACTCCTTTACTGGTGTATTGTTTCTTTTGGATAAAAATTTTCTTCAAAATTAAAATATTAGTTTTTAAAATAGAGATTTGTTTTATCTTCCTCAGTAATCTACCTCATATGAATAGTATTTTCAAAGTCTTGAGTCACTGTTATGATTTTCTAAACCAAGTGATTGCACTTATTATACGACATATGGCTTTTGTTTTGTGAATTACTCTTCCTTATTGTGGAGAGCGTCTCCTATGTCTGGAAGGTAATTTTACAGTTGAGATCCTTTAACGATTTTGAGAGGGAGAAATCTTACAAAAGATGCGCAGTGCGCTAAATAAATTGAAAAAGAGGCACAAAATGAGCCCAAAGTTGAAAAGATGCGAAATATCGTCAAACTAAAAGATACACAAAGTGTATCAAAAATCAAAAGATGCGCAAAGCACCAAATAAATTAAAAAGAGGCACAAAATGAGCCCAAACCAAGCTTTCTTCCCTTTCAGCTAAATGTCTCAGAAAAATTCGTGCGCCACTTAATATTTTCAAAAGCTTGAGTTTGAAAATCCTGATTTCTGATTTATTACTTTGTAACACTATTATATCAGATATTTTTTCTGGAATGAAGCCTGAAAGGATCTCTTTTTGAATCTAATTTCTTTTCTTCTGAATTAGATTTTTGATTTGAAAGAGATTTGCATCTATAAGGTGCCCGACGTGGGAGTTACGAAAGTCAATTTTTTTAACTTTTTCTGGATTTCAGCACTGTCAATCGTCTTCTTATTGGTTTTTGGATCTAAAATCAAGAAAAAATTCTGATTTACTGGAGCAGCTTAATCAAAAAAAATGTTGCTTTTGTGTTCTCGTTTCACATTTTATTTTCTTTGGTTTTGTTTTTTTTCTTTTTAATGGTTATATTTTTGGGATCATGATCGTTCATTTTCATCCTCCATCTTTTTCCTATTTTTTTCACATCATCCTGGGCGATCTTCTTCATCCTGGACGATCCATAAATCGTCCTGGATGATCCCTTCAAAATTGTCCCCACTCTGATCTTGCTGCTGAGAAACACCAATTATTGGTTATCGTCCTGGACGATCCATAAATCATCCTGGACGATATGATCCATATCTTCTTGATCTGATCAAACGACTGAGATTGCACCAATTATTATCCATCATCCTGGACGATCCACCTTATCATCCTGGATGATCCACGTGTCAGCCACTGGACGATTCGAATTCGGCCCGTACCGTCACACTTATTGCACATCGTCCGGGACGATCCACCTAATTGTCCTGTATGATACTTTTCGTCAACGGTCGTCCAACCTGACTCCTCGGGATGATCGCCTGTGTCTAATCATCCTGGACGATTGGACTGCCTTTTTGACCAATCGTCCTGGCCGTTATAAATGCACATATCATCCTGGACGATCTCGCGATCATACAGGACGATCCGGCCAAGTTCTATTTAAACAGCTGATTTCTTCAAGGTTTTTCACTCTTCTCCTTCCACTCACCCTCACTTGTGCTTTCTCATGGCTGGCGGGAAGCATTCTAGGTAAAAGGGTGCGAGTTCCTCTTGGTGACATGTTGATCCTCGCTTTCCCAATACAGCCGATCAGGCTGCCTTCCAATGCTATCGTGACGTGGGGATCACGCATTCAAAAATAGTAAACCCCCGCACCCTTACATATCCTATTCTTGATCTTTTCGCACACACCTCTCTCACCTTCATCCTTACCCTAGCCTTTTCTTTTAGTCTTGAACTTCTTCAAGTTTTCTTTGCCAATCTGTGCATTTCTGCTGACTATTCCACTCTTTGCTCGTATGTCAATCAACATCCCGTGGAACTCACTACCAAAGACTTTCACAACATTCTTCAACTTTCTGTAACTGGCAACAAACTCCACACTCTTATTACTGACCCTGACTGTAATTTGGAGTGTTGCCAATCACTTCCTTCACAATATGAATGCACCCTACCATGACAATGCTTGCACTTCATTTCTTAAGGACGCACGGACCATTCAGCACGTCCTTCCTTCCTCTGTCATCCCAAAGGCGGGGGATCAAATTCACATCACCACGTTACTATCCTTGACCACATACTACATCTTGGCCCACCGGGCGTTTAATGCCACTGGCCTTATTATCTGATACATCGAGCACCTCACCACTATTAGGGATCCGGGTCATAGGCGTCGCCCAAATCTAGCTTTAGGTCATCTCGTTGCATATGCCTTAGAAACCAAATATGACCTGCAGTATCATGTCCCTCCTGATGTCCCTCCTTCCTTCTTCACAAATAATTCTTTCTACGTCCTACACAGCACCCGACTACATCTGGAGCCCGCCCCAAATGTTGAGGAGGAAGAGGAAGAGGCTATTCCCGTTCCTGCTGCACCCGATGCACCTGCTCCCCTTCGCATCGCTTCTCCTTTTGACCATCTGATGCAACGCTTTGATCAGTGGGAGGCCAGTTTTGACTCCTATATTGCTGCGCAGGAGCAGCGGCACGCTGAGGACCTACAATACTTCACTGACTATGCTGCTCAGCAGCAACAGCAGCATGACCAGGACATTGCCTGGATGGGAGCACACTTCGCCGCCATCCATAGTTACTTCAACCCACCACCGCCACCTCCTCCTTCCGATCAGGATCCGCCTCCGTTTTAATGTTCTATTTTGTAGCTGTTTTCTTTTCTGCTTGTACTGATGTTTCAGTATTTCTGTTTACCCTCCTCCTTTTTGTGATGTCAAAAGGGGGAGTCAGTTGTAGTAGTTTCTGTTCTTGTTATATTTTTGTAGTTGTGTTTCCTGTATTGCTTTGGTTAAATGAAAATTAAAAAAATATATTTTTTAATCTCCTAGTTATTTTATTTTTCAAACTACTACACAAATATTTGTCATCATTAAAAAGGGGAAGATTGTTACAAATCTGGTTTTGATGATGACAAACATGTTTTCTATTGTGTTTTGCTTGGCTAACCCGTTTCAGGCACAAAAGATCACGAGCAACTCAAGCCAACTCAAGATTGGGTCCAAGTGTGTCTAAGTGTACTATTTTCTTTTTCTTGAGTCAATTGTAATATAACTAATCCCCTAGCTAAGTAACCTTGCACACACACACTCACGGGGAGAGCTTGAGTGAATTAAAGTTTCTGTTCAAGTTTTGTTCAGATCGTCCTGGATGATAGTCACATCGTCCTGGACGATCATGTAAAAATAAAAACCCTAATTAGGGCGACCAAGTTAAGTGTGTTTGATTAAGCAGATCATCCTGGACGATCATTACATCGTATGGGATGATATGCTCAAATCAGAAATTCTGAGCTGCCAGATCAAGTTAGGCAAGTTTTTATTTTAAGATACTTTGTCTGATCGTCCCGGATGATACATGTATCATCCTGGACGATCCAGTATAATCATGCATAAATTAATCTGGTAATTAAGGAAAGTAATTAATATTTAATTGATACGATCACATCGTTCGGGATGATCGCAAGATCGTCCGGGACAATATTGATCGTCTAGTGCATTTTAGCTGTACGACCCGAACTGTGTACAGGACGATTTGGGCACTTTTTGAACTAATCGTACATGACGATAACCGTATCATCCTGGACGATCAAGTCATTTTTTGGTCGTCAAACACAACTTTCTCTGGACGACCCGAGCTGTCTTCTGGACGATATTCCTCGATTTACACTAATTGTCTCGGACGATCGCAGAATCGTATGGGACGATATGAACAACTTTTTCTACTGATCGTCCAGAAGAGCCAGATCGTCCAGGCTGAAACAACTGATTTTGAACTGATCATACAGGACGATCTATCGATCGTCCTGGATGATCTTGGCCAACCAGTTAAGATTTAGGGCAAATTTTGAGCCCTCCTATAAAAGATCTTTTTCTTCCAACAAGAAAAATCTTTTACCACTTTCCTTTTCAGAGAAACCCTAGAGAGAGAGAGGATCTTGTGAGGGGGAGTTCATGAGGGGTTCACGAAGGTTGCTCCAAGCAAGGATCAGAGTCATCTTCTCCGCTCGTCGTCTTTCGTTGTGTTGGTGTTCTTTGGGAGAGGATCGTTCGCAAGAAGATCTAGAGTTCTCTGCCCGCTACAGGAGAAAGCGAAAGGAGTTCGAGGTTCTCTACCTGCTTCAGGAGGAAGCAAAAGGTGGTTGGATTCTCTGCCTCACCGTGTTAGTGGAAAGGAGGTTTTTGTACAGGCTTCTCCGCCTTGCTGTGGAAGAAAAAGGAGAGACACTTTGAGTTAGTCAATACCGGGAGGGGAGGCTCCAGGGAGTGGACGTAGGTCAAGTTGACCGAACCACTATAAAATTTGATGTGTTCATTCTGATTACTTTCTGCACTTTTGTTTTTCTGTAATTAACTGCTTGGGTGAAATTGTGTTTGATCTTTTCGTTTGATTATTTTATTTGTTTCCACTGCAAATCATCGAAAAGATTTTTATTGTTGCTCTCAAATTTTTAAATAACCAATTCACCCCCCCCCCCCTCTTGGTTAGCCTCACGACTAGTTCATCAGGGCTTAACATCCCTATCAAACTTTCAGAGGTAAGTCCAGATTTGTACTTCCTTAGCTAGGTTCGGGTCACTACTCTGTAGTACCCAATTTAGATTTAGGTTCTGAGGCAGATTTTCAAACCTTAAGTCCTCACCCTTCGGGAATATAATCCCAAATTTCTAATAAAATATCAACTTAAGCACAAAAATTCTCTCTTAAAATATAAAGCCCAATATATGATAGACTGAAGTTGCCTCTAAGCTTCTCAGAATCCGGCACCTCCTACTTTTCTCCTTTGACTCTCTAAGAACTTTTCAACGTTGAGGTTTCTCCTTGAAAAAAAAAATTCTGCTCATTTCCTTGTCTCTTACTTTGTAATCAAAGGGTATGAAACTGCTGCTTTAATCGAGAGTTTTCTTAGGAGCACATCTCCTAGGATGTAATTAACTATAGGGGTTTGCCCCTATAGGAATTTGAGAACTCCAGACTAAAAACAACTTTATTTTATTCCTATAAAATAAGGGAAAAATCTCTGGGAATGCAGATATCTTTTAAAAAAACTCATTTCTAATTTTAAATATACTTGTAGAATATTATTATTGTCTTTTCAGATAATATAATATTCCACTTGTTATATCTGATCTTAGAAATGATGAATTTTATAAAACCCCTCCTTATTTTTAGATGTCTTGAAGAATGTTATGTTCGTCTTTTAAGATGATATAATGTTCCCCTTGTTACATCTAATTAAAAGAAGGGATAGATTTTCAAAACTATATTTCTATTTTTAAACACATTCTACAGAATTTCATGTTCACCTCTCGAGATGATATGTTATCCTTTGAATTGTATTTGATCATAGAAATATTATTTTCTAAAACCCTATTTTGATATAGAATCCATTGTAGAATATTGTGTCAGTCTCCCGAGATTGTACTTTATTCTTAATGCAGTATTCGATTATAAAATAGGAGAAATCAGAATCTGCGTGGTGAACATAAATTTTCCCCCATAGGTTTTTTGGTGACTCCGCTGGGGATCAATCCTCTCTCCATCTTTAGCAGTGATTCATACCCTTACATCGGTAGTATAGTTCTGCTTGCCACAGGTTATAACTACTCTTCTTCTGTCGGTTATTTTATTCATTTCATTCTTGGATAATTTGATTGGCATCTCTTAAATTTATAAAATGAGGTTCTTTATTCCTCTTCATATAATTATTTAAAAAAAAGTCTCTTTGTCCAGTATTTAGTGGTATGTATAGTTACTTCTTTTAGTAGCTCAACGTATTATTTGAATTGGGTCCAAAAATTTTAAATCTTCAAATTTGTAAACCTCTCCGTGTCATTGCTAACATGTTGCAGTTATATATTTTTGTAACTCAATATGTGGTGGGATAAATCTTAAGAAAATTTGAGTTTTAAAATTAAAGTTTTCTCCCTATCTTGACCAACATGTTGCAGTTATATATTTTTATAGCTTAATATGTGTAGTAGGATAGGCTCCAAAAGCTCAAACCTTCAAATCAAAACTTTCTGCTTGTCCTAATAACATATTATAGTTACATATCCTTTGTAGCTTGATATGTTTGTTAGGACATGGTCCATAATCTGGTATATGCAAGATTTTCAAGATTAAAGTCGTTTCATTTTGAGAAAAGTTTGAATATTCAAATATAAGTCAAGCTTATAAAAATAATTTTGTTAGAGAAAATATCAGGTTGATCTCTTTTAAAAGAAATTTACCTCTAATTTTTTTAAATTATAATAAAAAGTTTATTGTGGTTGACTCCTCTAAGCACTTAAAGAATAAGGTCTATGGTTATCAATGCTAAAAAGAAAAGTATGTTCCCTCCCTCCCTCCCCTCAGGTGAATTGATGCCTATATCTAATCCTTTGAAACTTCAAAGCACAAAAGTTTGACTAATTTTACTAAGTTTATTCTTGGCTTTATCACTCCATTTGAGAAAACTCATAAGCAATTCTTGTTAAGATTGATCATCTTAAATTTTCATTTAAGTCAAAGACTTAGGACAATTTAAGGTTCTTTATTAATGTTAACCCATGATATAATACACATTTATTTATCATGTGGCTTTTCCTTAGCATTAATTGATACACCTTGAATTGATACTAAGTCGGGTGATTTTATAACATCTTTGAAAAAAAATTATCATATTTGGGTTCACCTCATATCTTGTCACTACCAAAAAAAAGAAAGCAAGAAAATCCTTTGAATCAAAATCTATGTCAAACTGAAGTTACAGTTGGAAATGAAAGTCTTCTCAATCTTCTTGCTATCCTATATCTTATAAGTATTTTTTGTGTATTTATGAATCTATTTCATAATTATCATAGTCAAGTTATTTGTTATTGTAAAACGATCGAGTTTGACTTATAAATCTATCCTCCTTACACAAGAGGGTTGATTTTCCCCTCTTGCACTTGGAGGATGATTTACAACTAAGAATTATCTTTTCAAAGATTGAGAAAGGAAGCCTCCTAAAAAAAAAGAAGGAAAAAAAAGATATATATACACAAAGTATGTTGCAAAAAAATTTAAAAAAAAATGGTAATAAAGAGACGGCTTCCCTTTCTAATCCTTGAATTTCAAAAGATCCATTTATCCTATAATATTTTTTTAACACTTGACTATGAGAATTTTGATTTAGATTCATCATTATGCATTGATGCTTTATAAAATATACAAATATATGCCATGCAAGAGATGTGAATGAATTCAATTTCTATCTCTAATTCAACTCTTTTTGCACAAGATTTAAAAAAAGAAAGGAGAGAAATAGAAGAAGGAAACCCCGATTTAGTTTGTAGGGAACTTTGATCCGGGCAAATAAAATCTAAATCCTGAGACCTCTCTAGTTAGCAACCTGAGTAGGTCAGTTCATATCTTCAAATCAATATCAAAGGAATAGAGATGATTAATCTAACTAGAATTATAATGGTGATGGTTGTGCATTATTAGGTTTAACATAATCAACATAACTGAAATGCATAAACAAACCATTATCCAAACATTCACAACTCAATTATGAACATCTTTCAATTTGAATGAGATTCTAGACAGAGTCCTAACTTCAAATTTTTGAACTAAATTAAGGGATACCCCTTAGTTGGTTTTGAGATAATTGTCTAATGTTCTCATTCACCATTGAGTAGATATCATGTTCAAATATAAATCTATCATTGATTGAACTAGGATGTTAGAACATGAGGGGTTCTATCCTTAGTGATGTCGATGATATCTTTGTTTGAATCTTTGTTAAACTTCAAATCAAAATTAAGTTACAATTTGACCTGGTCCATGATTGAATAATCTTGGATGTTAGAATTGGAAGGATTTTATATAAAGTCTATGATGACTTCATCAAATAGATATAAAATTCAATTCAAGGTATATCTCCACTTTATCATAAACTAGAATTGGACGTTAGAGTCTAAACAACTCTATTCTCGTTAAAGAATCTTCCTATTGCATTGAAATATAAAATTTGTCCAAAACTATAATTTTCTTTATAGAAAGTTTTTAAGTTTTGGATATTGATTAAACTTATTTTGGTCATATTCAAATTATTTAATTCAGAGAGAGTCAACCCATCCTTTGTTGAGTTTTTGAATCTTTTACCATATCATTTTCATTGAGTTAAGATGATTAAAACTTAAGCGATTACTTTCAAATATTATAACAAAATTATCAAATGAAAAATAAAGATTTCACTTCTTGATGAAAATCAAAATTTTCTCAATCATAGTGAGTATTTGATATTCCTTGGCGCTTTCACTATAAAGGATGCTCAAATATTCTTCTGGTTCATTAACAACTCTGCAAAAGTTAAAGTTTCAAAGGAAATTTTATCATGTTGCATTTAGTTCTCTTAGAACATACAAATGAGAACTCTAGAAAATTTAGATTATTTTCTTTGAGTTACTCAAGACAAATTCAATTACGGAATGAATTTTTAATCAAGATCTTGTATTCCTTCTCCAGTGGTCGAGATGCTTTGATAAACTTTTACTTTTCAAAGATGATCGAACTACCACCCTCTTTCTCCTTTTATTTTCTTCACATATGATGATCTGGAATAAAAACATAATCCTCAGTGGATTATTTATAAGTTATAAGGATCATTTATAATGGAGGGGAAAATAATTTTTTAATCCAAAGAATTTCAAGATCAGTCTTCCAAATTTAGAACTCCATCTGAAATCAAAATTTCAATCAATCTCAAACCAAATCAAACTCATTCAAAATTCAAAATCCAAAATTCAAATCCAATTCAAACCAAAAGAAATTCTCTAGTCTTTTAAGGATAGGTGTGAGTCCCCGTGCTTCCTTTCCTTAGGATTAGAATTAAATCGGGTTAGATAGTTCTTGCCAAAATCCTTAGAGGTTTAGGTAGACTATCTCCTTGGCTAATTCCCCCTGGTTAGATGTGAGTCCCTGTGCTTTCTAGCTAGGTTAGTCATTAAAAACCTAAAAGAAATTCTCTAGTCTTTTAAGAATAGGTGTAAGTCCCCGTGCTTCCTTTCCTTAGGATTAGAATTAAATCGGGTTAGGTAGTTATTGACATAATCCTTAGAGGTTTAGGTAGACTATCTCCTTGTCTAGTTCCCCCTGGTTAGATGTGAGTCCCTGTGCTTTCTAGCTAGGTTAGTCATTGAAAACCTCAAATAAATTCTCTAGTCTATTAAGGGTAAGGTGTGAGTCCCCTTGCTTCCTTTCCTTAGGATTAGATCCACTAGAGTTGGAGAACGCCCCTCGTGGAACCATCTTAGTGTAAATCTTAAATCTGATCCTCTATAGTTAGGTGTGAGTCCCCATACTTAGGATTCCTATCCATATGATCATTTGATCCTCTGAGGTTAGGTGTGAGTCCCCACACTTAGGCATTCGTTCCTCACGATCATCCGCTAGAGTTGGAGAACGCCCCTCGTGGCACCATCCTAGTATAAATCTTAAATCTTAAATTCAATCCTCTATGGTTAGGTGTGAGTCCCCACACTTAGGCTTGTTGACCTCATTTTTGTATGAGGTCAGTAGGACCCATCCAGACTCTAAATCAATCCTGACCCCAGATCAACACAACTTAAGACCATTCTAGACTCTAGGATCTCCCTAGATTTCAATTCCTAGGATCTGCTCTAGACCCTAGGATCTCTTCAAATTAATCCAGACCCTAGAATCTACTCTAGATCCTAGGATTTTGCCAGACTCTAGATCATATGATCTTCTTAGACCCTAGGATCTATTCTAGACCATAGGATTCCTCTAGATCTTAGGATCATTCTAGACTTTAGGATCCTCGTAGAATCTAGGCTTTAGGATCTATTCTAGATCCTAAGATTCTTTTAGATCCTAAACCTTAGGACTTTTAGACTCCAGGATCTTCTTGGACTTCAGTCTTTAGGATCTATTCTAAACCCTAGGATCAATTCAAGTTCTAGATCAATCTACCCTCCAGATTATTCTAGATCTTGGGATTCTCCTAGATCCACAGCTTAAGACTTTCCTAGACCCTAGGATTCTCTTAGACTCCAGGTTCTTAGATCTACCTAGATTCTAGGATCAGCATAGACCTTAGATCAATCTAGATCTAGGATTAATCCAAACCTTCATTCAATTCAAACTTCAATCAATCCAGACTTTAATCCATATCCTTAATTCAAACCTTGATTAAAATCCAGTTCAAAATCCAAACTCTAGTTCAAACCCTGATTCTACCTTTGATCAAACTTTAATCCTATCCTATCATTTATGATCTCTAAATGATCATGAATGATTTGGGTAATTCAAATCCAATCATTCAAATTCAAATTCCAACTTAAATCCAGATTTTCAGACTCAAATCCAAGGCCAAAGGTCTAAGTCCTGAAAGTCTTTTCTAGTGAATCTTTGAACATTTCAAAACCCTATCAAATGACCTCTGATTCAAGGTCTATCAGTTCCACACTGATATGACATGTCTCTAGAGGCAACCCTCCAAATTTGAGCTCATTCTGAGGTCTCTAACCCCAGAAATTGAATTGAAATTCAAAGGTTATAAAACCTTCAAATATTTACAGTCTATGCCACTGGACCTGCCACCCAGTGGATTTTGATCCTGGAGCTTTCTCCAAAGCTCCAAATTACTTCCAGACCCTTGATTATGATCCATTAAGCAATAAACTGTATTTTGTTGGACTCAATTTGACCCCCAGTTGACCAGGGGTCAAAATGACCAAAATACCCCTATGGGGTGTGAATAGTCACTTTGGTCAAATGAGCTCCAAATCAAATGCAACCACCTCCAGCAAGTTTCAAATATCAAACCAAATCCATTAAACCCAAAACCAGCCCCTGGGTCAACCTGGTTGACCAAGTCAACCTAGGCTGACCAAGGAAGCCTTTAAGGGTTCAAATAGGTCATTTGATCAAATTGAACTCTCCAGACCTTGGGACTACTTCCATTGGTCTCCAAATATCAAACCAAATCTGTTGAGCCTATTTCCAGACCCTGGACCCACCTAGTTGACCAAGTCAACCAGGATTGACCTAAAGGCCCATTAAGGGCCCAAATAGGTCATTTTAACTAAGTGACCTCCCCAGACCTTGAGACCACCACCAGTAGACTCAGAATGTCATTCTGAACTGGTTGGACCCAATCCCTGACCCTGGGTCAACCTGGTTGACCAAGTCAACCTAATTGACCCATTAGGCCCATTAAGGGCCTAAATAGGTGATTTGACCTAAATGACCCATTCAAACCCTAAAATTACTTCCTCCAGACTTAAAACATCAAATCAAACATGTCTAGCCCAAACCCTGACCCTGGGTCAACTTGGTTGACCAAGTCAACCAGGTTGACCAGTTCAAACCCTTAAACTTCTCTATTTTGAATTAAGATTTATATGCATTCAAAACCTTGTCAAATCCTTATGATCATTTCCCCTAGTGATTTTGGACTTGACTGGACCTTTGACTAGGTCAACAGTTGACCAAGTCAAATAAGACCCAAGTCTAGCCTAATTTGACCCATTTGGATTAAATCAAACCACATCATTAAGTTAATATATTTAAGCCTTCAATGTCATTCAATATATGGCCTAATTATACCTTAATCTTTGGCCAATTAAACCCAACCAAGTTGACCAAGCCAATTCTTCAAAGTTTGATCAAATCAATTTAAACCTTCTTCTAAGCATTCAAAATTCAATCTCTAATCATCAAACTATCTCAAACCCACTCAAATAATTCAAGATTATTCATTAGCTCTCCTTGACTGCCACCTCAGCAGCCCACTTGTTGGTTGACTAATCAACATAGTCAACAAGCTTTTTATGAGCTAAGGAGTGGTCAAACTCTTTAATCCAACCCATCCAGCCAAGCCCAGGCCCATCCAGCCATTTAAACCTACTCTAGAGACTTCTAAAAGCCTTCCTAATTCCTGGTTTAAGCTCCTAATCAAACCCATGTGCTCCCAAGGACAAAGGGTGCCTTTCCACCTGATGTCATCTTTGTCCTTTTATTCCCTGGCATTCTAACTGCCTAGGGACAGATGGCAGCATCCTAGCAGCTCCCCAAATCCATCAAGACCGTCCCTTTAGCCAAAGGACGATTGAATAGGGCAATAGGTTCAAAAAAGCTCTCATTCTCAATCTCTCTCCACTCAAGCCCTCCCAGAGCACAATCTCAATTCGTTCGAGCTCCTAGTAGTCTTCTAAAGACTTTCCAAGGTCAAATCCTCCGGTCAGTGATCGCCGGCGGCAAGCCTCCAACCTCACCATCTTTGAATCCGTCCAAGTCTTCTATAGCTTGATCCGTAGCTCCTTCGACCGTGACATCAACTAGAGAAAGTTGCGTGGACAGTCTACAAATTCAGGAGACCTTAAAATCCAAAATCGGACGGTTAGATCTCTCAAATTCTTCAACCCTAGCTTATACACTTAGAGCTAAATAGCTTTTTAAAAAGCGCTTTTCAAGCAATTTAAACACATCCACATGAATTCTATTCATTACACCTAGCTAGGTTTAAAATTTCAATTTATTTGATTGATTCGTTTGGGAGAACGAGCGAAAAAAATGAGTTCTAAGGCTCGGTTTACAATTTCTGCTCGTTGAGGAAGATCTGGACCGATGATCTTATTCCGCGGCTTGAATGAACGTGGAGGATAGATCCCACGGTTAATCTTCAGGGTTGGCTCAATCTGAGCCGTTCATTCAAAATCGCGGGATCAGCTGTCCGGGAAATCACTCGTTCGACGCAATCGTAGCAACTGATTCCTGAACGCGCCTGATCCAACGGCCTCTGCGATCTGCTGACTGGGTTTAAGTGGGGAAAGCGCGTGGACCCCGCCAATTTAAATCATCTGTTGATGATTGCGCAGCGGCGTAATCATTTCCAATGATTGGCCGCTGCCGCGCCTTGTACGCTCGTGAATAGCGAGCCGCCACGTGTCCTCTTCCGCCGCCAGCTGCTATTTAAAAGTATTTTTAATTATTTTAAATGCTTTTTAAACCTTAAAAACTTCAAAAAATGATAAAAAAATAAATATTAACTCAAAATTTTCATATAATATGTCAAAACGCTCAGATTTTCAAGGCCTTTAATTTAAACATAAAATTACTTTTAAATATTTTCTGTATTTTAAATAATTTTAAATATTGTTTATTTTGCTATTTTAAGTATTAATTAATTAAAATAAATCAATTTAATTTCATAATTTTAAAATAAACTTATTTAAAAATCATTTTGAATTAAGTAATATATTTCCAATATTTTAACCTTAATAATTAAATTAAATTCAAAATATCTCTATTTTAAGTATTTCCAATATTTAAATACTTAATTAATATTGAATTAGAATATTATATTAAGTATTTTAAAATTAAATTTTATTTTAAAAATATTTCCAAATAAATAAGAGAATACTCTCTTAGAAACTATTTAAAATTAAAAATTATTTTAAAAAGTATATTTTATATTTTAAATATTTTATCATTTCCTTAATTGACTAAGATTTAACTAATTAATTAATATTTAATATAAGTTAAATTGAAATAATTTCAAAATTTTAAGAAATTTTATTTTCTTAGAATAATTTTAAAATTCCAGAAAGATTAAAATTTTAACTTAATCCACTTTAAGATTTATTTTAAACATCAATTAATTTTAAATTAATATTAATTAACCTTAATTTGAAATATTCAAATAAAATTCAAATTAATTCATAAAATATGAATAATATCCTAAAATTTCTAGAATTTTAAATATTTTAATTTAAAATTAATTTTAAGAATTAAAACCTTGATTATTTCAAATAATTTTGAATTATCCTAATATTTCCAATAATTAATTAATGCTATATTGATTATTATATTAAGTATTTTCAAGATATTAAAATTTATTTTCAAAGTTGAGTGGTGGATCTCTCATTTAAATTTTAAATTTATTTTAATGATATTTTAAGTATTCTAATTTTAAAATCTATATCTATATATAGGGTTATATATATGGGTACATTTTTTTTTAAAAGTATATTTTGAAACTATATATATTTAAATTCTTAAGTTTTGAGAGATCCCTTGAAGTTTTAAACCTAGATTAAGCTTGATTGAATAGGATTGATGGGGAGTGATGATTGATCAATGAACAAATATTGTTAATATTTGCTCATTGGTTAATCTATAAGTTGATTTAATTTCCTTTAATTTGCATGCTTAGGATGCACACACTTGCACCTAGTTTTAGGATTTTCTTAGATCTAGGGATTGATTTTGATTGTGTTTGCATGTATATTTATCATGTTATGTCAAGGGTTAGTTGGACATTGATTCAAACCTACTCAAACTTAGTGACATCATTAAGGATAATAATTAAGGACTTGATTTAGAGAACTTAGAATATTTCCCATAATTAGGATTCACCTCCTATTAATTTGAAACTTTGAACACTTAAACATAGTGACACTCTCAACCTTAAGAAAATTTCTCACTGGATTTTGAATTTATTAAGCCCCTTAATTAACTTAATCAAATTTAAACTTTAATTAAGCCTTTAAAACTTCAAGAAAATGTAATAAATTAAGATTAACTCCAAAAATTACAAATAATACCTCAAACAGACCAGAATTGAACCCTTAATCAATGAAAAATAAAAGCCCCTTTACTGGACTTCAAAATTAAGTTTAATTTAAGTTTAATTGAAATTCAATATTTAATTAATTTAATTAATTAAAAATAATTAAAATTTTCAAAAATTTCTCAAACACTTGGAGATCACTCCTTAGGTCGTTCCTGACCTTTGGAGTTGATTTCAAGAAGTTTGGAGGTTATTTGGATTCAAATCATAAAAAGGGCCTTAATTAAACTAATTTTAAAAATTCAATAAATACTCAAAACTTCAAAAATTCATAACTAATTCAAATGAACTCCAAATTGAGCAAACTCAAAGGCATACAACTCATAATAAGGCCTAATATTTATCAAAAATGTTAAGTTTCCAGAAATCAATCAATTTTGAAAAAATCAACTTTTGGTCAAACCTAGTTCAAAATCAAGTCAAAACTTCAAACCTTCATAATAAAATGTAAAAAAATCCAATTTCAGTGTACTTACTGTCTAACTGATCGTATTAAGGTCTAGTATTTTAATAAAATATTAAATTTTCAGAAAACTCTTTAAATCAAAAAGTCAAATTTTGACCCTTGAATTAAATCATTAAAATAATCCAAAAATTCCAAAATTCAACTAATCATTAAAAATTCTATAAAACACTAATTCAAACTTAAAATTAGCAATCAATCAATTCTAATTAAAATTTAATTAACCTTCAACATTAATTAAACTCAAATCACTTAATTATATCGGGTACCACTGGGTAACCAAAGCCTACGAGGCTATTAAATTAACCCCAAGGAAGGTGAAATAAACTTCACGGCCTCAATGTGCAACAAAGGTGATATCCAACAAACAATCAAAATCAAATTTAAAATTAATTTTAAGTCATTAAGATTTAAACTCAAATCAAACTCCCTTAAGCCTTCAACCAACTAGAACTTTAAGCAACTTCAATCAAGTGCCTATCTAGGACATATCAAAACCACACAGCCTACCTCACACACTTTAGATGGTTTGCTAGGACAAACAACTCTAGTCTTAGCCTAGGCCGGTGTTTACTTTTCTGCTGTGTGCCGGGTTTTCGAGCTTTAATTGCATGCTGTTTGCTAGAAATAGAATAGCTATGATTGTTTATTTATTTACTGCACTCTGTGATGTGATTGATTGTACGTTAGATCTACCCATAGGATAGGGACGATTTATACTAATCTAATCTTATGTAGGTGGCCATGCTCATACAGGGCATTTAAAATTAAAGGGGGCAAAATCATAATTATTAAATTGCACAGGTGCTAAGCATGCTAAGACCCCCTTTAAAATTAAAAGAGCATGACCAAGCGTGGCTGGTTTGAGCATTTTTAAATTTCAAATATATAACTGCTTGGGATGTCAGATATAAACTGTTGATTATTAGGATAACCTTGCAGGTTGTTGAGTCTAGATTTTTAAATTTTTATTGATGTAATTTGAATGAAAATTTGAGTTATAAATTGTTTAAAGTGATTTGAGATTGAGATGTTTAAACATCCAATTTGGAATCCAAAGAGGAAGGACCATCCCTTAGGGGAGAGTTCTTATCCATTTGGAGATCCAAATTAGGATGAATTTCAAATATCCAAAGAGAAAAGATAACACCCCTATTCAGGGGGAGTTTCTTTTCATTTGGATATCCAGACCCGACAATCCAAGGAGTTCCAAGAAGACGAAGAAGTGGAGAATGAGAAGAATCTCAAATCTCAAAGTCACTTGAGTCTTAGGAGTAGAATCCGGGTTGTAGTCAGTGGTACTCGGCCACTTTACTTTACTGCAGATCCTGGGTTGTATAATTAAGTGGCACTTGCCGCATGGACTTTCAGTTTGAGCATTTATTTAATTAATTTAATTATTTGATTGATTTGATTATTTGATGTTGATTGCGATTAAGGACTTGCATGCTTTTAGTAGTTTTTTGGCGCTTATTGCATGTCGTATTTGATTTAGCCTGGAACCCGATCGGAGGCTCGTGAGGGTACGATCATAAACTTTTTCTACTTAAACAAAATAAAAAAATTTAAGCTCAGATAGTAACTCTAACGCTTCTAAGAAGTAAGCCCGGACACGCCGGGGGTTTTTCATGCATCATATTGAATCTTCTCTACCGTGTTAGGCACCTCCCCGCCTGCGGATTTTGGCAGACCACCTGACCTATTATGGTGCAGTTCTGTCCAAGGGGATGTTGTGCAATCTCTAGGATAAAATCTATTTTTAAGCCTGATTTTTAAACTGCTTCATTCTGATTTCAAGCATTTAATCGAGTCAACTAGCATGTATTGCATTAGATACAAATTAAAAAATTGAGTATAAATCTTAATTGCATTTCTAGCTTAAGCATTTAACCCAACATGTATTAAGGGGTCAATTAGGATCTGCTCTAGATGTCGACCCCAATTATTTAAACCAATCTTAATCAATGTTCCTACCACTCTTGCATAATTGACTTGACTCATAGTTTTAAAGCGTTTAGGTGGTTTAGCTGGCTCCCCAATCCAGGCCGAGGTAAGTTTAGATTGCATTGCATTAGCTAGGTTCTGGGTCACTGATTTTCAGTACCCATTTTAGACTTAGGATCTGAGGCAGATCTTCAATCCTAAGACCTCAATCTTCCGGAAATCTAATTCTTACTTTCTAATAAAATTGACCACTTAAACATTAAATATCTTTCAATCTAATTCAAGCCCAACACTTAGGATAGGTTGGGGTGTTTCTGAAGCAATTCAGAATCTTAAAGCACCTCCTACTCTTCTTCCTTTGACTCCAGAAAGAACTGCTCAACCTTGAACCAATCCCACTTGAAAATTCAAGTCCTTAACCTTCTTTGATATCAATCTTTGAAATCTTAAATGAAATTCGTATCGCTATTTTAATCGAGAGTATTCGTAGGAAATTTTATGGTTTCCTACGATGTAATTAACTACGAGGGCTTGCGCTCGTAGGAGATTTAGAAACCCAGACCTGATTTCAAAATCAAGCTTTTCAAAACCTCCAATTGATTATCTTCGGAAAATTCAAACCTGACGATCATTATCGTCATATTCAAACTATTAATAGTGATTGATATTTTCTTTCCTCGGATATATATGTCAATTACTATAATAGTTCTGATTATGAAATTAATGATCCATATATTCAGATTAGCATAGTCAAACAGTTGATTAAACATCATTTTGATCCTTTGAGATCATATGTTGTTTCTCCTTGAGTTTGATTGTGATAATCAGGATAAATCAAGATTTATAATTTGAACCTATCAGGGAAAAATATGTTCACCTTTCGAGGTGATATATCATTCATAATAAGTGTTTGATTATAAGATTTAAATTCCTAAAATTAAATATTTTCCAAAGAAAATTAAACACTTTTTCAAAACAAACTAATATTTTTTAATCAAACAAGGCTTCATTTCCATATGATCATCTGATCCTCTAAGGTTAGGTGTGAGTCTTCACACTTAGGCATCCTTTCCTCACGATCATTCGCTAGAGTTGGAGAACGCCCCTCGTGGCACCATCTTAGTGTAAATCTT